>CM066337.1:13962485-14162485 GCA_033807585.1 Hydrophis major
CTGCAAATAAGTGGACGAAACCATCAATTACATACTGAGCGGTTGCAAGACAATCGTTCAGACTGACTACAAACAACGTCACAACACAGTCACTCAGACGGTGCACTGGAACTTGTGTCACAACTACCATCTGCCTGTAGCAAAGACCTGGTGTGATCATAAGCCTGAAAAAGTGGTCAAAAATGAGCATGCAAAACTACTGTGGGACCAGTATTGTCTACAATAGGGCAGAAGTAGAGAACCTGTCTATCTGGTGTTCACAAAACAATCTGTCACTGAATGTCCATAAAACCAAAGAACTGATTATGGACTTCAGAAAACATGGACAGGATCATGCCCCACTCATCATCAGCGGAGAACGAGTGGAAACTGTCCCTCCGATCAGATTCCTTGGCATCCATATTTCAGCTGATATCTCCTGGTCCCCTAACACCAAGGCCATAGTGAAGAAGGCTCAGCAGCGGCTGCACTTCCTGTGGGTTCTCAGGAAGAACAACATGGACAAGAAGCTGTTGCTGGCTTTCTATAAAGCCTCTGTGGAGAGCACTCTGACATATTGTCTGGGTGTGTGGTATGCAGGCTCCACAGCTGAGGACAGGAAAACTGTACAGAAGGTGATAAACACAGCTCAAAAGATCATTGGTTGCCCTCTGCTCTCCCTGGAAGACTTAGCCAGGTCCTGCTGCCAAAGCAGAATCAAGGCCATCATAGAAGACCCCTCACACCCTGGCAATTATCTTTTTGACCTGCTGCCATCTAGACGGCATTTTAGGTCAATAAAATCCCACACCACTAGACTGACAAATAGTTTCTTTCCCTGGGCCATCCGAACCGCAAATAAACACAAAGTCACTACCTTATTAAGATGTGAAATCTCAATACCCCATTCAGATGTATAATAACATATTACAATACAATCCATCTCTTGTGTATTATACTCGGCTAAGCGTTACAGTCAGTGTTGGATGTATATTTTGTGTATATTCATAGATATTGTACTCTCAAATTGCAATGGAGACGTGGGTACTCTATTTTTCTTATCTTCATTTTTAAGTGCTTTGGCTTTATTGTATTGCAAACAGTTGCTGGGGTGCATCCACAGTTTCATTGTACTTGTACAATGACAATAAAGTTCTTTTTCTTCTCAGATATCACGATTGTGGAGAAGAAAAAAGTGTGGATCTTTGACATTGCCATACCTGGTGACAGCAGAATTGATGAGAAACAACTTGGAAAAAAGCACCAGATTATCAGGACTTGAAAATCGAACTGCAGAGACTCTGGCATAAACCAGTGCAGGCGGTTCCAGTGGTATTCGGCATACTGGGTGCTGCGCCTAAAGACCTAGGCAAGCACTTAAAAACAATTGGCCCTGACAAGATCACCACTGGTCAGCTACAGAAGGCTACCCTACTGGGATCTGCTCGCATAATCCGCCGATACATCACGCAGTCCTAAACGCTTGGGAAGTGTTCGACTAGTGATTTGTGATACAAAACCCAGCATAGTTATCTTGTTTGCTGTGTACACTATCGTTTTTTGTGAATAATAATAGTAATTGGAGAATTGTTGGGTTCAGAGCAACTTTCTTCCCCGTGGCTGGAATTGTAAATTGTATTTCCATGACCAGGTAGAATTTTTTTTTCTTTCAATTCTGCTGTAATAAACAAACTTTCTCTTTTGGCTGCAAAGGTTCTCCTTCCTTCCCATCCATCTTCCTTCCTTTGTTTGTTTTCTCTGATACAACTTAGCCAAATAATCTCCCAGTGAATGCAAACATCCCATTAAGTTTAAGTCTGCTAGACTCTGAACAAGTTTTGCCAGGAACGGCTGGATGTGAGTGGATTTCAGTTTTTACAGGGCGTAAAAAAAATCATTACCAATAATTATCCCCATTCTAACGGAAAAGGCTCTTTGGACTTAATGCTCTGCTAAACAATTAATTCCCACAACATGGTCTTATGCCCTAGGATATCAAATCACGTAGTAGGGCTGTATTATTATTATGCTTCTCGTATTTCTTATTACCTATTCCTTTAGCATTATAAGGGATTATAACTGTGTTGTTTGCATTTTAGGATTTATGTTGATTGCTTTTATTTAGTGTCCTATGACCATCACTGAGTGTTGTGTTTATGATTTATGAGGATTGTATTTTATGTTTGCAGTCATGATTTATCATTTATTGCATGCACACTGAGAGTTTATGTACAGGAGACAAATCCCTTGTGTGTCCAATCACACTTGGCCAATAAAGATTTCTATTCTATTCCATCCAATATTTATTCTGTTCTGTTCTATTCTTATTCTATTCTATTCCATTCCATTCTATTCCATTCCATTCCATTCTATTCCATTCCTTTTTTAAAATATTTTTTATTTTATTTATACAAACATTCCATCTTTCATTTGAACAGTTTGTTGTCTGGGTATAAATATCTTGTGCAAAACCATTATAGTTTGTACATATTCATTGCTTAGCTTTAATACTCTGTTCTTATTTAATACTAATCTGCATCATCTATCTAATTCTTGTAACATTGCATTGCATTCCATTTCAATTCCTATTCTATCCTATCCTATCCTATCCCATCCCATTTTCTATTCTCTATTCTATTCCATTCTATTTATTCTATTCTATTTTATTCTATTCTATTCCATCCCATCCCTTCCCATCCTCTCTTCTCTCTTCTCTTCTATTCCTATTCCTATTCCTATTCCTATTCTATTCTATTCTATTCTATTCTATTCTATTCTATTCTATTCTATTCTATTCTATTCTATTCTATTCTACTCTACTCTATTCCATTCTATTCTGGAGTCTAATGCTATTTATGGAATGAGCTAGGAACCCTAATCCCAGTTGCAACTGTTAATCAACAGATTAAATAGGCCGAAAACATACACCTTCTTAATCCTGGGAATTAGCACTGCTGAATTTAGCAAGAAGCTTAATTGATCCTGGCAACATAGGGGTAAGATTCTTAATTCACCAAGCAGTCGGAAACAGGACGGTGTTAATGGACTGGACCTGTTTCCCAAAATAGATCCACCTATTCAGTGCCATGACAAAAGAACACAAAGGCGTCTCACAGCCAAATTTTGCAAGCTGCCCTAAAATTAGGTATAGCGGTGGAGGTTGCATCTAATGGGGATCAAAACTGGTGCCTTTCCTGGATCTGTTTGGAGTTTCTGTCTGTAATTAAAGAAGGACAACATGTCCCAAAAGCCTACATTTCTTCCAAGCTCAATTCCTTTATCTCTCTATATGAAAGCCAAGTACCACTCACTCATCAGGAAATCTCCAGGACCGTAAAGCCTACAAACTTGAAATTTGGCAAATCTCTGGGCTTCTAGCAGAGGTGGTAATCAACAGGTTGTGACCAGTTCTGGAAAACCGGTAGCAGAAATTTTGAGTAGTTCGGAATATCACCTCTGACTGGCTCCGCCCCCATCTATTCTCTGCCTCCCGAGTCCTAGCTGATTGGCTGGGTCTTCTTTGGTTGCCCTGCACAGGAGAACAGAGCTGGAAAGCAGGTTAGTGGGATGGGAGGAAATGGGGATTTTGCAGTAACTTTCCCCCAGGAGTGGGGTGGGAATGGAGTCTTTTTTTACAGTATCCTTTCCCTGCCACACCTACCAAGCCATGCCATGCCCATCAAGACATGCCCATAGAGCTAGTAGTAAGAAAAAATTGAATCCCATCAATGGCTTCTAGATGCTCACTTTTCTGCCTTCTGCACAGAGGTGGATTTGTAAACTGTACAGATGCAGATAGATAACTCAACAAGACGTCCATAACAAATTACATTTATTGTTTCATCAGGTACCTTCATAACTCACGTTTGTGACAAAGTTCTTCTTTTATGACCCATCCTTTGTATATCTGCCTTGAAGTAAAAGATGGTTATCTCCTAACCCATCTCGTAGTGATAGAAAGCAGCTCCCATGAGTTAGGGAGTTCAGGCAAAAGTGAGGAAAACTCCCCCAACCCCTTGAGGGTCAATTTAGTGGCCAATCAGGAATACAGATGTGGCCATGTGACATGAACTACATTTCCCAGGATACCTTTGACTACATTTACCATGATGCATTCCGTTAAGGGGACAGCTCATAATTCCTAAGTCACTATCCAATTCCCATAGACTGGCTGGGACAGCACACTCACTAAGAAAGGCTTTTTCGAAAGGACCATCACAGCAATAGTATTTCCTATATTATTATTAACATGCTCTGATGCTAAAGAGTTCTACTCCCCCTCCCCACCTGAAAAAAACTCTGTTCCAACTGCCAGTTGCCTCACATTGTGTTACCTCAGTTCAAACTGGCAGACGTTCCACTCCTTCACTCAGGTGCGGCCTGACGCTCCTTACAGTACTAAACATCGGCACCTCACCAACATGTCTCCCACCTATAAAATTGCTTCCGAACTCAAGGTGGAGGTAGCGATATTCCCTTATGTGTTTCAAGCACCGACCACCACTGAGCCAACAGATTGTGAACCAAATTTCTCCTGCATAGCCTGATCACATAGTTTTGTCACGAAGCACAAGTATAGTAGTTCTTATACAGCAATTAACACGCTCTGATGCTAAGGAGTTCTGCTCCCCCTCCCCACCTGAAAAGAACTCTGTTCCAACTGCCAGTTGCCTCACGTTCCGTTACCTCAGTTCAAACCGCCAGACGTTTCACTCCTTCCTCAGGAGCGGCCTGGGGCTCCTTACAGTATTAAACGTCGGTGCCTCACCAAAATGTCTACACCTTCCAGCTATGGAACTGCTTCTGGGCTCAAGGCAGAATATTTTATAATTTTTATAAGTTTATAATTTCAGCCCCGGCAATGCAGTATCTTTATTCTGTACCCATCACCATAGCAGTCCTATTCTGGTGGCACTTCTGAAGATAAAACAGCAACATGCCATTTTCTCACATACACTGAGGAAGAAGGAATCCTGTGAAATTTATGAAGACTGGGGCGTCCTTGACTTACAGCCATTCATTTAGTGACCGTTCAAAGTTATGACAGCACTGAAAAATGTGGCTAATGACCGTTTTTCACAGTGATGACCTTTCCAGCATCCCCATAGTCATGTGATCAAAATTCAGAGGCTGGGCAATCTGGTTCATACTTATGACCTTGGCAGTGTCCCAGGGTCGTGTGATCATCTGACAAGTCAAATCCATGGGGAAGCCAGATTCACTTAACAACCGGGTTACTAACTTAAGAACTGCAGAGATTCATTTAGCAACTATGAAAGAAAGATCAGAAAATGGGTAAAAACTCACTTAAAAGTGCCTCATTTAGCAGCAGAAAGTTTGGGTGCAATTGCAGTCGTAAGTCAAGGACTAATTTAAGAACTGCAGTGATTCACTTACCAACTATAAAAGGAAGGTTGTAAAATGGGGAAAAACTCAATTAACAAATGCCTCGCTTAGCAACAGCAAATATGGGCTCCATTGTGGTCATAAGTCAAGTACTTCATAGATATTTCGTTTAAGTCTTGTTTATCATAGGGAGTAACAAAAAACAATCAGGTTATTAGTTTAGTTTAGTTTATTGTCATTGCACTTCGTACAATGAAATCAAACGCCGTCTTCAGTGCACATCATGACCATGAAAATAAACACAAACACACATCCTTCACCCTTCACACATTGAACCAAAAAACCCCGACACCTCACCAACACTGCACTATACAGTAGAATTCAACAGAGCTGCTGCCCTGGGATAGAAGCTGTTTTTCAGTCTATTTGTCCTTGTTTTTATTATTCTGAATCATCTGCCAGATGGTTATAGTTAAAAAAAAAAGGGTTCCCAGGATGAAATGGAGCTTTGAGAATGTTTTGAACTTTCTGAAGGCAACAGGAGCTATAAATCTTTTCCAAAGAGGGGAGAGGGCAACCGATGATCTTCTGGGCAATGACGTTCACCCTCTGGAGTGCTGTCCTATCTGCCCCTGTGCAATTGGCAAACCCTACAGAGGTGCAGTAAGTTAAGATACTCTTTCTGGTGCAGCGGTAGAAGGTCACCAGCAGTTTTTCATGCCATTGTTGTTTTCTGAGAAGCCTCAGAGTAGTATAATCTCTGCTGGGCCCTTTTGACCAGGGCACCCCAGGTCAGGTCCTCTTTTAGGGTAACACCCAGAAACTTAAAACTGGCCACTTGATCCACTCAGTCTCCATTGATAAGCAAGGGCTGGGTGTTTCCTTACTCTCAGATGTTGGCTTGGCTTAACCAGGAGAGACCCTTTTTTCAAGCCTATCTTAATAATAACCCCCAAAATTAGGAACTTTGCTTTAAAAAAACAACAACAGAAACAAGCCATTGCAACCTGAAATGGAGACTTATCTGACCTCTGCGCTTAACAAAATGTCTTGATTGTTGATTTCTTTCCTGTGTTTGCATTGAGTCACACTGTGCTGGCAGGCCTAACTCTCCATATCCTAGGTTCAAGTTTTCCTGGAATGGTTGCCAATCTAATCTTTCCTTGCTCCGGCCGAGCTCCTTTTTGTTAAACTTGTGTTATTGCCAGCAAAAATTACTCACACGCCATTAGCTCCCAAATGCGATACCGTAGGCTCAAGTTTCTTCTGCTTTGGGGCATCTATAGTTGTGCAAGGGTGTGTGGGTGTCTCTCTCTGTGTGTGTATGTGTGCTCCTCAGTCCATTCCCCCCACCCTCCCCCCAAAAAGGAAAAGTCATTCTTTGCATGCACAAAGAAATAAGAACACACCGCGCTACCAGAATGCAAGAATAATTCTGCAGTGACTGAAAGAGATCAGATATGCTGGTGGAGTTTTTCCTGTTATAAAGGATGTTTGCCAAAGGCAGATACCATAGAATGAACAGAATAAACAGAGGTGACTGGGACCCAGAAACATGCCAAATACACACAACGGGGCAATCCATGGTCTGATAGGGTAGAGGGGGTCTCCTGCTTGAGCAGGGGGGTGGACTAGAAGACCTCCAAGGTCCCTTCCAGCTCTAAGTCTGATTGATTGGAAATAGAGCCGCGTTCCGGGTAATCCCCGACTTAGCTGCACAACTGAGCCCCAAAATTCTGTTGCTAAGCGAGACACTTGTTAAGTTAGTTTTGCCCCATTTTACGACCTTTTTGGCCACTGTTGTTAAGTGAATCACCACAATTGTTGCCTGTACTGCAAACCAGAAGTGGCCTCCGTTGCTCCATTAAGGATTGGGTGGTTGAGATGCACCTTATGGTTACGAACTTGGCAGGAAAGTGAGCACAAAACCTCATAAAACAATACAAATGTGTGTGTGGAGGAAGATTCCTATACAGCTAGTCCTCAACTTACAACGATTCATTTCATAACCATCGTCACTGAAAAAAAGGGACCTACGAAAGTTTTTCACACTTATGACCATTGCAGCGTTCCCATGGTCAGGTGATCAAAGTTCAGATGCTTGGCAACTGACTCATACTTATGATGGTTGCAGCGTCCTTGGGGGATCACATAACAAGCAAAATGACTGAGAAAGTCAGATTCACTTAACAATTGACTTAACTGCTGTGATTCACTTAACCACGGTGGCAAGGAAAGTCACAAAACGGGGCAAATCCCTCTTAAAGAGAGCTGAAGAAGCTTCGTGGAGGAGAAGTGAAATGTCTTCAAAGAAAAAAACAGAAAGTCCAGTTGCCTTTTTGGGAAAATAAAACAATTCGGGACACTTAGCCAATGTTCCAACTTCGCGACATAAATGTTGGGTGTCAGATTCGGGTTAATGTCAGCATTCCAACTAACTCCAACCCAATAAACTCTGAGACAATCATTTCCTCAAAGTTCCATTTTATGAGAGTTGTCCTATTGGCACATCTGGGAAAACCCAAATCTGAGAGTTCTGGATTTTCCCTTCCCAAAAGACAAATCAAAGACCCATCCCCTGCATTCATCAGTCCATCACATGGCCCAATCAACTAATCATCCCAACTGGAGACAGACGCTCGTTTCCAGGTGCAGGGCGACATGTCCTTGACTCTCAGAGAAAGGATGTTGTTGAGTCTAATGTTCTGCCCAGTGGTGGGATTCAATTTTTTTTTTTTACTACCGGTTCTGTGGGCGTGACTTAGTGGGTGTGGTGTGGCTTGGTGTCCATAACTTGGTGGTAGGGGAAGGATACTGCAAAATCCCCATTCCCTCCCCACACCACTAACCTGCTTTCCAGCTTCGTTCTCCCAGTGCGGGGCAACCAAAGGAGACCCAGCCGATCAGCTGGGACTTGGGAGGCAGAGAAGAGATGGGGTTGCTGGGGCCAGTCAGAGGTGGGATTGGCCGGTTCTCCGAACTACTCAAAAATTCCGCTACTGGTTCTCCAGAACTGGTCAGAACCTGCTGAATATCCACCTCTGGTTCTACCTCACTATGAAATCCCTCCTCGCAAATTCCCAGGCACTGAATGTGGCAGCCTTGAAATTTCCAAGTGGAAAATGGCTCCCAAGGGTGACATTGGGCTCCCTAGAGGTCATACCTTGAGGATTCCCCTGTACAATGAAGGCCATTCTGAATCAACCAGAGGGGGGGGGGGGGGGAGGTCATGTGTTCTTTTTTATGACTCAGAATTTTTCTCTGCCGGGTTCAAACCCTTCAACCATCATCTCTCTTCTTCCCGTTTTGGCCTCCAGGCTTCTGCTGGATGCCAGCCAAGTTGCATAACACATTTTACGGAAAGCAATTATTTTGGCAAGGCCGGGAACGAAGAGACAAGAAGCAAAGAAAGCATGCAGACTCATCGGGTGCAGGTTTCCTGCGGGAAGCAGAAATCAGAAGAATGTTCTTTTCTAAGAGGTAAATGTAGTATTGTAGCAAAGCAGCAATAAATTACCCTCCCTCTGTCACTCACCCCAACATTGTGGAATTTCCAATGAGGCAAACATTACTTTCCTCCATCCCCCCCCCCCCCCAAAAAAAAAGAAAAAAGAAAACATATGTTATAAAATTCAGCCTGTGATGCAGAGTTCTGGGATTTAATTTTACCATGTGTTAGATTTGTTGAATTAATGGTTTCCTTTTATGTTTTGAGGGACTTTTTGGGAAACAAGCCCATAAGAGACACTTTCTCCTCTTCCCTTAAACTGTACATGATCTAGCCAGGGGTAATTCCCTATAAATACAAATAGTTCTAGACTTATGACCACAATTGAACCCAGGGGTGAACTGCTACTAGTTAGCCCTGGTTTGAGTGAATCGGTAGCTAATTTTATCATTTTTAATAGCCAGTTTGGTGAACCGGTAAATCCCACCCCTGGCTGGCCCTGCCAATCCTGCCCCTGCTCATTTTGGGTGCCACGGAAGTGCGGGGCCCGCGTGGAGGCTCAGGGAGGGAGAAAAATGCACCTCCCAGAAGTTCGAGAAGGCCTCTGGAGCCCGGGGGCGCTGTTTTTGCCTTCCCAGAGGCTCGAGGAAGGCCTTCGGAGCCCAGGAAAGGGGAAAACGCCCCCCCCCCCATGGTGCAGGAGCCCAAGTAGGCCACGCCCATCATGGCCATGCCCACCCAGCAACCGTGCAGAGAACCTGTGGCTAAAAGGTTTGGAGGCCACTCCTGATTGAACCCCCCAAACGGTTTCACCCCCATTTTACAACCAATCTTGCCTCAGTTGTTAAGGGAAGCACCGCAGTTGATAAGTTAAGCAACCTGGTTGTTAAGTGAATCTGGCTTTCCTCGTTGACTTGGCTCATCAGGTCATCACAAAAGGGACCCTGGGACCCTGCGACTGTTGTAACTATGAAACAGTTTGCCAAGCTCCTGAATTTTGATCATATGAATGTGGGGGATGTTGCAAAGATCATCACTGTGAAAAACGGTCCTCGGTCACATTTTTCAGTGCCATTGTAACTTTGAATCACTAAACAAACTGTTGTAAGTCAAGGACTATGCAGGGGAAATCTGGTTCATGATCCGTTGGCTCAGTGATGGTCGTTGATTGAAACACATAAGGGAATATGGCTCCCGCTGCCTTGAGTCTAGATAGTTTCACAGTTGGGAGGCGTAGACATTTTGGTGAGGTGCCGATGTTTAGTACTGTAAGGAGCGTCAGGCCGCACCTGAGTGAAGGAGTGGAATGTCTGCCAGTTTGAACTCAGGTAATGGAATGTGAGGCAACTGGCAGTTGGAACAGAGTTCTTTTCAGGTGGGGAGGGGGAGCAGAACTCCTTAGCATCAGAGCGTGTTAATTATTGTATTAAGAAATAGTACTGATCGGATGGTCATTTTGAAAAATCCTTTCTTAGCAAGCACTTAGAAGCCCAGAGAAACATATGTGCCAAATTTCAAGTTTGGTAAGTGAATCACTGCAGTTCTTAAATTAGTCCTTGACTTACAACTGCAATTGCACCCAAACTTTCTGCTGCTAAATGAGGCACTTTTAAGTGAGTTTTTATCCATTTTCTGATCTTTCTTTCGTAGTTGCTAAATGAATCTCTGCAGTTCTTAAGTTAGTAACCCGGTTGTTAAGTGAATCTGGCTTCCCCATGGATTTGACTTGTCAGATGATCATACGACCCTGGGACACAGCCAAGGTCATAAGTATGAACCAGATTGCCCAGCCTCTGAATTTTGATCACATGACTATGGGGATGCTGGAAAAGGTCATCATTGTGAAAAACGGTCATTAGCCACATTTTTCAGTGCTGTCATAACTTTGAACGGTCACTAAATGAATGGCCGTAAGTCAAGGACGCCCCAGTCTTCATAAATTTCACAGGATTCCTTCTTCCTCAATGTATGTGAGAAAATGGCATGTTGCTGTTTTATCTTCAGAAGTGCCACCAGAATAGGACTGCTATGGTGATGGGTACAGAATAAAGATACTGCATTGCCAGGGCTGAAATTATAAACTTATAAAAATTATAAAATATTCTGCCTTGAGTCCAGAAGCAGTTCCATAGCTGGAAGGTGTAGACATTTTGGTTTAATACTGTAAGGAGCCCCAGGCCGCTCCTGAGGAAGGAGTGAAACGTCTGGCGGTTTGAACTGAGGTAACGGAACGTGAGGCAACTGGCAGTTGGAACAGAGTTCTTTTCAGGTGGGGAGGGGGAGCAGAACTCCTTAGCATCAGAGCGTGTTAATTGCTGTATAAGAACTACTATACTTGTGCTTCGTGACAAAACTATGTGATCAGGCTATGCAGGAGAAATTTGGTTCACAATCTGTTGGCTCAGTGGTGGTCGGTGCTTGAAACACATAAGGGAATATCGCTACTCCACCTTGAGTTCGGAAGCAATTTTATAGGTGGGAGACATGTTGGTGAGGTGCCGATGTTTAGTACTGTAAGGAACCCCAGGCCTCTCTTGACCGTAGGAGTGGAACGTCTGCCAGTTTGAACTCAGGTAATGGAATGAGGCAACTGGCAGTTGGAACAGAGTTCTTTTCAGGTGGGGAGGGGGAGCAGAACTCCTTAGCATCAGAGCGTGTTAATTATTGTATTATGAAATAGTACTGATCAGATGGTCATTTTGAAAAATCCTTTCTTAGCAAACACTTAGAAGCCCAGAGAAACATATGTGCCAAATTTCAAGTTTGTAGGCTTTACGGTCCTGGAGATTTCTTGATGAGTGAGTGGTACTTGGCTTTCATATAGAGAGATAAAGGAATTGAGCTTGGAAGAAATGTAGGCTTCTGGGACATGTTGTCCTTCTTTAATTACAGACAGAAACTCCAAACAGATCCAGGAAAGGCACCAGTATTGATCCCCATTAGATGCCACCTCCACCACTGTACCTAATTTTGGGGCAGTTTGCAAATTTTGGCTGTGAGACACCTTTGTGTTCTTTTGTCACAGCACTGAACAGGCAGATCTATTTTGGGAAACAAGTCCAGTCTATAACTTTTCAGTGTCTTTGAAACTTTAAATGAACTGTTGTAAGGTGAGGACTACCTATTTTCAGGGCATCTTGGAGGAAGGGAGGAATCTCAGATTAAAAGAATGCGGATGTTCAGGTTACAGGAACACCATTTTCAGTTGAAGACGAAATGGTTTATTTCAGTAATGATGTAAGAACTCACCGTTAAATTATAACAGGCCAATAAAATGTCTCCAGGAGATATTGATAAACACTGATAAAATGTCGTAAAACACCTTATTGTGCTTGGTTGACAAGGGTTCCTAGTGGAAATTCTGAGAGTTCGGGACCCTGAATATATCATTATAATTTTGATGCTGAACAACTGAAGAAGCTTCTTGGATGAGAAGTGAAACATCTTTAAGAAAAAACAAAGAAAGTCCCTGTTACCTCTTGAAAAAGCCCCTTTGGGACAACCCTGATCTGGTTGGCTGAGAATCTTCACAAACATTTAGCTTCTATTGCCGTTACAGAGAAATTTTTGCCTTCAGAAATGGTTGGAGAACTTCAACTTCCATTAGTGAACTTCAGGACACTCTTCCACCCAGATTCTTGGCTCATAAATTCAGTGGAGAATCACAAAAGGCCAGGAGCGCTCCCAACTTTTCATGTTTCTACCATAGCAAGAAGGGTAGATTCTTGGTTGGGGGAGTGGGGAAGAAGAACTCCAGTCTTCCTTGACCAACAACCTGCTGATCATTAATCTATGGTAACCTCCCTCCTGAGAGATGCCTCAAGTTGTACCCAATCAATTATCGTGTCTAAATGGAGGTCAGCCTTGAGGGATGGCTGAAGAGAGATTGAGCAAGAATGGATGGATGGTCCCTTCACATGGAGATCAGCCTTGAATTGATACAACATTGAGCCTTGCCATCTGCTCCCAGTCCTTTCATCCAAGGGATTTATGAAGAATCAAAGTAGAACTGCAAAACAGGATGGTGGTCTTCTTTCATGAGAGAAGAAGGATAAAATGGGGGGAGGGGATGTCCCAGGCCTTCAACAGTTCAAGCTGAGTCATAATGGATCAGAATAAGAGAATATCAGAGTCGGAAGGGACTCAAGAGGTCTTCTAGTCCAATTCCCTGCTCAGGAAACTTCCTGTGTTACTGCTCAGAAAACCCTATACTTTTTCAGACAAATGTTACCCAATCTCTTCTTAAAAACTTCCAGTGTTGGAGCATTCACAACTTCTGGAGGCAAGTTGTTCCACTGGTTGATTGTTCTAACTATCAGGAAATTTCTCTTTAGTTCTAGGTTGCTTCTCTCCTCACTCAGTTTCCATCCATTGCTTCTTATCCTGCCTTCAGATGGAGAATATCCTAACTCCCTCTTCTTTGTGGCAACCCCAGAGATATTGGAAGACTTGCTATCATGTCACCCCTAGTCCTTCTTTTCATCAAAGTAGACATACCCAATTCCAACAACCATTTTTCATATGTTTTAACCTCCAGGCCTCTAATCATCTTTGTTGCTCTTTTCTGCACTCTTTCCAGAGTCTCAACATCTTTTTTTACATCGTGGCGACCAATACTGGATGCAGGATTCCAAGTGTGGCCTTACCAAAGCATTATAAAGTGGTATTAACACTTCACGTGATCTTGATTCTCTCCCTCAACTATCCAGGGTCCCACCAAATGCCTTGTTAAATTTCAGATGGACTGATGCAGAAGTTTAAGGCAAGTCACAGTCTGGGAATTTTTCAGAAGTTAAATTGTTTCTATTTGGGGACCCAAGAGAATAAATTTCTTTCAATGAGCAGATGGTTGCCTTAATTTGGGGGGAAATTAGAAAAAGGACATTTGGGGGAATTTCTGTGCCTAGGCATCTTTCATATTGTCTTGGAACAAATGAAATATATTTATTGTGCCTTCTCAAATAGTCATCTGAGTGGTACTGCCCAAATGCATTTTCCTTGGGGTGGTTATATAATCAGCGTTGATTTATTTACAACAGCTTTAATTGGATTACCTATTTGACAGCTTTTTTGGGGAGAGGGACTTTGCACGCAATGCTTGGAGCCACAAACAACAGCAACTTTAAGTTAAAAAATCAGGCTTAGCCTATTGTTCATACATTTTACCTGTCTTGATGAACTCAGCTATGCAAACAAATCCAGGCCTAATCAAATAATATTTGGTTTCACATCACCTTCCAAGCCCAACCCTTTGCTTATCAGGGTTTGGAAACAGGAGAAGAAATTGAGAAAGCTATTTCCTGTGAAAGGAACAAGAGTTCCCAGGAACAATGAAAGATGAGAGCTTCACCTTGATCAAAGAGGCAAAAGTCCTTTTCCTTCCATCAGTATAGGAGGAAAGAAATAAAAGGATAGTTTGTTTAGAGCAAAGAGGACCCTATCAAAGAGAGCATGGCAGAACCCATCAGGGGACATCCTATGTAGAGTGAAGTGTGGCCCATTTGTAGTAAGGTAGAGGGGTGGGATTCAAATTTTGTAACAACCGGTTCTGTGGGCATGGCTGAGTGGGCATGGCCATGTGACAGGGTGGACATGGCTTCTTCTTTTTCCTTCCTTTTCTTTTCTTTGGCAGCACACCCCCCCCCCCCAATTATTTGGGCCTTCTGGACCTCAGGGAAGCCTCCTGGGAGGGTGTTTTTGCTCCCAGAAACCTTCTCTGGGGCCCAGGAAGGCAAAAGATGAAGGAGGTGGGAGGTGTTCTGCCCCCCTCCATTTTTTGCCTTCTTGGGCTTCAGGTTCTCCAAACTGTGCAGAATCATAACAACCGGTTCTATAGAACTGGTCCAAACCAGGAGAATACCACCCCTGGTAAGCTATCAAAGGAACAGGGAAATAAAACCTCATGTTCCCCAGATCATCCTTGAAGACGGAAACATCAGAAGAAGTTCACTATGGTTCCAGGAACCGGGTGGCATTCTTCTTCCTCTTCTCCTTCTCCTCCTCCTCCTCCTTTTTCCATATCCATCATCAGAAGTTGGCGATCATATTGGCAATCCTATTTTACCAACAGCCACACAAGTGCTGCTGAGTTTTGTCCAAACCAGTCCCTTAGATTTTGAAGCCATGAGGGTCTTCTTCCTAAACCTCGTTTGCCTTCAATATTTCCCTGGAGGATTAAGTGAAGTAGGCTGTATTTTTCCAGGTGTCGCATCACATGTTCGAAATATTCTAATTTTTGTTTTTACCAAGGCCAACTTTGCGTAAAAGCTGCAGTTGAAGATGACCAAAGACAAATTAAACCAACACAACAGAGTGTCTATGGAGATTCTCAATCATCCATAGTCATGGTTGTCCTGAACTGAAGAACCTTCTTGGATGAGAAGCAAATTATTTTCAAAGAAAAAAGTAAGTCCAGTTGTCTTTTGAAAAAGCACCTTGGGGACAACCCAGCAGAGGGTCCTATGTAGCAGAGGTGGTATTCAGCTGATTCTGACCAGTTCTGGAGAACCAGTAGCAGAAATGTTGAGCAGTTCGGAGAACCAGCAAATCCCACCTCTGACTCTCTATTCTCATCTATTCCCTGTCTCCCGAGTCCTTGCTGATCGTCTGGGTCTTCTTTTGTTGCCCGGCACAGTGAGAATGGAGCTGGAAAGCAGGTCAGTGGGGTAGGGAGGAATGTGGGTTTTGTAGTATCCTTCACCTGCCATGCCCACCAAGCCACACCCACAGAACAGGTAGTAAAAAAAATTGAATCCCACCACTGCTAGGATCAGATTTGCTTGCCAATATACCTCCACTTCTGTGCCATCTGCTCATCCCAAGGGTATGTGTCACACACACACAAGAAACAGAGTTTCATTTTTTGCCCTGTCAAAGCTGTCAATTTCATGTTCTGACCACATCCTGCAGACACCCACAACTCATCCTAAAAGTAAATAGCAGCTTTCAGAAGTATAAGAGCAATAATCATCTGACACTCTGTCCCGTGATTTTCTGTAATTAAACAAGCGAACTTCACCAATGATCTTCAGCTTTCCTTATGTCAAAATGAGACTTTTGCCCCTGTATGATCTCAGCAATATTACACTTCGTAGGGCAGGAGCATCCTGTCTGAAAGCAAAAGTTTTAATCCCCTGTGGGACTCTATTCCCTACAAACAATTGTGTATGACCGGCTTCGACCTCCAATGGATTTTTAAGATAATCCTTGGAGCTAAAGATGGAGTTGAATTGAGGACAAGGTCTATGACAACATCCTGGTAGACTTATTTGGCTTACATTGAAAAGGTTTCCTTCCCACTGCATTCTTCCAAAGTATGTTTTGACTTCTTTACTACGAGGATAAGATATCCTATAGGTCCCATTTGCATGAATTAATAGACAGTATCTACAGACACCTCTCATCCTGGACATAAATTCTTTCAACTTCTCCCATCAGGATGCTGCTATAGGGAATTGCATACCAAAACAACTAGACACAAAGACAGGTTTTCCCACCATGCCATCACTCTACTAAATGCATAATCCCCACAGCACTCTCTTATGTCCAAGGATATCTAACCATGTAGTAGGACTGTATTACTATTACTCTTCTCATCTTTCCTATTACCTACTCCTTATGACTATCACTTTATTGGTTGTACCTTATGATTTATAACTTTGTTGCATGTATGTATACTGAGAGCTTATGCACCGGAGACAAATTCCTTGTGTGTCCAATCACATTTGGCCGATAATGAATTCTATTTTTTTCTGTTCTGTTCTGTTCCATTCCTTGGTCTGTTCTGTTCCTAGTTTTTTTCCTTGTTCCATTCCTTATTCTGTTCTTGATGCTCTCTGAGCTTGGTTGTTTTCTTGTAGCCATTTCATTACCAAACTAGGCAACATCAGTGCTCTCAAGTTCAAAACTTTTGTCAATGTGCCTAACATGTGTACAATGAAATTGAATGAGCTTCCCTTGGTGCAACCCACCAAAAACATGGAAAACATCTCAATAAATCAATAAATAAAAAGAAATCCCAGAGCTTCCAGTTTGCAGGGCTTCGGCGACAGACAGAAATCCACAATCATGCACAGTTTCTGCCTGGGCTCACCCTGGAGTGCCACGAGCCGGCTGGTTTCAGAGCTAAGCCACCCCATAGAGGTGGTGAAGAGGGAGGAGATCACCAGCAGGGTCAAGGAGAGCCGCATCTCTCCTCCTCAGCTGGCCAAACTCCCTTTCCTGAAGGCAGTAGGAGTGGTGGTCAGAAATGGCCGCCTCAAAGAAGAACTCAACCGGAAAAGAAAGTGCAGGAGGAAGATAAGAAGTGAAAGTTTTGGCTGACCAGGTTAAGCTGAAAAAACAACAATTAAGGTACCCTGGAACTTAAATTTTACAAAAGATAACATCGCTCCCAAGAAAGGTCGGAAGCAGCGAAAGAAAGTGAAAAGGGAAAGATTTTTTTCTTCTTCTCTCTCCTTCCTTACATTGACAACTAAGAGATCGGAATAAGAAATCGGAAAATCCACTTTGGCATCAATAGGCAATTAAGCTGAAAATACAACTAAATGCCAAAGGGACAATAAACAAGAAAAGACTGCAAAACAAGAAGACGGGGACAAAGAAGAAGCCATCTTTAATGAACAAGTAACTCTATGTGGGGAAGAAAGGGGAAAGAGGAAAAGAGAATGGAGAATTTAACAAAACAGCCAAAGAAGGGAAAAATAATTTGAAAAGTGGATATAATGTTGGAAAGCAACAGAAAAGGGGAATACAAAAGAGGGAAATGGAGGTGGAGAGACAGGGGGTAAAAAGGGAGAGAGAAGAAGAGAGGGAAGAAGGAAAGGAAGAGAAGCTACAAAGGCTTGGAGCAAGATGTAAAGAAACAGGATCTATTTAAAGATAATGGGTAAAAATTTAACTGAAAAAGGGATTCTGTGAAGGTACATAAGATTGTATTGTTATATTTGTAATAGAAATAATTTTAGAAAATTGGAAACAACATGATTAAAAAGAGAGATAAAGTAGTTGGTGTGGTTTGGGGAAATGTTTGTAAATAAAATAAAATAAATGAGAAAATTGAATTAGGAAAGAACGGGAACATTTTAATTAGTCAATGTTTTATAAAATATAAGTGAAGAGTGGGGGGGAATTTTCTATGGAAAGTTTATAATTGTTCCCATAGAAGTATATTTATTTGAAGAGTAATGTGCAAAATGTTAAGATTTAAATGAATATTAATATTGATGATAGAATTGAATTGGAATGGATTGTTGTTTTAATTATATTATACATTTATATTTTTTTTCTTTTTTCAAGAATACAATGTGTAGTTTTAGAATGTGCCAAGCAGAATCCGAATGGAAGTTATGTATTATATTAAGTGTCATAATTTTAGGGGAAAGATATAAAGGCGTCATACTCCAATCAGTGATTACAGGAGAAATTTTGTTTAATGATTAAAGATAGTAGACAGTTGAAACAGGACAGACAAAGAATATAAGCACAATGATTTGAACTGAGATGAAATAAATAAAATAAAATTAAGAAAGTTAAAAGAGGGGAGAAGCTATGTAGAAAATGTAGAATAGTAATAAGATATGGAATGGAATATAAAAATGAGCATGAATTTGAATTTGTGCCTGTATGAAGAGATGTAACCCGGGATTATGCTACTTTCAAAAAAAATGTTTTACTTGTATTTCTTTTCTTTTTGTGAAAACTCAAATAAAACTTACAAAAAATTAATAAATAAAAAGAAATCCCTAACCCCAGATAAGTAATTAACTAGCACACCTTTATACATATGCAGATACTAGCACTGTATGATGCTACTTAGTTGGATAATGAAATGACTGCAAAAAAACAACTAAACGCAGAGAGCACCAAGGAACCCATTGTGGTCCTCCTCTCTGCACACCCCACCCCACTCTAACACTGACGATGTTACCTAGTTGGGCAATGAAATGATGGACTTTTTTGAGAATACTTACAACATGGTTCTGAAATTCTAAGGGGGGGACCCCAAGTCCTATAAACCACATGTTATGCACTCAACAACTGGCCTGCATTTATGGCCTTTTGCAGCTTTGTGTGATCACATGACCACATTTTATAACTGTTTTACTAAAAACCTCTGGTTGTTAGCAAATTCAGCTTTTAGCAAACCATTGGTTTACTTAACAACCTTGTTTCACTTAATGAGTGCTCTCAAAAAGGTCCTAAAATCAGGTCAGTCATGAGGTTAATCCAGGGGTGGGAAGCTACCGGTTCTGCCCGGTTCTAAAGAACCAGTAGCTCTGAAGAGCAGCAGACGCTAAACCGGTTCTATGTTTGCTGTTTGGCCCAGCCTCTGCCCGGGCTCTTCGCTGTCCTTTATTTCCTGCTTTTTCAACCTCAGCTGCTTTGCACGGCATAGTTGAGGTTGAAAAAGCAGGAAAAAAGAGGCTTTTCAAACGTTGTGCACCTGAGCGCAGAGCTTTTCAGCTGGGGTGGGGGGCAGAGCTAAAGGGTTTTTTTGGTGCACGCACAGCAAAACATTGTCACTGAACCAGTAGTAACACTGGTTAAATCCCACCCCTGGGTTAATCTGATACAGCTGTCATGACTTACAACTATGATAGGTGAGCTCCATTACTGTCATAATCAAGAACTACCTGTATCAAGTTTGAAACATCTCAGCATCAGCTGATGGAGACCTTAAACTCTAGGATTCCTCTTTTCTCCCTTTTCCTTTATCTGCCATCTGACTCGGGGAAGAGTTTGAGTCAGGGTGTCCCCACGGTTGTGAATACAGTATGCAAATAACCAAGTTGGAAGGGACCTCGAAGGTCTTCCAATCCAGCCCCCTGCCCAAGCAGGTAACCCTATACCAATCCAGACAAATGGCTGTCCAATCTCTTCTTACAAATCTCCAGTGTTGGAGCAAGAGTAGCGACAGCCTTCTTAATTTTGTTTACCTCGTCCCTGCAAACATACCCTTAATCCACCTCTGGCTCTAATGAGGCTCTTATAAGCACCTTCCACATCTCGCCACAAGGTGGCAGCATTGCTTCACAAATAGATGGGATTTTTCTTTGTCAGGAAAATACTTCTCTCTCTTGTAAGCCCCATGGACACAAACAGAGGGAAGAAAATGACCGCTAAGGTGCCGAAGAATTTCCTCTGCTTCTGGACTTACTTTAATTATTTTCTTCTCAAAAAAGAAAATCATTGAATTACCAAAGGCTATGGTAAACACAAATCCCTCTGCACTTCTAAATTTCTGGCTGACTATGTAGAAACAATTCTTTCAGAATAGTCTCTTGATTCCTGGGCTAGTTTCAGCTCTGCAGTTTCTTAGGAATTGCCCACCTCATCCAAGGGTTAGCCAGCCCCAGTCCTGCTTAGCTTCCCTGGATCAGCTGCAGGCTAGAATAACAGAGTTGGAAGGTACCTTGGAGGTCTTCTAATCCAATCTCTTCTTAAAAACCTCCAGTGTTGAAGCACCCACAAACTTCTGAAGGCAAGCCGTTCCACTGGTTGATTGTTCTTGCTGTCAGAAAATTCCTCCTTATTTCCAGTTTGCTTCTCTCCTTGATTAGTTTTCATCCATTGTTTCCTGTCCTGCCTTCAGGTGCTTTGGAGAATAAATTGACCCCCTCTTCTTTGTGGCAACTCCTAAGATATTGGAACACTGCTATCATGTCACCCCTCATCTTTCTTTTCATCAGACTAAAGGTAAAGGATTCCCTCGCATATACATGCTAGTAGTTTCTGGCTCTAGGGGGCAGTGCTCATCTCCATTACAAAGCCGAAGAGCCAGCGCTGTCCGAAGACGTCTCCATGGTCATGTGGCCAGCATGACTAAATGTCAAAGGTGCACAGAACGCTGTGACCTTCCCACCAAAGTAGTCCCTATTTTTCTACTGGCATTTTTTACATGCTTTTGAACTGCTAGGTTAGCAGAAGCTGGGACAAGTAATGGGAGCTCACTATGACAAGCAGCACTAGGGATTCGAACCGCTGAACTGCCAAACATTCTGATCAGCAAGTTCAGCATCTTAGCCACCAAGCCACCACATCCAGACTAGTCAGACTAGACATATCCAATTCCAGCAACCATTCTTTATATGCAATATGATATGCTATCATCTCCTTTAATTTAAAACGAGTGTTTCCCGACCACGGCAACTTTAAGATCTGTGGATCCTTTTTTTAAAAAAAAAAACTTAACTGCTAAAGAATATAAACTTTCCATCCGCCATTCAGTCAGAACCGAAGAAGCTTCTTGGATGAGAAGTAGAACATTTTTCCGTAGGGGAAAAAAACATAGTCCAGTTGACTTTTGAAAAAGCATCTTTAGATGAGGTAGACTCAAAATATAGTAAAGTTTGAGAAAAATGGTACAATTGGATTAAGGATAAAAACCAGGAAATACAAAGATAAGGAATGGAAAAAACAAAGTGGTTAGTTTAAGAATATTTACCATAAACAGGAAATGAATATTAGAAAAATTGTTTTTGAGAAAAGAACACACCGTCTAATTGATTAGAAATACAGTATATAAGTTTGATGTTTATTTGATTTGTTTTTCACATTGATTTTGTTTGCAATGAAATGTCTTATATTATGCATTGTATGTACTTTTTAAAATCTTTAATAAAGTTTATTTTTAAAATAATTAAAAGTTACAGCGGCACTAAAAGTGTGACTTATGACTTTTTTTCACACTTATGACCATTGCAGCATCCCCAGGATCATGTGATCAAAATCCAAATGTTTGGCAACTGGCTCATATTTATAATGGTTACAGTGTCTTGGGGGTCATGTGATTCCCAGTTCTGACCTTCGATGGGTTCTCTTGCTTGAGCAAGGGGGTGGACTTGAAGACCTCTAAGGTCCCTTCCAATCCTATTATTCTGTTGTTCTTGTTAGGAAGAAACCTTAATACAGGTAAGTCCTCAACTTACAAGAGTTCATTTAGTGCCTGTTCAAAGTTACAACGACAATGTAAAAAGTGACTTGTGGCCATTTTTTAGACTTACAACCTTGCAGCCTCCCCATGGCCACATGATCAAAATTCAGAGGCTTGGCAACTGGCATGTATTTATGACTCATGCAGGGCCACATGGTCATCTTTTGTGACTGTAGAAAGTCAGTGCCCATCCACCCTCCTAAAGGAGAAATGGATAAAAATCTTAAGGGACACAGAAACTAGCGCCAGTCTCCCGGCCCCAAGCAGAAACTGAGGAGGCCAGCTTTTAGAAAAGCAGATTTGGTAATAGCAATAGCCCTTAGACTTATATACTGCTTCACAGTGCTTTACAGCCGCCCCCCCCCAAGCGGTTTACAGAGTCAGTATATTGCCTCCAACAATCTGGGGCCCCATTTTACCCACCCCAGAAGGTGTCATGCCCCTGTTGGAATATGATTCCAAGGGAGAGGTAGAAAAGCTAACAGGGAGTGGGATTGTGGCTCCGGTAGATGTGGAGGAAACTGGGGAAGGGCACATCCCCTCTTCATCCTAGGGAACGCACGGAGGAATGGATAAGGGAGCAACGTGGGTTATGGGGAAGAAAAAGGCCCTGATTCCCTTAATTAGCTGCAGCTGGGAAAACAGGATAAAGAGGGTGTTTGCCCATGGCTCCTTGCTGGAAGGAAAGCATGAATTATTTTGGGTTTGTCAAGTCTTATCTGAGTTCTGGCATCCTCTCAACTGTGTGTGTTTCAATTGACGTCTGCAATTCCTTATCCTGACCTGTCTTGTTAATTGCTGCAGCGTGGTTTGTGTTGGTTTTTATTTATAATTTATATGTACTTTTGGTTCAGTTGGAATTTCTTCCCTTTAAAAACTGTTCTTGGGAGAGGTTTTTCTCCAGCCAATGATAACTGGACATTGGGGGACAAGTTAAAGGTATTAAAGGGACTTTAATTTTCTTTTTCTTTTTGTGACTTTGTTGCTTTTGTGCCACAACCTGGGTCATCACAGAAGGTGGTAAGGCTGAGTCAACCTTGAGCCTGGTGAGATTTGAACTACCAAATTGCAGGCAGCCAGCAGTCGGCAGAAGGAGCATGCAGTACTGCACTCTAACCACTGCACCACTGAACTAACAAACAATTATTCTGAACTAATCCATTCAGAAAGACTGGGTCAAACAGAAACTCCAGATAAGCAACACAAGTAGGCAAGTCAAAGGCTGACAAGATTAGCTCAGACAAACACCTAGGATTTGCATTTTCCCCTTTTGCCTTTAGAGCCAGCTTTGACCCCCTACATGACCCCATAGAAACCAAGAAGGTATAAAAAAAACCCCACCCACTCTCAACTCCATTTTGTTAGCTGTCCCAGAACTGCACGCTATGTGTGTGTTGGTTCTTCTCATCAATAAACGGTCCTTTCTTTCTTAAGCAGCCTCCATTTTATTGCCAGCTTGGAACTGGAATTTCATTTTTCTTCCAACATGACCTTCTGACAAGCAAACTCAATGCAGAAGCCAGATTCGCTTCACAGCCATGTTATTGACTTAACAACTGAAGTGCTTTACTTAACAACTGTGGCAAGAAAGATTTATCTACAGTATGTATTAAATTTAGATAGCTGCCCATCTCACTGAAGGTGACACCTCAGCGTCCCTTTGATTAGTGGTATCTAAAACTCATTTCTACCCCACTAGGTTGAATTCTGAACCAGGAATGTCAAATAAATGGGGTTTCCGAAGCATATTTGGTTCTCTGTAGCCAGCAGTTACTAATAATGTATGAAGCTGGCTTGTTGAGTAGCCATCAAAGTATGGTAGCCTCTTGTAGCCAGAAGAGGGTGCTACAACACCAAATTTCCACTATCAATGGTTTGGTTAGTCTTCTTTGTTGATCCCAACTCAGCCCAAATAATCTGCAAATTATTTTGCTTAGCCCAAAACCAAATTATTTTCCTTGATCTCTTTGGGAGCCAAAGTGGAAGTCAACACTTTAAGCCAGAAGGGAGGAAAAAGCTGCTTAAGATTCATCGGAGATCTCTTCATGTTGCATCCAAAGCTCTGATTATTTGCAAAAGACAAGAAGAGCTGACATTTCTTTTCCTTTCTGTGTATTGATATCCAGTAATTTCACTTGTGGGTGACTGATAGTGAGCAGTGGTGGGATTAAAAAAATTTTTTTACTACCAGTTCTGTGGGAGTGGCTTGGTGGGCATGGCTTGGCAGGGGTGGCAGGAGAAGGATACTGCAAAATCCCCCTTCCCTCCCCACCCCACTAGCCTGCTTTCCAGCTCCGTTCTCCTGGGCAGGGCAACCAAAGGAGACCCAGCCAATCAGCTGGGACTCAGGAAGCAGAGGATAGATGGGGGCAGGGCCAGTCTGAGGGCGTATTGGCCGGTTCTCCAAACTACTCAAAATTCCCACTACCGGTTCTCCAGAACTGGTCAGAACTGGCTGAATACCACCTCTGATTGTGAGGGAGGTGATTGGCTTGCCCTGGCAGCTAAAGAGAAACAATGAGAATAAATGGAACCCTAGAAAGAGTGCAGAGGAGAGGAACAAATAAAAATAAATAAATAAATAAACAAAGATGATTAGGGGGATTGGAGGCTAAAACATACGATGAACGGTTAAGGGAACTAAGTATGTCTAAGAGAAAGAATAGGAGTGACATGATAGCAATCTTCCAAGGCAGAGAAGAAGGGGTCAATCTATTCTCCAAAGCACCTGAGGGCAAGACATGACATAATGGCTGGAAGCTTATCAAAGAGATATCCAGATTAGAATTAAGGAGAAATTTTCTGATAGCGAGAACAATTAATCAGTAAACAGTTTGTCTCCTGCGATTGTGGGTGCACCATCACTGGAAATTTTCAAGAAAAGATTGGACAACCCTTTGTCCAGAATGCTATAGAGACTCCTGCTTGAATTAGGGGTGGGATGAGAAAACTTTCAGGGTCTGTTATTCTGTTATATTCTGTTAGGAATGGAAGTGTCTCCTACTGAACATATTATAGTACAAGCTATTCTCCAAAGCATTTGAGGGTAGAACAAGAAGCAATGGATGAAAACTAATCAAGGAGAGAAGCAACCTAGAACAAGGAGAATTTTCCTGAGAGGTAGAACAATTAATCAGTGGAACGACTTGCCTCCACAAGTTGTAAATGCTCCAACGCTGGAATCTTTTTAAGAAGAGACTGGACAACCATTTGTCTGAAGCTGTGTAGGGTTTTCTGTATAAGCAGGGGGTTGGACTAGAAGACCTCCAAGGCCCCTTCCAACTCTGTTATTCTATTCTATTACATCCTAAGTCTTTCATCTCCCCTCAGTTTCTATTCTGCTCTCTATATGAATGAGCTATGTAAGTGGTAGGAAAGAAGGCTGAGAGAATAAAATCCAAAATATTGCCACAAAGAAGAAGGAATCAACTTGTTCTCCAAAGCACCTGAAGGCAGGACAAGAAATTTGGAAATTTATGAAGGAGAGAATCAACTTAGAAATAAGGAGAAATTTCCTGACCGTGAGACCAATTAATCAGTGAAAAAGCTTGCTTCCTGGAGTTGTGGATGTTCTATCACTGGAAATTTTCAAGAAGAGATTGGACAGCCATTTGTCCAGAATAATAAAATGTCTCCTGCATGATCAGGGGGTGGACTAGAAGATCTCCAAGGTCTCTTCCCACCCTGTTATTCTATGTTCTATGAATCTGAGCAGGATTTTTTTCTCCTTATTTTGCTTATGAAGGAGGGGCAGATTGAAATGTAAGTTTTGTCCTGACAATGCCTCTTTTCTGACTGGGGCTTCACCCGAACAATACCCGAAAATACCCGAACAAAGCTGAATACCATACATATGAAAACTTAAGAATATATATATATATATATATATATATATATATGGATTTTTGGTTTATTCGGGTTTTCTCCCGCGTAAGATTGGAAGTATCTTGGCAACGTTTCGATGAAGTCTCATTCATCATCTTCAGGCTTGGTCTTCAGCTCTGTGCTTCTCAGAGTGAGAGCTGAAGACCAAGCCTGAAGATGATGAATGAGACTTCATCAAAACGTTGCCTAGATACTTCCAATCTTACGTGGGAGAAAACCTGAATAACCAAAGATCCACATACAAATACCCGCAAGAACCTCAGAAAACAAATATATATATATATATATATATATATGTGTGTGTGTGTGTGTGTGTGTGTGTGTGTATACACACACACACACACACACACACTTATATGTGTGTATGTATGTGTATGTATGTTTGCATGTATGTATACACACACACACACATGCATACACATACAGTCAATTTTCCCTGCAATGGCTCCTCTCATTTCACTTCTATGTCATCTTGCATGACCTAAGGTGAAATTAATTGGAAAAATCAGCCAATACATGAAATGAAACATAATGCTCTCTCCCTTTGATGTCAGGTTTCATTCCTAATATCCTGTCGAATTACAAGACTCATTATTCACTGGGCTGGGTTGCTCTTATCTGAGAGAAAAATCATAGAAGTATAGGGCTGGGGGGACTTAGGGGATTCCCTACTCAAGCAGGAGAAACACCCTATACATACCGTTCTGGACAAATGGATCACCAATCTCTTCTTGAAATCCTCCTGTGATGGAGCACCCACAACTCCTGGAAGCCAGCTGTTCTTCTGATTAATTATTCTCACTGTCAGGAAATTGTAGATGTGTAAGAAGGTACAACAGAAGCTATGAACTCACTACTTAGAAAGATGTACGGTACACAAGAGGCCATAACGAGAAACCATGAGGAAATTTTAAAAAAATGAGATGGGGGAGATGAAGGGTTATATCTGTAAATTAGATGATAAGATAGTGGAAAGATGGTGGAAACCAAACCTGAACAAACCAAAAAGAAAATAGAAACAATGGAACAGAAGCTCATGACAGCAAATAGAAATTTGGAAGAGGCAATTGTCCATTTGGAAATGGAAAGATCTACTTTCTTCCTGAGATTCCAAAATGTGTTTGAAAACAAAGATGAACATCTGATGAAGATCATGACAGAACTGTTAGCAGAGACTCTACAGAGAAGCAGATAGCAGGTTCAAGGTGAGATAGACGAGGTGTACAGAATCCACATTAACTATGCAAGATGGCATAAGCTACCGAGGGAGGTCCACATAAGATTTTCCAGGAAAACAACAAGAGATGAAATTTATAAGATGACAAGGGATGAGCCATTGATTTACAAGGGAAGAGAAATTCAAACTCTAAAACAAATTCCAAGAAGGGTTAGGTTACAAAGGAGACACTATTGCTTCCTGGCGTCACAACTGGTAAAACACAATGTATTGTTTAGATGACTTACACCAGAAGGAATCTTGATCTCGTGGCAAGACAAGAAATCCAAGATAGAAAGATGTACAATAACTGTGTGTTCAGGAAGCAGAAATGAAGAAGACTATGGCTCCTTATACCCAACTCTCTCCAAGACTAGTTTGACTGTTCTTTGCTTTTTCTGATTATATCATTTACTCTCCCTTGTGAAAACATTATTTTAGCATTTGAATGGTTGCACACCTACATGTGGCTCACGAGCTCTAGAATCATAAGGTTGGAAGGGACCATGGAGGTCTTCTAGTCTGACCCTCTGCTCAGACAGAAAACCCTATACCACACCAAGCAAGGCAAGTTTCCCTTTGCTCTGAGAAGAGAGGCTGCTTTGTATTCTGTGTTTGATGCCCTTTCTTTAAAAACACACACACACACACACCCTTTTTGGCTCTCCTCACTGAGCTGTTTGGATGATTAACTTTCCCAGCACTTTCAAAGTTTCTTTCTTAGCTTTTAGTCTGTGGCAAAATAGGCAAATAAATACCAAGAGCCCTTTTGAGCTAATGCTCCTGCTTTCATTTCTCTTTCCTCTTCTTTTTCTCCTGCCTTCCAGCCCAGTTTTTTTCTTCTTTTTTTATTTTTTATTTTTTTGCTTTCCTTTTTTTCCAACAGCAGCTTGTGGCTTGCTTTTCTTCTTCTCTGATTTTTTAAAAAATCTTTCTTTTTCTCCTGGTCTGTCCCCCTCAATGCATTCCTTCAACCCCAGCTGCTATTGTTATCCAGGAAGATCCTTTCTAGCTTTAACTCTTTTTCCAGGTATTTATTTGCTGAGCGGAAATTATCTTAGCTATGTGCAAAGATTTGGAAACTTTCTGAAAGAAAGTAAGCTGGACAGGATTCTTTGCAGTTGGTGCCCAAATGAAAAAAGGCAACTTCCAAATGCCAATATATTTTGGGTCCAGGTAGTCCTCAACGTATGACTACAATTCAGCCCAACGTTTCTGCTGTTAAATGAGACATTTGTTGAGTAGGTTTTGCCCCCTTTTATGGCTTTTCTTGCCACCATTGTTAAGTGAACTGTTCTGTATGGTCATTTACATTCTTGTAAACGCCATGCTGTGATTGGTCAAAGCGTTCAGGGATCCGATTGGTCGAGCGAGCCGCTCTGATTGGCCCGCTGAGGATCTCCCGCGATTGGTGGAAACTAATCGCGGGAGATTCAAAGTGGTGCTATTGGCCACGGCCGCCACGGCTTGGGAATAAAAAGCCGCAGTTTTTCCCCCGGAACCCGAGCCGTTCTCGGGACCAATAAATGAGCTGAACCAAGTCACTGAGTCCTGGTCTCCTTGCCGCGCCGGACACAACATGAACCACTGCAGGTGTTGAAGTGAGTAACATGGTTGTTAAGTGAATCTGGCTTCCCCATTGTCTTTGCTCGTCCAAAGGTCGCAAAAGGGGATAACAGAAGTCATAAATATGAGTCAGTGACCAAGCAGCTGGATTTTGATCATGGGACCATGGGGAGGCTGCAACGGTTGTTAGGATGAAAAGCAGGAAATCCTATACCATTGAAGAGATGTCTCAAATGTGCTTTTTCAAGAGGCAACTGGGCATTCTGGTTTATCTTTTTCCTTTCCTTTCCTTTCCCTTCCCTCCTTTCTTTTTTCTTTTCTCCTTTTCCTTTTCCTCTCCTTTCCCTTTCCTTTCCCTTTCCTTTCTTCTTTTCCCCTTTCTTTTCTCCTTTCCCTTGTCCTCTCTTCTCTTCTCCTCTCCCTTCCCTTCCTTTTCTTCCCTTCCCTTCCCTTTCCTCTTTCCCCCTTCCCTTTCCACTTCCCTTCCCTTTTCCCTCTCCTTCCTTCCTTCCTTCCTTTCCTTCCCCTTCCCCTTCTCCTTCCCCTTTTCTTTCTTCTTTTCCCCTTCCTTTTCTCCTTTCCCTTGTCCTCTCTTCTCCTCTCCCTTCCCTTCCTTTCCCTTCCTTCCCTTCCCTTCCCTTCCCTTCCCTTCCCTTTCCTCTTTCCCCCTTCCCTTTCCACTTCCCTTCCCTTTTCCCTCTCCTTCCTTTCCTTCCCCTTCTCCTTCCCCTTTTCTTTCTTCTTTTCCCCTTCCTTTCTCTTCTCTCTTCAGCCAGGGACGAAAGGCTAATCCAGGCAGATGGGGCCGGCTTCTCTGCTCAGAGGCATGGGTGAGGTTGGAGGGGGGGGGAAGCAGCCCTATTGTCCTCCTGGGAATTCAGAGCCCCCTTTTCCCATCAGGCAGAGGGGGCTTCTTTGAACCACTGCCCAGGCCCTGGTGGCAGTTCCCCCACTGCACTTTGTTTGTTTTCCCACAATCTCTTCCCCGGCTCATGAATATTCAGAGGCGGCTGTCCTGTTGGGAGGCTATTGAGAGCTCTTGTTCACACTCCACTAATGATGGCTGCCTTCAATAAGGGGGGATAAAAACTCCAGATAAGAGCTTGTTAGCAAAGAGGGGCTATTCCCCACCTAACAAGATTTCCACTGACTTGGGCACTTACAGGTGCCTCATCTAAGAAGTGGCATTTTGGGGAGGGGGGGAGGGAGTGTTTCTCCCTCTCTCTTGCTCCTTCTCTCTCTACATCCCAAACCCCTTCTCTTCAAGTAGCAAGCTCATTCAGAAGAAGCCAGGCATTTCTCCAAGCAAAGGGTAAAGGGGTCAGATTCAGGGGAGAACCCCACACAAGATTGACTGGAAGATGATCCAGCTTGGAGGTCCAAGATCACACAGTTCAGAGGGAGCCCGAATCTGAACGACAGTTGCTTGGGTTTTCCTTTTAAAAAGAATAGAGTAGATAGAGTAGAGTAGAGTAGAGTAGAGTAGAGTAGAGTAGAGTAGAGTAGAGTAGAGTAGAGTAGAGTAGAGTAGAGTAGAATATAGAATAGCATAGCATAGCATAGCGGATAGGATAGCATAGCATAGCATAGAGCAGTGGTCCCCAACCACCAGGCCTCGGACCAGTACCGGTCCATGGATCATTTTGTACCGGGCCGCCTATTTTGCTTGGGCGCTGCCATCTTGTTTCGACGGCGCTTGAGAAAGTGCTTCCGGGTGAGCTTGTCGGTCGTCAGTTGGAAAGCAGCGTTTGGGTGCTGAAGGAATCCTCGCGCTTTAGTTTCGTCGAGGGGGGGGGGGCGGCTTCGAACGAAGAGCCGTCCCGATGGCGGTGGAGTCTCGCGTTACTCAGGAGGAGATTAAGAAAGAGCCCCCAAAGCCCATCAACCACGAGAAGGTACAAAGGAGGAGTTGAAGGTGGTGGGGAGAAGCGGGGAACAGCTGGCTGGTCGGTCACTTGGCTTGCCTTGCCTTGGTCATGCGTGCTGATGCCAGTACCAGTCCGTGGATTGGTCCGTGGATTGTACCGGTCCGTGGTACAAAAAAGGTTGGGGACCACTGGCATAGAGGATAGCATAGCATAGCATAGCATAGCAGATAGGATAGAATAGGATAGAATAGAATAGAATAGAACAGAACAGAACAGAACAGAACAGAACAGAACAGAACAGAATAGAATAGAATAGAATAGAATAGAATAGAATAGAATAGAAAGAATTCTGTATTGGCCAAGTGTGATTGGATACACAAGGAATTTGTCTCCGATGCATAAGGTCTCAGTATAAATACAACCCATAAGTGATAAATCATGATCATTAGTCATCACAAAAATACATTCATCATGAAGCAAAAGATACATCATTTAGCGTTAGAATACTAAATAAGCAATCAACATAAATCATATTAGGATACTAAACAAAACAATATAAATGGTAAAATATAAGCAACAAAATTATCATCATAAGGAGATAGGTAGTAGTGAAGTTGAGAAGAAGTAAGGATAGTATCCTTACTAGATAGCTCGACAGTGTTGTGGGGAATTAGTTGTTTAGCAGAGTGATAGTAAATCTGTTGAAGTGCGGTTTGAATCCTCGCCCTTCCCTCCCCTATTCTCTCACCCTCCCCAGACAAGGACCATCTGTGGAAAGCAAACTGCCAGACTGGTCTTTGTAGCGCCCAACTGTTTTACAAAGCAAAGAGGAAGAAAAAAGATGGTACCTTGGTGAAGGATGGAAAAAGAAAGAGAGGGGATTGTAGCCTGGAAAGGGGAAAAGAGAATCCAGAGGGCACAGCGGTAGGAGTATTTCTCAGCAGCAGGATGTAGTGTTTTAGGTGTGGTGCGATTAATACAAGATAAAGCAGACCGATGAAGTCTTTTGATCTGGAGACTGTATTTGAATAGATGAACTCTAGGAAAGTACAGGTACTCCTCGACTTACGACTGCAGCTGAGCCCAAAATTTCTATTGCTAAGTGAAACATTTACTAAGCAGATTTCGCCCTATTTTACCATCTTTCCTGCCGCCATTGTTAAGTGAATCACTGTAGTTATTAAGTTAGTGACACAGGTGTTAAGTGAATCCGGCTTCCCCATTGTCTTTGACAAGAAGCAATTGTTGAAAATTAATCAGGGAGAGAAGCAACCGGGAACGAAGGAGAAATTCCCTGACAATGAGAACAAATAACCAGTGAAACAATTTGCCTCCAGAAGTTGTGGATGCTCTAACACTGGAGGCCTTTAAATGACATTGGGCAACCGTTTGTCTGGAACGGCAGAGGGTAGGGTCTTCTGCCTGAGCAGGGGGTTGGATTTCTATGTTTTTTCCAACCCTACATTGAAGTAGACCTCCAACATCCCTTCTAACCCTACGTTGGACTAGACCTCCAAGATTCCTTCCAACCCTACATTGGACTAGACTTCCAAGATCTCTTCCATCCCTACATTGGACTAGACCTCCAAGGTTCCTTCCATCCCTACGTTGGACTAGAACTCCAAGGTCCCTTCCATCCCTACATTGCACTAGACCTCCAAGGTCCCTTCCATCCCTACATTGCACTAGACATCCAAGGTCCCTTCCATCCCTACATTGGACTAGACCTTCAAGATCTCTTCCAACCCTACGTTGGATTAGACCTCCAAGATTCCTTCCAACCCTATGTTGGACTAGACCTCCAAGATCCCTCCCAACCCTATGTTGGACTAGACCCCCCAGGTCTCTTCCATCCCTACATTGGACTAGACCTCCAAGGTTTCTTGCATCCCTACGTTGGACTAGACCTCCAAGATTCTTTCCAACCCTACATTGGACTAGACCTCCAAGATCTCTTCCATCCCTACATTGGACTAAACCTCCAAGGTCCCTTCCATCCCTACATTGCACTAGACTTCCAAGGTCCCTTCCATCCTATGTTGGATTAGACCCCCAACATCCCTTCCAACTCCATTATTCTATCATTCTGTTCTTCAGTTTCCTATCCTCTCATGGCCATATCCAGCACTGGGAGTAAGGTTATCAGTCGTGCCGTGAGATGCTGATGATGCCCAGAATAGGACTTGTCCCCATTCCTCTGTCCCACCCTCTAGATCAGGGGTGTCCAACCTTTGCAACTTTAAGACTTTAAGGAACTCTGGGAGTTGAAATCCACAAGTCTTAAAGTTGCCAAGGTTGGACACACCTGCTGTAGATGCTTATTCATTAGGGCAGCTGCATTTTTTTTCAAGCTGGCATCCCACTGGGATAAGAGTGGTGGGAATCAAAACAAACCAACTGACAAATGAGCTAGCATAGTCTCTCGGATGGACACACCTATTTCTTGAGTTCTTGGAGGGGGGAAAATACCCAATTCACAACAATTAAATGATCGGTGATGCTACATCATCTCCAGCCCCCGAAATGGCCCATTTCTGTTCATGATCCAATTTTCTCTGGAAAGGCAGAGAAAAGACAGCAGGCCTTGAGGGGCAGAGGGCAGGGGGAGAGCTGTGTTCAGTGTTGAACCTGGAAGGTTGGGGCCAAATTCTTGACAGCAAATGTCTCTCTGGCTGAATTCAATGACTCTTCAAGGCTAAAATGCACTTGGCTGGTACTAGATGTGTAACTTGAGCCTTGTTCTCCTGGGGGAGTCCCTTGAGTGGACTTGATGACCTCCCTCACCAACATCAAAGCCAGGGGAAGGGAGGGGAGAGGCCGGTGCAGCTGTTCTGAGCTGGGATGCCTGCTTCCAGCAAGCAAAATTGCCACCGCATTCGACAGTCTTGGAAACAGAGCTGGTGAGGGGGACCACTGTGGTAGGCTGGGGACTATCTCTCTTCTCTCTAGGGAGGTTAGTTATTTCTATTCTTGGTTATCAGTTCTGTTCTGGTGGAAGGAAAGAGATTTTGAGGAGGGGGACTGGGGGGAAATGCCCTCCATCTTCAGATCCTCTATTCCTTCCTTCAGTTGAACCTTATGAGTCCTTGAAGGTCATTTGAGTTTTGCAAACCGTTCTATCAGACGGGAAGTTGCACAGTAGCTGAGGAAGTGAGTTTGGGGTTTTGTTTGATAACTAAGAATGAGAGGGCTTGAACTTCAGTATTTTGGATTGCGTGGTATCCTGGGTTTCTTGCACCTAAGGCAGCGATGGTGAACCTTTTCAGCACCGAGTGCCCAAACCAGAAGACATATTTATGTGCGGGTGCTGGAGTGCCGTTTTTTGGCTGTTTTCAGGCAGTTCTTTGGAGTGTTTTGAGGCCATTTTCAAACCCTTTGTGGGCCCTTTTCAGGCTGTTTTTAGGGGGGTTTGGGGTGGTTTTGGGGGCATTTTCCAGGGCATTTTTGTGTTGTTTTTGGCCCAGAAATGGCCTAGAAAACACTCCAAAAATGGCCCTGAAAAAGGCCCAAAAACAGCCTGAAAAAGGCCCCAAGATGGCTCCAAAACAGCCTGTTTTGGGGGGCATTTTCCAGTGCTCCAGTGCCCACAAAGACTAGCTGGCTGGCATGCCAGAAACCAGAAGAGCAGCTGGCGATGGTGTGCATGCCCAGAGAGAGGACTCTGAGTGCCACCTCTGGCACACGTGCCATCACGGACCTAAGGCAATATCCCACCAATCTGGCTTCCCCAACCGATTACTCTCAAATGGCCAAGTGAAAGAACCAAGGTTTGTTTATGGTTTATTATTATTTATTCTTATACCTGTAACTTGTAAGCGATTGACAAATCAAATAAATACTAAATACTAAAAAATGGTTTACTAAAAGGGTTTTTCAGCTGATTTTATTCTCCTCTGGATAAATATAACCCCCAAAATAACAATAACCTCTTTCCTTGGCTTGATTAGCTGCACAGAACACAAAAGTAAAAGAGGTTGGGAAAATAACAATGTCTCAGGCAACAATGTCTTGAGGAATTGCTCAGTTCAGTTTTTATAACAAGCAATTCTAGGACAGCAATTCATTTTGGGGGGCTAGCTCGTAGTATGCTGAGGTTTGACCTTTATGCATTCCACCCAATGTTACAGCTTTTCATATTTGAAACTTATTTGTATCCTAACAGAATAATGGAATTGGAAGGGACCATGCAGGTCTTCTATCTAGTCCAACTCCTTGCTCAAGCAGGAAGACCTATATCATTTTGGACAAATCTCTTCCTAAAAATTGCCAGTATTGGAGCATCCACAACTTCTGGAGGCAAGCTGTTCCACTGATAAATTGTTCTCACCATCAGGAAATTCCTCCTTAGTTCCAGGTTGCCTCTCTCCTTGATTAGTTTCCATCCATTGTTTCTTGTCCTGCTTTCAGGTGCTTTGGAGAATAGCTGGACTCCCTCTTCTTTGGGGCAGCCCCTAAAATATTGGAAGACTATTAAGATGTCTCTCCTAGTCCTTCTTTTCATTAAACTAGACATACATTATGAGCCACAGTTGCGCAGTGGTTAGAGTGCAGTACTGCAGGCTACTTCTGCTGACTGCCAGCTACCTGCAATTTGGCAGTTCGAATCTCACGAGGCTTAAGGTTGACTCAGCCTTCCATGCTTCCGAGTTCAATAAAATGAGGACCTCAAAATGAGGTTGCTGGGGGAAATATACTGACTCTGTAAACCACTTAAAGAGGGCTGTAAAGCACTGTAAAGTAGTATATAAATCTAAGTGCTATTGCTGTTATATGTTTCAGCCTCCAATCCCCAAAGCATTGTTGCTGCTTGTTCTTTGTACTTTCTAGAATCTCAACATCTCTAGAAATCTCAACATTTCCAGAGTCTCGATATCTAGAATATCATTCTAGTCAAAGTCTTTTTTTAGAAGCATAGAATTTCATAAGTCGTAAAATGAGGCAAAATTCACTTTATCAATGTCTCACTTAGCAACAGAAATGTGGGGGCTCAAAATCGTGGTCGTAAGTTGAGGACCACCTGAACGGACAATGGGACCGACCACTAGATGGCAATCATCGTCATCATCTTCTTTTAATGACCCCATAATCCCTTGAAGGGTGGAGTCTTGGGCAACTGAATGGGGCTGAGTGTTTACTGGCCGGATGCCCTTCCTGTCACTAATGCAGAGGGTTTTTTTTCCAGCAGATACATCCTCATTGTGCCCAGAGAGAGAAATATCTGCCCCTACCTAGGATCAAACTCACAGCCTCCTGATTGTGAGGCTAGAGCTCCACCTCTAGGCCACCGCACCACTCAACCATAAGATGGCAATGAGGACAGGATTTTCTCTGTCCTTTGTTGCCGTCTGGTGTTTGTTTTAGATTTCGGCCACCTGAATATGGTAGCCAATTCTAAATTCAATCTATTATCCCTTTCAGAGGTAAATATATTTTAGTATAAAACAAATGAGCATTTTCTGGACAGCCAGGTCTTAAGTCCTGTGAACTTGTTTGTGTTTTACAATGCAAGTCAGGTATTTTGTTTCCCTATGTAAAAACATACAATACAGCCCATAAATAAATCTTATTTGTGAAAGCCATTCCTAGCACAAGCTCCGTAGCACAATTGCTGAAATTATGCAGATGAATTTTGTGGCAGACTTTGGAACAAATCTGCAACAGGAGTCAGAAAGCTGAAAGAATGGGAAAGCAGCCATGGGTAATCAGTCTTTCTAAAATTATGTGTCAAAGGATGGTGTCCTTTCGGAAAAGGACACAAGTTTGATGAATAGAAAAATGGAAAGATTAAAGCCAGCTGGTCCAAGCCTGAAACATTATCTCTTGCACTCCACTCTCTTTCTCCACAGGGAAGCAGAGAAAGTTTTCTATAAAGAGATTACCGTAGGCAGAAGCGAAGAAGGAAGAGTGTAAAGACGGGGTTTACTCTCTGTGGCAAGCCTCCTTTTCCTTAATCGTGATTTCATGACAGAACCATCGATGACTGGTTCATTCAGTTGGGTAAACGGATGCATTGGCAGTGCGAGAATGACAGGTGGCCACTAATATCCTGTAGTATTGAACATAACAAGGAAGAATGGGCCCAGACCAGGGGTGGGATTCTACCAGTTTGCACCTATTCGCTAGAACCGGTTGTTAACAATCTAAGCAGTTTGGAGAACTGGTTGTTAGAAGAAATTACTGGCCTAATCCTGTAAGGAAGGCAGGAAGGAAACATTCTGGTGTTGCTTATGGAAACTGCCTCTCCGTTTACCCTTATTACATTCTTGGCAGGACTAGACTTCCTGTCTGAGGAACTTCTCTGGAGTTTTTTTCCCTCCTTTGCTGGCACTTTGTTTGTGTGGCGTGACCACGCAAAGTTACAATGGCACTGAAAAAAGTGACTTATGACCATTTTTCACACTTACGACTGTTGCAGCATCCCTACAGTCATGAGAGGCCAGGCAAAGAGATGCGTGTCTCGATGTGAGTGATATTGAGTTGGCCATGCCCAGCCAATAACATGACCACCAAGCCACGTCTACCCAGTCACATGACCACCAAGCCATGCCCACCAACTAAGCCACACCCACAGAACAGGTTGCTTAAAAAATTGAATCTCACTCCTGGCCCAGACTCCCCAAATAAGCCGATCTGGGAGGATATGGGTTCTCTCGAGACCACTCCCAATATTGGCTACTTGTAATTTGGAAAAAGAAATATAGTATAGTATAAATATAGTTGAAAGGAATGTAGTATTTTTAAAGTGAGTTTTTTTTATCCCTGTAACATCTGTGACACACCCACCAAGCATGCGCATCAAGTCATGCCACGCCCACCAAGCCACGCCCCCAGAACCGGTAGTAAAAAAAAAATTAATCCCACCACTGACACAGTAAGATCAAATCGTCCCTGAACGAATGGTTGTTAAGTGAGGAAAGACATCCATAATACAAGGCAGAAAAATTGGAATTTGCCTCTTGATATGCAACCATGTATTTTCTTGCTAGGTGTAATTTCGGGAATTTTTTTTTTAAACAAACATAAAAAACAGTTGAATGAGATAAATGCTCTTTGCAGCAAGAATAAATTTTGCTCCAGATTGAAAGATATCTTTCAGTATAAATCTTCCAGTTTAAAGCAAAGATCAGTTTAAAGAAAGATACAAAGATGTATCTTTCAGTTTAAAGCAAAGATTTTCTGCTTGGAATGAAAACAAATAATGAAAATTTGATTTTGTTTTTGCTGACAAGATAGGTTTATTGTTATAGAAATGGCTTGTGCATACTGTGGTGTAAAAGTAAAAAGTTGCAGTTGTAATGTTGTTATCTTCTACTGCCCTTAAGAGAATAGGAAGTCAGCACCTTTTTCTTTCCTTTTCCTTCTTTACACTGTATTTTTTTTCCTCCCCTTCCTCCTAGTTTTCTATAACTTTTTTTAATTTCTCTTTGTATTTTATATTTTGATGAACTAGTAAAAATCTTTTTAAAAGGAGAGAGAGAAAGAACATTGCAAACCTTTTGAGTAATCAGATTTTCTAAGGAAGATCTCCATGGAGAAGCTAGCTAGTTTTGGGTGTGATTTTTAGTGTCTCCTTTTCTTGGTTATGAGGTTGATGTAGGAGATGAACAGATTCCGATTAACAGAGTTGGAAGGGACCCTATAGGTCATCTAGTCCAACCCCCCCACCCACCCCCACCCAAGCAGGAGACCCTACACCATTTTTGACAGATAGCAGTCCAATCTTTTCTTGAAAGCTTCCAGTGATGAAGCTCCCACAACTTCTGAAGGCAATTTGGTTGATTGTTCTTAAGGGCAGAGTCAAACATGTCATATGTTTGGAATCATTACGTTGCCACAAAAGACCTAAACCCACCTTTCCCCACCCTCCATGAATTCTGCTGACTTTTATATACCCAACTTGGCTTGACCATGAATAGATCAGATACAAATACAGGTAGCAGGAAATAAACTTTCAGTGCTTTGAACTCTATTCCTCTTCCTGCTTTCTCGCGCCAAACGTTCGCTTTTCTTTCCTAGCTAATTTTGATTCCCCCCAATCCTGCTGCTCCAGATGGGGCTGACATATAAAAAAAGCACCAGACAATGAAGGCTTATTAATAGCTGCATCGAGATTCAGAGCCAGGCTCTAGAAGGGGGAGCCCACTTGGTTCATGCCATCAGCAATCTATAAATAGAGACCACACCACCACCGTGTCACTTTATAAAGCAGTCACAGTCACCGAGAACACAGCTCACAAATAAGAGAGGAAAGAAAAAGGGTCCAGGGCAGTTGCATTGGTTTCTTTAAGCGTTCCCCAAAATGGAAAAATCGGAAGGAGTTTCTCACCACGCTGACATTTCTTCCCTGCTTCCCAACTTTCTCAAAGATTTCGAGACCCTTTGCTAATTTATTTATTTATTTTTTCGCTGGCAATTTGGACTCCTGGGGTTAACGTTTCCAATAACCGCTAACCAAAAATGCCTAGGGAATCTGCAGACAAACAGGGGGGGTTTCTTCTGGTGCTTATAGGCTACGTTTGATGGTGGGATTCAAATTTGTGTCCTGCCAGTTCTGTGGATGTGGCTTGGTGGGCGTGGCAGGGGAAGGATACGGCAAAATCCCTTTCTCTCCCCATCCCACTAACTGTCTGTAGGGAGCATGCATAAACACACCAATGTGCCTATCGTCCCTGTCCTATTGTTTCTATTTCTTATATGTATCCATGTCATGTATTCATAACTATGTTTATATTTATACCTGTTATCTCAAAATCACTTGACAAAATGAAATAAATAAAAAATAAATAAAACCTGCTTTCCAGCTCCGTTCTCCTGTGCAGGGCAACAAAAGGAGACCCAGCCAATCAGCTGGGACTTGGGAAGCAGAGAATACATGGGGGCGGGATTTGCCGGTTCTCCAAAGTACTCAAAATTTCCACTACCGGTTCTCCAGAACCGGTAAGAACCTGCTGAATATACCACCTCTGATGTAGGGGTATCTGCAGAGGAAGGTTAAAAGAAAAATAAAAGAGTCCAGGTACTGATTACAACAGTTGCAATTGAAGAACCGCCTGGTTGTTGTTTTTTTATGTGCGTTGCACATGAAAAGTAACACACCAGAAGAAGTGGATTATTTAAACCAACAGCCTTCAACTTTTGGGGCAGTAGGAACCAGTTCCATGGAGAGAAGTTTTTCTGTGGACCTGGGCTGGATGGGGCTTTGCTTGTTTGCGCAGCCCAGTTTCTGGCATGCCACAGCCCAGTGCCAGTCTGTGGCTTAAGGGTTGGCGGCCCCTGATTTAGACCCATTTCAGTGGGGGGTTGAAGCTGAGATTTAGAATAGAGACAGCCTCAGTTGTGCTTGTAGATGACCCCTGGCTGAGTTGGGATAGCACTGGTTCCTATATCTTTGTGCGCCTTGGTCTATTAGCTACTTTTCATATCAATCAGCCATGATGTCCTGGGCCACTTCCAAGAGTTGGATGTCGGGGTACCATTTTACAGGGTTTCTCTTCCTTATCCCCCAGACCCAGTGGTGGTATTCACATTTTTTTATTACCTGTTCGGTGGGCATGGCTTGGCTTGTTGGGCATGGCAGAGAAAGGATACTGTAAAATCCCCATTCCTTCCCCCCCCCCAACCTGCTTTCCAGCTCTGTTGTCCTGTGCAGGGCAACCAAAGAAGATCCAGCCAATCAGCTGGGACTCAGGAAGCAGAGAATACATGGGGGCGGGGCCAGTCAGAGGTAGGATTTGCCGGTTCTCTGAACTTCTCAAAATTTCTGCTACTGGTTCTCCAGAACTGGTCAGATCTGGTTGAATACTACCTCTGCCCAGCCCAAATTCAGCTGCAATTCAAGGGAGAAGAGAGAGAGCTCCCTAGGCCCCTTTTTTTGAGCCATGGTGGTTAGAATGCAGCACTGCAGGCTACTTCTGCTGACTGCCAGCTGCCTGCAATTTGGCAGTTCGAATCTCACCAGGCTCAAGGTTGACTCAGCCTTCCATTGTTCTGAGGTGGATAAAAAATGAGGAGCAAGATTGTTGGAGGCAAAAGGCTGGCTCTGTAAACTGCTTAGAGAGGGCTGTAAAGCACTGTGAAGTGGTATACAATAAGTCTAAGTGCTATTGCTACTTTGCAGGACAACAGAACATAGGGTTGGGACTGTGATATGTCAGATTCTATTTTTGATTTAAAAAAAAAAACTTGAAGCAGAGAATCATTTCAACTGCCAGATTTTTAAATAATGAATTGGATCACCTTGGAATGAAACTGCTGGTAAACGGTGAGCCAAACCAAGCAACTCTACTGGTTAAAATATGTAGTTAAAAAGCAGCAATTGGGATCATGTTTATTTCCTAATGTCCTGCTTTGGTAAGATGGTGAACTGCAGTGAGATGTATTTGGGTGTTTGGGGAGGTTGAAAAAAAATAGCTAACTTTGCTGGTGTTTTTGAAAGTCCTTGTTACTTTAATCAGAACAGGGTCATTTGAATGCCAAGGTCTTGGCATTTGCTGCAATCTCAAAAAGAACATCTCTGAATGGAAATGGGTGTTGTTGCTGGTTGTTCATATGAACGGCTTGCCTTCACAAGTTGTGGTGGCTCCATCACTGGAGGTTTTAAAGACATTGGGCAGACAGACCCCATTGGGGTCTCCTGCTTTGGTAGGGGGGGTGGAGAAGACCTCCAAGGTCCCTTCCTACCACTGTGTTGTGTTGTGTTGTGTTGCATTGCATTGCATCACATCGCATCGCATCCTGTCCTATTCTATTCCGTTTAATTATATCCTATATTCTATTCTATTCTATTCTATTCTATTCCATTCTATTTCTATTCTACTCCATTCTATTCTATTCTTATTGCTATTCTATTCTACTCTACTCTACTCTATTCCATGTTCTATTTTGCTCCATATTTTATATTCTATTCCTTTCTCTTTTCTCTTCTACATTTTATTCTATATTTTATACTCTATTCTATTATCTTTCATTCTATCCTATATTCTATTCCATAATCTATTCCAAATTCTATTCTATATTCTGTTCTTGTCTTCTCTTCACAACATCTTTACCCTAGAAAGAACAAATCTTAATTTGATCACATGACTGTGGGAATGGTGCAACCATTGGAACTGTGAAAAATGGCCCAGAATCACTTTTTTTTCACTGCCATTGTAACTTTGAACAATCTCTAAAGGAACGGTTGTAGGTTGAAGGTTAGCTGTAATCCAAATAAGCTGTTACCAGCTTCAGGCTCCGTATCTCACCGCACAACCATTTTCTACATCCTTTGCATTCAGTTTTTAGTCTCTGCCTTGTTCTTTGTCCCAAAGGTGCTTTTTTTTCAAGAGGTAACTGGACTTTCTGGGTTTTCTTTGAAGGCGTTTCACTTCTCCTCCAAGAAGCTTCTGCCTTTCTTTTTCCCACAAGCATCCTGAGGACTGGGAGAAACTGTAACACACACACATACACCGTTCTCTAAGCAGTAACAAGTTGCCAGTTGGCAATAAATATTTATGAGAATTGACATAATGAAACGAACTTATTATATACAAGCTCCCCAAGGGCAGGAGCATTTAAAGGTTCATTCTCTCTCTCTTTTTACTAGACAGAATCGTCTCGATCTCTCTCAGTTCTGGAGCAAATTGCTTATTTTGTGCTCCACTTACATGAGGGTAGCTATTAATGCAGCCAGCTGCTCCATCTTGGCAGGCCTTAGCTGAGACAGGGCAAGCCTTATATGTTTGCTGCTGGTTGTGTTCTTACGGTTTGGCTGTTTTTAATCTTTTTCTTGGATGGAATGGCAATCCACAAGGCAGCAAGCTTTCGGATTACACGAGCATCTTCTTCAGCTTCTGTTTTTTGCAAGAAGAGCGAGCCAAAGCAGTGCCTTGCTTGGGAGCAGTTTGGATAGTTTTTTTGTAGCTCTTGCAAAGATTGTAGCTCTTGCAAAGATTGTAGTTCGTGCAAAGATCTTGCACTCCAATGCAAGAGATAGAGGATCGAACGGAGGCTGGTTGGGGTGAAGAAAGTGAGTTTTGCAATCCCAAATGCCAACCTGGGTCATGCAGTTTTCTCTGGATTGGGATTAGCCAGGTTATAGGATAAAGCCTGCTCCAGGTAGAAGCCACTCGGGATGAACAAGACAATGGACTGAATGGGAAATATCTGCAGAGATTCTTAGTTATCCAGGTGATGGTTGTCCCAAAAGTGCTTTTTTTAAATCAAGAGGAAATTGAGTTTTCTGGTTTTTCTTTGAAGACGTTTCGCTGCTCATCCAAGAAGCTTCTTCAGCTCTGACTGGAGATAGATATCTATCCCCACCATCCAATCAGAGCTGAAGAAGCATCTTGGATGAGCAGCGAAACGTCTTCAAAGAAAAACCAGGAAGTCCAGTTGCCTCTTGATTTTTTAAAAAAAAAAAAAAAAGCACCTTTGGGACGGAATGGGAAAAACAAATCATGCAGGTTCTATGACAGGGGTCTCCAACCTTGGCTCCTGGAAGCCTGGCGGACTTCAACTCCCAGAGTTCCACAGCCAGCTGGCTGTGGAATTCTGGGAGTTGAAGTCCGCCAGGCTTCCAGGAGCCAAGGTTGGAGACCCCTGTTCTATGAGATAACTTTAGTGGCTCGAAATAACTTTAGGGACGCAGTGGTTATAATGCAGGATTGCAAGCTAACTCTGCCGACTGCCAGGAGTTCAATCCTGACCGGCTCAAGGTTGAGGTGGGTCAAAGGAGGACCCAGATTGTTGGGGGGCAATATGCTAATTCTGTGCATTGCTTAGAGAGGGCTGTAAAGCCCTGTGAAATGGTATAGAAGTACTTTTCCTTCCTTCCTTCCTTCCCTGTCCTTCCTTTCCTTCCTTCCCTGTCCTTCCTTTCCAGTGGCTAGAATGCAGTATTGCAGGCTAACTCTGCCCATTGCCAGGAGTTCAATTCTTTTTTTTTTTGAAACAAGTTTTTATTAATTTTAAAGATAAAACAACACATCATTAACCATTAAATACATAAACACATAAAACCTCTTAACATTGTAAATCCTTACAAGTCAAACAAAACATTATTTTTATACAGCATAATTCCAATTTATCCCATCTCCATATGGACACACAAATATCTTTCAGCAAATTTCTCATTATTTCTCTTTACTCCTATTCAATTTCATTTCTCTTCCATATTTATCCATTTTATAGTCATCATATTCTTTTCTTTCTGGCTTGTATAAATTATTCTCGTCTAGCATTCCTCCAAGGTTTTATTGATTCTTTCCTTTTTTTTTTTTTTTATAAAAAACAAATTTTGTTAGTTTTATCATAAGCACAGTACACAAACATACAAACACAAAACATAAACAAAACTAAAAGATCTTTTCTGAAGGTTGTCTGTTCCCGGGTTAAAACTCTTTACACAGACACAAATTCAAACATCATATTCAACCCATATCTCCTTCCAAATCTTATTATCATTTTCTTTTTTATATATATATATAAAAACCATTTTTATCAGTTTTATAAAAACAATGCACAAAAAATCAAGGCATAGCAGCTTATAAATTCTTTTCTAAGAAAAAATAATAATAATAGACCAATAAAGCATAACATTTCCAGATTATAATATCAATATTTCATATAATATTAACTTCATATCTTGTCCCTACTTCTCTTTTCCATCCAAATTATTTATTAATTAAAATTTTATTGCCTTTTATCAATACACAAAATCCAAAAAAAAAAAAAAGCATATATATCCTTCCATATCTTATTACCATTTTCAATAACATTCTTTGTCTGTTCTATTTCCAATTATCCATTCATCTTTTTTTTCTTTTACTATACTTCTCCTGTACACCAATTGGAGTAACATCTATAACTCATTACCCTAACTTAGAAATACTACATATAGCAATCTTTCTTGGGATTCTGTTTAAAAAAAAAAAAAAAAATTCGCCAGGAGTTCAATTCTGACTGGCTCAAGGTTGACTCCTCCCTCCCTCCCTCCCTCCCTCCCTCCTTCCTTCCTTCCTTCCTTCCCAGTGGCTAGAATGCAGTATTGCAGGCTAACTCTGCCCATTGCCAGGAGTTCAATCCTGACTGGCTCAAGGTTGACTCAGCCTCCCATCCTTCCGAGGTGGGTAAACTAAGGACCCAGATTGTTGGGGACAAGAGGCTGACTCTGTCAACCACTTAGAGAGGGCTGTAAAGCATCGTGAATAAGCACAGTGTATAAGTCTAAGCGCTGTTGCTATTGGTTATGGCGTCCTTCCAAGGGAGGCCCAGTTTTGTCTAGTGGTTAAGGCATCAGGCTAGAGACCAGGAGTCTCTTGAGTTCTAGTCTCACCTTTGGCCTGAAAGCCAGCTGGTGCCTTTGAGCCAGTCATTACCTCTCAGCCCTAGAAGAGACAATGGTAAACCTCTTCTGGAAACCATGGCCTAGAAAATTACAGGGATGATTTCCAGGGTCCTGCTAAATTCCAGAATTCCTAACCAGAATGGGGAGGGGCAGCATGTTAGCAAAAGGTAGCAAGACGTTCAGGGATCTTCAATGGCACCATTTCCCAGAAGAAAACTGCTTCTCTTAGTGCTACCAAAGATAAGAGATTCTAGATCACACTTCTTCCTTCTGGGAAAGGGCTAGGACGGCTGGGTGTCCTTTCTCTTATTCCTCTGGGCATCCAAGTCGTCAGAATATTCCTGAGCGGAGTTAAGGTTTTGACAGCAGTCCTAGGAAAACAAGTCTGCCAAACTTTGATCTTCAACCACAATTAAATCAGAATAGTCACACAGGCCTTTGACCCCTGGGTGATTAAGTTAGCAGACTTCTTGGCCAATTTTTCCGAAATTCTCCTCTCCTGGGAGAGTCCTTTGGGGGAAGGTGGGGGAAGGGCTGAGCAGTTGCAAGGAAGGTCCGTGAACGACCCCTCCCCGATTTGCAGCCAGAAAACGCTCCTCCCCTCCCCGCTACGGGGCTTGAACTGGTGGGGACCTGGCGGGTCTTTCAGGGACAGCTTCCACTCACCCGTAAAGCGGAATCCCTCAAAATCCCGCTTCTCGGGATCCACTCGGCGGGGGATCCCACTCCTCCTTCGCCCTAACCAGGGCCGGGTTTCCACTGGGAAACCGGAGCCTTGCTTGCGCGCAAAACCTCCTTCCACGGTCGGGTTTCAGCTCGACCCAAGAGAGAAAGAAAGAGACGGCGGGGCGGCCCCGGAGGCAAAAGAAGTCTCGCCCCAGAGGGTCGGGGGACCGGAGGGCTTGGCAAGGGCAACGGGCCAGCAAAGTCAGAAACTCCCCCCCTCCTCTAGCCCCCCCCGTCTCTCCTCCCCCCCAACACTTGGCTTCGGTCCCCTCCCTCCTTGTTGTCCCCCTACCCACCCTTTCTTGTCTTGGTCTCCTCCCTTGGCTCGACCCCCTTCCCCTCTCCATCCCTTCTGGCTTGACCCCCCCCCTTTGTTTGGGGTCCCCCATCTTCTCCCTCTTCCCATCCCTTGGCTCGGTCACACACACACCCCTCTTGGCTTCGGTTCTTTCCCCCCTTCCTTCTCCTCCCCCCCCCACTTGGCTCTATTTCCCCCCCCCCCTTGCCTCTGGTCCACTTCCCTCCCCAGCCCGGAGGGGGACCCATCTGCCCAAGTCTTCTCCGCGGCGAGAAAGGCGGGCAGGGAGGCGGCGGCTTTGCCGAGCGAAAGAGCGAGCGAGTGGAGGAGGAGGAGGAGGAGGCGCGGGCGTTTCCAGCGGACTCCCCAATCGGGGACTTGACGCGCGCCCGCGGGTGTGTGTGTGTGGGGGGGTGTGTGTGTGGATGGGTGGGTAAGCAAGGGAGCGTGCGTGCGTGCAGGAGGCAGGGCTGGGTCGGTGGGTATGCAACTGGCGGAGTCCCTCTCTCAGTCACACAAGATGGCGATGAAGGGGCGACCGACCCCGTCTCCGGCTTGCGCGCCCGTCTAAAAAAACGAAAGAAGAAGCACCCCAGCCGCCGCTAACCAGCCGAGCAAGGGCTCCGGCGGCCCCCTCGCTTCTCCGCCGCAGGCTCCCATGGCGTTGCCGGGCTGGGCGCTGCTGCTGCTGCTGCTGCTGCTGCTGACCTTGACCGCGGTGGAAGGTAAGCCCCAAACCAGGAGGGTCCGGCTTCTCTTGACTTCCCAAGATCGCCCCTTCCCCGGGAAAGGCTCTCACTGAGGAAGGGGCGCTTAGGCCGGCGCTCGGGGCGCAGAGGAACCGCCGGGGAAAGCGCACGGGGCGCCCGCAGGCTGCGCGCAAAGAAAGGGAGTCCGGAAAGGAGAGAGAAGCCCCGAGGGAGGAGCGGGGTGGAAGGGAGCCGGACCCCGGGCGAGAAAAGGTAACGGAGCCGCGGAGGCCAGCCAACTGCTGCGTCCCCGAAAGGAGGAACGCGCGCACGGCCCGGCGGCGGCGGCGGCGGCGGCGGCGGCCAATGAACCCTGGCAGCGCGCCCCCTTCTCGGTGATGGCTCCAAACAGGTGTATGCAGGGAGGGAGGCGGTGGCGGCGGCTACGAGCGAGGGCTGGACGCCGGCAAAGCCGCCGCCGCTGCCGCCGCGCGCGCGGAGCAGAAGTCTCCGGGACCACCCAGACGGCCAGCGGGTCCTGGTTTCGGTCCCGGTCCCGGTCCGTGAGCTAAGCGGATAGGCCTGGGGTGCCTCGTTTGGAGCCGTTGAGTAGCGGCGTGGAGTGAGGGGCGGGGGCTGGAGCAGCCCCTCGTCGTTCCCGCGCGAAAGCAGCGCCGAAGTGCAGTTCGGAGTGGGTTCGTTTCTTTGTCTATGGAGATGCTCACTCCTCCAGATCCTGGTTGTGCCGAAGGTGCTTTTTTTTTCTTTTTTTTTCTTCCAAGAAGCAACTGGACTTTCTGTTTTTTCTTTGAAGATGTTTCGCTTCTCTTCCAAGAAGAGCTCTGAGTTCAAGAGCCGAAGAAGCTTCTTGTACGAGAAGCGAAACGCCTTCAAAGCAAAAGAAAAGATAAACTAGGAAATCCAGCTGCCTCTTGGACAAGGAAAACAAAAAACCAAAAAACACCTTGAGTTGCTTTGCGAGATCCATTGAAAGAACAATCCTGGGTGAGCAGCAAAGGGCTAATGTTGTATAAATGTAATTAGAAAGTGGCTTTGGAAAGGAAGGGATAAAATACCCCAAATGACACACTTGCTCTGTTGACAAAATGGCAGGGGCTCCGCATCAACCTCCCCCTTCCTCAGATTAATTTCCTGGACTGTCTTCTCTGGCGAATGCAATCGGAACAGCTGCTTCCCAGCAGCTTTCAAACGTGCCTTCCAGATGTTGGGGCTTTGACTGGCATGATTCCTAGCAAGCGAAGATCTCCGTGGCAGCTGTGGAGACCGGATGGAAGAGCTTCCATGTGGCAAGGCAGTATACCTTTGGCTGTAAAAGGCTGACCTTGTGGTTCTTGAGAGAAACACAAAAGCCACCCTGAAGCAGAGTCAGTCTCAATCGTCTTCCCAAATCTGTTGCCCTCTAGTCGCGTTTGGACTACACTTCCCATCTGCCTGGGGATGAAAGGAGTTTTCATCTAAGCACATCTGGGAGACTCCAGGTTGGACAGAATTAACCCACTCATGTTAGGTTGATGGGTAGATATGAAGCGAACCAATAAGACTCTTTTAAAGTTCTTTGTTACAATATCGTTTATTTATTTAGTTTAATTTGTCAAGCATGTATGAGAAAACAAGTATAAGTGTGAACATAACATATAAACATATAAGTATAAACAGGTATAAGTATATACATAATAGATGAGTACAAAGAAATGGGAACGGTATGACCGGGACGGTAGGCACACTAGTGCGCTTATGCACGCCCCCTTACAGACCTCTTAGGAATGAGTAAGGTCCACAGTAAACAGTTTAAGGTTAAAGTTTTGGGGGTTTGAGGCTGTAATAACAGAGTCAGGTAGTGAGTTCCAGGCATTGAGTTCTCTGTTGCTGAAGTCATATTTTCTGCAATCGAATTTGGAGCTGTTTACTTTGAGTTTGTATCTATTGTTTGCCCGTGTGTTATTGCGGTTGAAGCTGACTTAGTCATGGACAGGTAGGACATTGTAGCAGACAATTTTGTGTACTACGATTAGATCAGACCATAGGCAGTGTAGTTCTAAGTTGTCCAGGTCCAAAATTTCAAGCCTGGTGTAGGCATAAGGTATTTTATTGCGAGCGGAGGAGTGGAGGACTCTTCTCATGAAATACTTCTGGACTCGGTCAATTGTATTAATGTTGGTTATACAATGTGGATTCCAGGCAGATGAGCTGTATTCGAGACTTGGTCTGGCAAAGGTTTTGTATGCCCTAGTTTGCAGTACAGTGTTATCATCTCTGGAGGCTGTGGATTCTTGTCAGTCTTGAAGGGCAGAAAGGATGGACCTTGTATGAAAAAAAATTCTTGGTCATTTATGACTTTCAGAGCCCATATGGCACTCTCGGAAAGTTGCATTGACAGATGTTCTTCAGAACTTCTGAATGAGACATGAGAGGGATTTAGCAATGAAACATAAAGCATCGGTTTTTGATGTGAGTTGGTGAAAGATACGTTGTCTTGAAGAATCTTTCTGCCTTGCAGCTGTCTTCATATCTCACGTTTAGAGGGCAAAGTTGCCTCTAATGCAGTGATCCTCAAACTTGGCAACTTGAAGAATTCTGGGAGTTGAACTCCGCAAGTCTTAAAGTTGCTAAGTTTGGAGAGCTCTGCTCTAATGTGTAGACTCTAAGACAAAGGAACGCATGAGAGAGTGTGAAGATGTACTATATCACCTAGCCCAGGGGTCTCCAAAACTTGGCAACTTCAAGACTTGTTGGACTTCAACTCCCAGTTCCCCAAGATGGCTGGGGAAATCTGGAGTTGAAGTCTACAGGTCTTAAGGTTGTCAAGTTTGGAGACTCCCCAGACTTACTGGCAGTCACTGATATCATGGCCTCTGGCATGGACGTGAAACCTCCAAGGTGGCTGGTCTTCTGGATCTTCAAAATGTTGATTGACCATCTGGTCTGACCTGGTTTGCATTTTCATGGATTTCTCTCAAACTATGAAACCAACAGGTATGGTGTGGTCGGTGATGGGATTCAATTTTTTTTACTACCGGTTCTTTGGGCATGGCTTGGTGGGCGTGATGTGGCTTGGTGGCCGTGGCAGGAAAAGAATACTACAAAATCCCCATTCCCTCCCCACCCCACTCACCTGCTTTCCAGCTCTGTTCTCCTGGGCAGGGCAAACAAAGAAGACCCAGCCAATCACCTGGGACTCAAAGGGAGGCAGAGAAGAGATGGGGTTGGCGGGGCCAGTCAGAGGCGGTATTTGCTGTTTCCCCGAACTACTCAAAATTTCTGCTACCGGTTCTCTGGTCCGAACCAGCCAAATACCACCTCTGCGTTGGGTTTATTCTGAATATAGATTCTGTAAGTAGATTTTTTTAAAAGTGATCCATGGGTTTGGGGAAAGAGAAAAGCAGTGATGACTGTTTGTCTCGGGTGGATCATTACCTGCTCAAGGACAAGTTTCCAGCATCCTGAATTCCTCCTGGGGATCTGAATTTGACAGCCACACTCGGGAGAATGAGAGAAACACAAAATGTTCAGGTTCTTTTCTGGAGTTTCTCCATTGTGGCCCATATAGGAGAGGAAATGGAGAATTGAAGGCTTTCTCCAGGATCCTTTAATTGTAGCTTGTTAATCTCCTGGTACAGGTGGTCCCCGACGTACGGCCACAATTGAGCACAGAATTTATGTTACTAAATGAGCTTAAGTGAGTTTTCCTTCATTTTATGACTTTTCTTGCCACTTTTGCTAAGTGAATCACGGCAGCTGTTGAATTAGTCACATGGTTGTTAAGTGAACCTGGCTTCCCCGTTGACTTTGCTTGTCAGAAGGTCGCAAGAGAGGACCACATGATCCCCTGGGACACTCTGTGAGCATCATAATTAGCAACCAGTTGTCAGGCACCTGAGTGTAAATCCAGTGACCATGGGAATGCCGCAACGATCAGGCATGTAAAAAAAAGTCATAAGTCACTTTTTTCAATGCCGTTGTAACTTTGAATGGTCACCAAGTGAACTGTTGTAACTTGAGGACTACCTGTACCATTTCCCCTCTTCCCATACAGCCCTGTTTCTGAAGTCACCCGGAGCAGAGCTCAATTCAAGGTCTCCTTTACTTTCTTATCTCTCCTTAAGGCTAATTATCAGCTGGTGTCCAATGTCACACCACTGAGCTAAGGCTTAGGGTGGTTAATCGTTCACAGATCAAATGAGTGTGGCAGTGTCAACACGCAGTCCCTGCGACTTGGGTCCGAGATTATTATGTATTATTAGGGCAGCTTTCCTGCGCTGATAACACTGCGTATTGCAGCATCATTTGGCATCAGTTTATACAAATGTGTTGGGCCTTTTAAGTTGATCCTGTGACACTGTTTGTCAGCCCACTCTTCTTCTTCTTCTTCTTCTTCTTCTTCTTCTTCTTCTTCTTCTTCTTCTTCTTCTTCTTCTTCTTCTTCTTCTTCTTCTCCTTCTCCTTCTCCTTCTCCTTCTCCTTCTCCTTCTCCTTCTCCTTCTCCTTCTTCTTCTCCTCCTCCTCCTCCTCCTCCTCCTCCTCCTCCTCCTCCTCCTCCTCCTCCTCCTCCTCCTCCTCCTCCTCCTCCTCCTCCTGCCATATCCGTCATTGGACACTGGCGATCATGTTGGTGGTCCTATTTTTATCAACAGCCACATAAAAAAAGTGCTGCTGAGTTTTGTCCAAACCAGTCCCTTAGATTTTGAAGCCATGCTGTTCTTCTTCTGCCTGGACCTTCATTTGCCTTCAATCTTTCCCTGGAGGATTAAGTGAAGGATGCTGTATTTTTCCAGGTGTCTCATCACATGTCCCAAAATATTCTAACTTTTGCTTTTGAACAGTTTTGATGACTTCCCTTGGCTTTTCCAGGCAGCACATTGCTTCCTTATTTCTGATTTCATCAACACAGCTTACATGTAACAGCCACCTGTAAACCCACATTTCAAATGCTTCTACTCTCTTCAAGTGGCTTTCTGTCAGAAAAAAGTGGCTTTCTTTCTGTAGAGCAGGGTAGAAAAGATGTAGCATCTGACCACTTTTATTGTTTTGTTATTCTGGCTCACCAATTTAAAAAAGCTGAGCTTGTCATCTGGAAAATCGAGATCCTGGGTTTGAGACCCGAGCTCTCATGCAAGGGGTGAGCTCCATTACCTGGCCCAGCTCCTGCCAACCTAGCAATTCAAAAGCACGCCAAGTCAATAAATAGGTACCTCTTTGGTGGGAAGATAACAGTGTTCTGTGCATAGTCATGCTGGCAACATAACCATGGAATTGTCTTTGGACAATGCTCGTTCCCTTGTCAAGGAAACGGAGATGAGCAGAGATACCCCTAGAGTCAAACACGACTGAACAGGGCAAAGTTTTATCTTTACTTCATTCTTTTGTTAGACTTAAAGCAATGCTCCCCAAATTTACCCCAAATTGGTTATTCTTTGGGGAACAACACACAAACCCATTCCCCATCCCAAGGGGGACAATTAAATGGATTGTAAAGATTGCTAAGTGGGATGTGGTGGCTCGGTGGCTAAGACACTGAGATTGTCAGTCAGAAAGGTCAGCAATTCAGCGGTTCAAATCCCTAGCACCATGTAACGGGGTGAGTTCCCGTTACTTGTCTCAGTTTCTGCCAACCTAGCAGTTCAAAAGCATGTAAAAAATGCAAGTGATAAAATAGGGACCACTTTAGTGGGAAGGGAACAGTGTAACGTGTGCCTTTGATGTTTAGTCATAGCGGCCACGTGACCACAGAGACGTCTTCGGACAGTGCTGGCTCTTCGGCTTTGTAACAGTGAGCCATAGAGCCGGAAACAACTAGTACATATGTGTAAGGAGGGGAACCTTTACCTTTAGCTCAAGATTGCTATGTGCCCCAAAACATATTGGAAACATCCCCTAATAGAAGATGAAAACAGATGAAATAACAAGGGCAATTTGTTGAAATGATATGAAGGTCCTTCAGGGATAGGGGTTTTATGATAAGGGGGAGTCCTCGAGTTAAAACTATTTATTTAGTGACCAAAGTTACAGTGGTGCTGATGGAAGGGACTTACCACCTGTCCTTGAAGTTTGATAAGACTTTCTGAAAAGCAGGCTTGGGTAATCAAGGAAAACATTTGAGAAGCAGAGGTTTAAAAAGGCAGCCTGATTCCAAAGTGGAAGGTTTACATTTTAACAGAGTACAAATAATCAAGGACAGACAAGACCACGGATGTCTAAGCAAAATATACTTGCATATATTGCAAAAACACACACCACATTGGGCTTCCCTATTACCCCAAGGCATGGGTGAACAGCCAGGTTTCAAACAAAATAAAATAAAACTTCTGGAACCTCAGCAAGATGAGAATCGCATGGAAAAAGTTAATACATTTAATCTTATTAACTTTATCTAATATATTTTCCAAATAAATAAATAAAGATGAGCCCAGCTGTCCGTCTTAAGGATAAGGTCTTGTGCACCTCATGATCCCAACCTTATATCAGTAGTCCTTGGCTTACAACAGTTCATTTAGTGACCGTTCAAAGTTACAACGGCACTGAAAATAGTGACTTGTGACCGTTTTTCACAGTTACGACCGACTGTTGCCGCATTCCCATGGTCATGTGATCAGAATTCAGATGCTTGACAACTGACTCACATGTATGACGGTTGCAACATCCCGGGGTCATGCAATCCCCTTTTGCGGCCGTCTGATGAGCAAAGCCAACGGGGAAGCCAGATTCAACTAACAACCATGTTACTAATTGAACAACTGCAGTGAGGCAGGAAAGGTCGTAAAATGGAGCAAAACCCCATTTGACAACTGTCTCGCTTAACAGCATAAATGTTGGGCTCCATGGTGGCCGTAACTCGAGAACTCCCCATAGAGTGAGCAGTGGGCCTCTTCAAGCATGCAAATAAACCCTTTTCAGCTGCCACTACAAAGCACCTAGCTGAGCTTAGCTTACCTTGAACGTTAAGCAGAGTTGACCCTGGTTAGTTTTTTGGGGCGTGGGGGAACTATGAATGAATCCTGGGCCCAAAAGCTAAAAGTTGGGGAAGTTTTGTGAAATCAGAGGTGGTATTCAGCCGATTCTGTCCAGTTCTGGAGGACTGGTAGTGGAAATTTTGAGTAGTTCGGAGAAACGGTCAATCCCACCTCTGACTGGCCTTGCCAACCCCATCTCTTCTCTGGCTCTCATTGAGTTCCAGCTGATCGGCTGAGTCTTCTTTGGTTGCCCTCCATGGGAGAACGGAGCTGGAAAGCAGGTTGGTAGGGTGTGGAGGGAATGGGGATTTTAACCTTCCCCTGCCATGCCCACCAAGACACGCCCACCAAGCCACACCCACAGAACCAGTCGTAAAAAAAATTGAATCCCACCACTCGTTGCGAAGTTGTGTGTCTGACCCATTCCGATCCCTTGGACAATGTTCCTCCAGGCCTTCCTGTCCTCTACCATCTTCCGGAGTCCATTTAAGCTCACGTCGACTGCTTCAGTGACTCCATTCAGCCACCTCATTATCTGCCATCCTCCTCTTCTTCTTTTGCCCTCAATCGTTCCCAGCATTAGGCTCTTCTCCAGCGAGTCCTTCCTTCTCATGAGGTGACCAACGTCTTTGAGTTTCCTCTTCAGGATCTGGCCTTCTCAAAAGCAGTCAGGGTTGCTCTCCTCTAGGACTGACCACCATGCAGTCCAAGGGACTCCCAGGAGACTTTTCCTCCAGCACCAGAGTTCAAGGGCCTTGATTCTTTGGTGCTCAGCCTTCCTTATGGGCCAACTTTCACAGCTATGCATTGCAACTTAGAAAACCATAGCCTTGACTATACACTCGTTTGCTGGCAGGGTGATGTCTTTGCTTTCTAGATTTGCTAGTATGCTGTCTAGATTTGCCATAGCTTTCCTCCCCAGGAGCAAGCATCTTTTAATTTCTTGGCTACAGTCCCCATCTGCGTGAAAAGAGACCCCAACCCTCTTTTTGCAAAAAAAAAAAACAGCATGGATGTATCCACAAGAGTCATACTCACTCAAAGGCAGTTTTAGTTCTATCATCCCAAAGGTGTTTCCCATCCCCCAAGAAGCAACTGGACTTTCTGGGTTGCTGGGATTTTTTGTTTTTTTTGTTTTTAAGATGTTTCGCTTCTCACCCTAGAAGCTTTTTCGGCCTGATGAGGGCTTCACAGAGCTGAAGAAGCTTCCTGGATGAGAAGCGAAACGTCTTCAAAAGAAAAAAAACAGAAAATCCAGTTGCCTCTTGGAAAAAAAAAAAAAGGAACCTTTGGGACAACGTGACCTGGGTGACTGTGAATCTCTGTAGACTTTTATTTCTATCTTTGCCTAATAAAGCTGTTTCGCTGCCTTAGTGCCATGGCCTTGAGAATGGATTTCTCTTAGATTTTTCTCAAGGATCTTTGGCAAGTGTTTATTTTTTTCGAAGGTTGCTGGGTTAGGATATTTTGTTGCAAGGAATGCAAGGTTTTGATTTTACTGCCTTCTGCATATCTCGAGGGGTTTTGGGGGGGGGGGTTAAAATATTTCAGATGAACCACTTGCAAAAAGCTGATTTCCTAACAGTGAGAACAATGAACCAGAGGAACAGCTTTCTTTCAGAAGCTGTGGGTGCTCCAACCCTAGAAGTTTTTAAGAAGAGAATGGACAAGAATTTCTCTGAAATGATAGAGGGTTTCTTGCCTAAGCAGGAGGTTGGACTCGAAGACTTCCAAGGTGTCCCTTCCAACTCTGTTATTCTAATGATTCTACTTATGGCCATTGCAGCGTCCTTGTACTCCCCTGATCAAAATTCAGACGCTTGGCAACTGGCTCATATTTATGACAGTTCCAGCCTCCCAAGATCTTGCGATCAGTTTCTGAGACCTACTGACAAGCACAGCCAATGGGAAGCCAGATTCATGGAGCAACCATGTTGCTAACCGAACAACGGCAGTGATCCACTTAACAATGGTGACAAGAACACCCGTAAAATGAGGTGAAACTCACTCAAGTGTCTCACATAGCAAACAGAAATGTTGGGCTCAAAAGTATGCTGCATGTTGTATGGTGAGGACTATCTGCATTTCCCTGCAAGGGTGAAAACAAAGCTGCATTTCAATGCTATGGACTGACCCTTTTTCTTCTCTTTGTCCATTAAGGACATCCTTGGGAGGAGGGTGAGCAATTTCGGGTCCACCTCCTTTAATAAGTATAAGGATGCGATACATGTTTAAAAATGGATGTGGGGTTGGCTTCTCCCAGCTGGCTTTTCCTCTTCCCTTGAAAGCTTTAGCATATAAGGACTGGTTTTAGGTGTCACATGACTGGCCGGTTGCTTAAGCATAGACTTAATTTTATTTATTTATTTATTTTTGTCAATTGCTTACAAGATAATAGGTATAAGTAAAAACATAGTTATGAATACATGGATACATATAAGTAAAATGAAAAAATAAAAAAAACAATAGGACAGGGATGGTAGGCACTATGGGTACACTTATGCATGCCCCCTACAGACCTCTTAGGAAAGGGGTGAGGTCAACAGTAGACGGTCTAAGGTTAAAGTTTTTGAGGTTTGGGGAAGAAACCACAGAGTCAGGTAGAGTATTCCAGACATTGACCATTCTGTTTATTTATTTATTTGTCAATTGCTTACAAGATAATAGGTATAAGTAAAAACATAGTTATGAATACATGGATACATATAAGAAAAATAAAAGAAATAGGACGGGGACGGTAGGCACGTTGGTGCACTTATGCACGCCCCCTACAGACCTCTTAGGAAAGGGGTGAGGTCAACAGTAGACAGTCTAAGGTTAAAGTTTTTGGGGTTTGGGGGAGAATCCACAGAGTCAGGTAGAGTATTCCAGACATTGACCATTCTGTTTATTTATTTATTTGTCAATTGCTTACAAGATAATAGGTATAAGTAAAAACATAGTTATGAATACATGGATACATATAAGAAAAATAAAAGAAATAGGACGGGGACGGTAGGCATGTTGGTGCGCTTATGCACGCCCCCTACAGACCTCTTAGGAAAGGGGTGAGGTCAACAGTAGACAGTCTAAGGTTAAAGTTTTTGGGGTTTGGGGGAGAATCCACAGAGTCAGGTAGAGTATTCCAGACATTGACCACTCTGTTGCTGAAGTCGTATTTCCTGCAGTCAAGTTTGGTGCGGTTTACCTTGAGTTTTTATCTATTGTTTGCTCTTGTGTATTTTTGAAAAGGTTAATGAAGGCGGGAATACTTGAAGGAAAGTCTTTGAAATGCCTTCCATCATTTTTCCTCCTACATTTTACCAGCTTTTTGCTGCTTCTGCTTTGTGCCTCTTTTAGCACATCCTGATGTGCAGAAATGAAGCTTTCCAAACCTCTTGCTTTCCACACAGGTAGTCATTAACGTATGACCACAATTGAGCCCAAGGTTGCTGCTGCTAAGTGAGACGTGTGTTATGTGGATTCCTCCTGAGGAATTCGGGGAGTTGAAGTCCACAAGTCTTAAAGTTTCCAAGTTTGGGGACCCCTGTTCTAAAGGGACAGATCTCCTGCCTTTTAAGCTTTTCCCATTAAATTTCATCTAATTTCGTCTTTAAGCTATTCCCATTAAATTTCATCTAATGCAATTTTTCACAGTGGTCTGCTTTTGTAGATTTCCTTTCTTGATTTTAGGGATGCTTATTTAGGTGGGAGTTTTGAGCATCTGTTTCTTTCTTTCCTCTTCTAACCCCCCCCCCCCCCAAAAAAAGAATCAAAAGCTAGCAGCAACTCTCTAGACCCACGGCCTCTGTTGGAGAAGGGGATGCTATATTTCTCATTATCAATTCTTCATACAATATGCCTTTTTGGGAATGGGAGGGGGAAATTTTATTCCAAATACTCTGGATTTAAGATAATTTTTAAAAGAAGTTTGGAGTGATGTTTATTTTATTTTATTTATTTTGTATAAACATCATTATGAATACATGAAATGGATGCGAATAAAAGAGAACATTAGGACAGGGATGTTAGGCACATCGGTGCTCTTTTGCACACCCCTTAAAGACCTCTTAGGAATGGCATGAGGTCAACAGTAGACAGTCTAAGGTTAAAGTTTTTAGGGTTTGGAGAAGAAACCACAGAGTCAGATAGAGTATTACAGACATTGACCATTCTGTTGCTGAAGTCATATTTCCTGCAATCGAGTTTGGTACGGTTTACCTTGAGTTTGTATCTATTGTGTGCTCTTGTATTGTTGTGGTTGAAGCTGAAGTAGGAATAAGTAGATGTGGGAAAAGAGTGGTGGAAATCCATGTGGCTTGGAGCAGATGGTGGATAAAAGGAGGAGGGGGAGGAGGAGGAGAAGAAGAAGAAGGAGAAGGAGAAGGAGAGGAAGAGGAAGAGGAAGAAGAGAAATTTTATTTGTACACTGACTCCCAAGAATGTATTTTAAATGATAGGCCTACAAAATTATACCCCCCGCCCCCCTAAAAAAACAGAAGTGGGGGGAAAGGAAGTACTTCAAACAACTTGTAATTCATGGTTGGAATTTGCAGCCAAGCACATAGAGATAATTTTGCTTTTGAAAAGGAAGGCAAATGTGACTCCAAATAACTTTCAATGTGATGGAAGGGACTAGTGATGTAATGCAGGGAGAATAACCATATTAGCTATATTAAATCAGATTAAAATGTAAATTCAGTTCAAATTTAGGATGTTGACTGGTCCCACCTGCATTTTGGACGAGCTCAGCTTGGTTCTCAGAGACCAGCTGTCCTTTTCAGCCTTCAGAAAGTTGTGCCCTTCTATTGTTTTTGAGAAATAAAAGCCATAATGCGGAATGAGAACCAGTTAGTTTTATGGGTTAAGTTAGAGCTTCCTGGTCAAGAGGTCTATATCTTAAAATAAGATGCAGAATACTTATCAAATGGAAATGGGCTTCTATGGTGTTGCTGCAAACACCCTTTGCTTATATAATTAAGATAGGACTGAGAATCTAATTGCAGAGTAATTTGCTGTTGGCCTCCTTCCCAAAGTTTTCTAACTATTTACAACACAGAGGGAAAAGGGAACAATTTAATCAGATTATTGTTGTTTGGGCAGTAAGTTAATTTTGTGTTTTGGAATCATAGATGGAAACTCTACTGGGTTCTAGAATTAAATGCATGGAACCCTTGATTGTTAGCTTTATGTGGTTTCTTTTGTCCCTTTTCCTTCCTTCCCTTCCCTTTCCTTTCCCTGAGTGGTGCAGTAGTTAGAATGTAATATTGCAGGATAACTCTATTCACTGCCTGTAGTTTGATCAAAGTTGACTCAATCTTCCATCCTTCCAAGGTTGATAAAATGAGGACCAAAATTGTTGGGGGCAATAGACTGACTCTGTAAACCTCTTAGAGAGGGTTGTAAAGCATTATGGAGCAGAATATGTCTACAAGTGAAACTTGAAAAATTAGAATATTGTGCCAAAGTTCATTTATTTCAGTAATGCAACTTAAAAGGTGAAACTAATATATGAGATAAATGCATTACATGCAAAGCAAGGTAGTTCAAGCCGTGATTTGTCATCATTGTGATAATTATGGCTTACAGCTCACGAAAATCCCAAATCCACAATCTCAGAAAATTAGAATATTACATGCAATCAATAAAACAAGGATTGTACATAGAACAATATTGGACCTCTTCATATGTACTCAATACTTGGTTTGGGCCCCTTTTGCAGCAATTACTGCCTCAATGCGGTGTGGCATGGAAGCTATCAGCCTGTGGCACTGCTGAGGGTTATGGAAGACCAGGATGCTTCAATAGCGGCCTTCAACTCTTCTGCATTGTTCGGTCTCATGTCTCCCATCTTTCTCTTGGCAATGTCCCATAGATTTTCTATGGGGTTCAGGTCAGGCGAATTTGCTGGCCAATCAAGCACAGTAATCCCATGATCACTGACCCAAGTTTTGGGCTTTTGGCAGTGTGGGCAGGTGCCAAGTCCTGCTGGAAAATGAAGTCAGCATCCCCATAAAGCTCATCTGCGGAAGGAAGCATGAAGTGCTCCAAAATCTCCTGGTAGACGGCTGCATTGACCCTGGACTTAATGAAGCACAGTAGACCAACACCAGCAGATGACATGGCTCCCCAAATCAACACAGACTGTGGAAACTTCACACTGGACTTCAAGCATCTTGCAGTGTGTGCCTCTCCATTCTTCCTCCAGACTCTGGGTCCTTGGTTGCAAAGGAGATGCAAAAGTTGCTCTCATCAGAAAAGAGGACTTTGGACCACTGAGCAACAGACCAGTTCTGTTTTTCTTTAGCCCAGGTAAGATGCTTCTGACATTGTTTGTTGTTCAGGAGAGGCTTGACAAGAGGAATATGACATTTGAAGCCCATGTCCAGGATCCCTCTGTGTGTGGTGGCTCATGATGCACTGACTTCAGCCTCTTTCTACTCCTTGTGAAAGTCCCCAACACTTTTGAATGGCCTTTTCCTGACAATCCTCTCCAGGCTGCCGTCTTCCCTGCTGTTTGTGCACCTTTTTCTTCCACACTTTTCCCTTCCACATAACTTTCTATTAATGTGCTTTGATAAAAGCACTTTGGGAACATCCAACTTCTTTTGCAATTATCTTTTGAGGCTTTCCCTCCTTATGGAGGGTGTCAATGATGGTTTTCTGCACAACTATCAGGTCAGCAGTCTTTCCCATGATTGTGCTTCCTACTGAACCAGACTGAGAGACCATTTGAAGGCTCAGGAACCCTTTGCAGGTGTTATGGCTTAATAAGCTGATTAGAGTGGGACACTTTGAGCCTAGAATATTGAACCTTTTCCCAATATTCTAATTTTCTGAGATTGTGGATTTGGGGTTTTCATGAGCTGTAAGCCATAATCATCTCAATTATGACAAATCATGGCTTCAACTATCTTGCTTTGCATGTAATGAGTCTATCTCATTTATTAGATTTACCTTTTAAGTTGCATTACTGAAATAAATGAACTTTGGCACAATATTCTAATTTTTCAAGTTTCACCTGTAAGTGCTATTTCTATTTCTTCTATCCTCTCCTCTGTTATTGAGCCTGGAGAAGTCCAAGATCATCTTTCTACATGTTCCTGGCAACAGGTGTGCATTTGAGAGTTCTGCAGATGTTAGTGTTTTTCTTCCTCTCTGCTAAGAGAGCTCATATGAAGGGCTGTTTTTTTTCCCCCCAGTAGGCAATCAATCAGTGCTATTAACTGGTGTAACCAAAGACGACATTAGCTGGCTTAGTGGATTGTTTACTTGTATGTAGAGATAGCTTTGCACTCTCTGGAGAATGTGCTTTTGGCAAAAATAAATAAATTCGTAGTCTCTTTAAATGTGCTTCAGCTTTGGAGGAGAATGTCCTCCATGCTTGCCAGATAGGACAACTTCAGGTCCCAATTATATTTAAGGCGTGGTGTGTCCTACTTCAAGAGAACAGCTGGGGGTGGGGAGGTGGGAGGTCCCCCCCCAAAAAAAAAAACTTTGTTTCAGCCCTCATTCGAGCAACAAACCCTGTTTCTGTCTGCAGTTCCTCTATCCCTCTATTATTGGCAGAACTTTGGAAGAATTGAAGGAATTGAAGAATTGAAAGCATTTGAAGTCAGAACAAGAAGCAATGGGTGGAAACTAATCAAGGAGAGAAGTAATCTAGGACTAAGGAGACATTTGCTGACAGGGAGAACAATTAACCAGTGAAACAAGTTTTCCCCAGACGTGATGGATGCTCCACCACTGGAGGTTTTTCTGAAGAGATCGGACAATCAATTGTCTGAAATGGTATAGGGTCTCCTGGTTGAGCAGAGGGTTAGATTAGAAGACCTCCAGGGTCCCTTCCAACTTTGTTATTCTGTTAAGGTATCTGCAGGGTGCAACAGTGGCATTGAAACATATTCTATGTGTAAAACAGGAGGAGTTTATGGATCTCACTGTTGAATCCCTGTCTTGACTTCTTTTGACCAAAATGTGCAGATCTCCCAGTTGGGAGTGATCATAAATCAATTGTTACTTGGGATTTTTTTGGCTCTTGTCTATGGATTTGTCAGAATCATTTTCTCAGCTGATCAGTTGTGACCTTCAGTACCTCCTCTCATCCCTATTTCCATAGGGAGTTGTATGATGAAGGACCATTGTGTCGTTGGATTAATTCTGGTCCTAGTTGAAAGAGAAGGTTGTTGCTTCTCCCCTTGTGTCTGCTTCCATTGCATTATGCACGGAAACAGATCCTTTGTGCATTGTTAACAGAATCCCAATTCTCTCCCTTATTCTCTCTCTTTTTCTCTTTCAAATGTTGTGTGACCCACATGCTGGCAGAGGAATTCTAGGAGTTGAAGTCCATACGTGTTAAAGTAGACAAGCTGGAGGAACACAGCTCCAGACACCCGATCAACAATAGATCTAGGAATTTCGACAAAAATGGATTGGAAACCTATGCAATGAGGAGAAAACCCAATATTTCAGGCAACTGGCAGTTCAGGAAATTTCATAGTGATATTCTTTAAGGTATGACCACAGTTGAACAAATAGGATATTTAGGAAGAATTTGTTTTTGCTCAAAGAAATTACTGAGAAAGTGGGTGAGAGATTTGGATCATCAGAGCAAGGCTGATAATACCTAGTTTTGGAAAATGGGATTGATTATGGACCAGTGAGTAAGGCAGCAAAAGGTTGATTATCATAATCGCTTTGTATTGTGAAAGTCTAATGAATTCAGAGCACTGTCTAAACCAGAGGTAGCATTCAGCAGGTTCTGACCAGTTCTGGAGAGCCAGTAGTGGACATTTTGAGCATTTCAGAGAACCGGCAAATCCCACCTCTGACTGGCCCTGCCCCCATCTATTCTCTGCCTCCCATTGAGTCCCACTGATTGGTTAGGTCTTCTTTGGTTGCCCTGCACAGGAGAACAGAGCTGGAAAGCAGGTTAGTGGGGTGGGGAGGGAATGGGGATTTTGCAGTTACCTTCCCCCAGGAGTGGGGAGGGAATGGAGATTTTATAATATCCTTCCCTGTCACGCCCACCAAGCCATGCCCACCAAGCCAAACCAAAACCACCAAGTCACGCCCACAGAATCAGTAGTAAAAAAAAAAAATGAATCCCACACTGCTCCCCACCCCACTAACCTGCTTTCCAGCTCCGTTCTCCTGTGCAGGACAACACAAGACACAACCCTTACCATGTATTTGCTCTTTTTTTTTTTTTCCTGGAAGGAACCTAAAAATATATTAAATCAAATGGGCACCAAGAGCATCTTGGTACATTTAAGTACCAAGGGTGTGGCCTGAGCTCCAGAGAAAATATAGGTTGCACCTTGGCTGAGTTTGCAAAACATATTTTTCTTGATTAATGAATCAACCCATTTTCTGGGTTTGTGAAATATTCATGAGGGTTAAGGGAAGCTTCCATAATGTATTGCTGCCTCCCTTATCTTATTTGGGACATCAGACAAATAGCTACAAGTCTTTCCTTGAAGACAGAAAAGTGTTGGATGCTTTGTAGATAGAGAGAGTCAATAGTCCACCAATAAGGATGAATTTGAGATCATGAGCCTTACTAGCTCAGAGGGGAAGAAAAGAAAATACATTGGCTCGGTTTTGCAACAAGAGTTGGGGAGGCAGGTTTTTTAGAAGACCAACAACTGAGTAAGCTCAGTTGTGTGAGCCAATGCATCATTTGTCCCAGTAGCTCAGCTGGTTTCCTTCTAAAATTGGAGATTAATCAGGATTTGGCCCATTACTCTCCTTGCTCAGCGTGAAATAAGTGATGGCCTGGAGTTACTGGACTTGCCAATCTGTCCTTTGGCCTTTCCAGGGAACAAATAGGTGTGAATTCAGCGGGTTCTGCTTTCAGTCATGTGTTTTCTGATGTCTGTGGAATCCTTGGTGCTCTCTCAGCTTGGTAGTTGGCTTGAAGATAGTTCCCTACCCAAATAGGTAACCTCATAGGGCTCCATCATCACAACCATCATCATATCATCAGGACACTTTTTGATTTTATAATGGGCTAGGTCCACTGAAATGTTCTCCCACTTCTGCTTACTTTGCAAAATGCTTTTGAAAAAGCTGACAGAAGGATAAGGAGGGGAGGAGAAAGCTGGTTGTTTAGATCATGTGTTGCTAGATAACAGAATAACAGAGTTGGAAGGGACTTTGGAGATCTTCTAGTCCAACCACCTGCTCCAGAAGAAGATCTACACCATTCCAGACAAACGCCTATCTAATCTCTTCTGACAAACCTCTACTGATGGAGGAACCACAAACTTCTAGGGATAAGCTGTTCCACCGATTAATTGTTCTCACTGGCACAAATCCCTCCTTAGTTCTAGGTTCTTCACTCCTTGATTAGTTTCCATCCATTACTCCTTGTCCTGCCTTCAGATTCTTTGGAGAAGAGGTTGATCCCATCCCCTCTTCTTGTGGGAGCCCCTTCAATATTGGAAGACTGCTATCATGTCACCCCCTAGTGCTTCTTTTCACTAGATTAGACATACTCAATTCCTGCAACTTTATATGCTTTAGCCTCCAGTCCCCTAGCAATCCCTTTTTGTTGCTCTTCTCTGCACTGTTTCTAGAGTTTCAAGATTGTTTTTATACCACGGTGATCAAAATTGGATGCACTATTCTAAGATGAGGTGAAGAAAGACAGAAGGGGAAAAATGCAAAGTCTCAGTTTGGAAAAAGAGGAATTGTGTTAAAGATGAACCAGGTTTGACAGCTGGGTGAGTGATCTTTCCTCACATTTCTACAGTGACCAAAAGTCTGGGGGCATTGTAAGGGCTCCCTGGCATTGTAGAGGAAATGAGGTGGTATTTTTGACTTCTCCCTTTTGGAGAGGAAAGGTTTTTTTTTTTTTTTTTTTTTTTTCCCCCTTTAAACACCACAAACACAAGTAAAACAGCTAGGTTAAGCTCGACGGCCGAAACAGAAGCAATGCCAACCTAGCTCATGTGTGGTTCTGTTATGTATGTAAATAGTTGAATAAAGGCAAGCTTGGGGTAAAGTGCAGGGTTCTGGCCCTGCACTTCTGATTGGGTGTTAAGCGGCTAGATCAGATTGGTCGGGTTCTGAGAATCTGATTGGCCCTTAACGAAGGACTCTTATTGGTACTGGAGCTAGCATTTCACAAGCTCCTATTGGTTATTTAACATTAGCATTACCTATATAAGTAGAGTTGTTGTTATACAAGTTAGAAGTCACTATGCAATAAAGAGTTGAAAGTTCACCAACTAAGACTGTCTCCATTCATTCTACCCATGCCTGAATCTATGACACTGGCGACGAGGATGGGATTTGGAGACATCTGATCTTAAGGAACTTGGAAGAAAAAAACAGAGCACGTGTAAAAAACGGCGCCACCAACGGAAGCCATGTCCGGCGGCATCGTTCCACCCGCTCCATACGATCCATCCCAAGAGGATTGGGAATCCTACATGGATCGCTTTCAGATGTTCCTTGAAACGAACAACTTGAAGGACGCCACACCAGCCAAGAAGCGGGCGCTGTTCCTGACGTACTGCGGCCCGGCTGTCTTTAAAATGGCTAAAGCCCTAGCAAAGCCTCGAGAAGTGAAAGCAATAAGCTGGGACGACCTCGAACCTCTCCTGAGAGACCATTACGCGCCAACCATACCCACACTCGTGAGATGCCACGAGTTCTATCAACGAAGCCAACGAAAAGGAGAGAGTGTGGCTGACTTCGTGGCAGACCTCCGGCACTTGGGAGGCCTCTGCGGGTTCGCAGACTTAGATGAAGCATTGAGAGACCGCCTAATTCTGGGATTAGATGCACCAAACGTGCAGAGCAAGATAATGGCGAAGGGCGACATCGGCCTTGTTGATGCCATCGCCGAAGCCACCGCCGCTGAGGCAACAAAAAAGTCAGCGGCGCAGCTACGGCGAAGCCGGAACCCCACAAACCCACCGACAGGCGACATCTCACCCAGCTCAGAAGGGCAGTTGGCAACAACGCACTACGAGGACCTCTCTTCGTTGTCAGACAGCGACGAAGAAGGGGTCCATCGACTGCGTTCCGACCGGGACCCTCGTCCCAAAACCTCACACCCTTGAGCTGGCTGCGGGGCAAACCATCCCAGGGCAGACTGCAAATTCCGTGACGCACTCTGCCACGAGTGCGGGAAACGAGGCCACATCAGTCGAGTCTGTCGCAGTTTACTGGGACCAAGCCCGGCCTCAAAGGGAACCAACTTTCGCCAATCGGCAGGAAACCGTCCTGTAAGGCGAGACCCAGCAAACCACTCCTACAGATATCGAGCATTGCAGAAAGAAGAGGCTCACCATACTATCACTATAGGTCAGGCCTCGGCCCTGGACGCTAAGAAGATTCGAGTTACAGTAGCCATAGAGAACCAACCCTGCCACATGGAGGTCGATTCGGGATCGTCCCTCTCGATGGTGTCGTGGAAGACATTAAAGCAGCTCATTCCTACCATCCAACGCCAAGACCTTCGAATGCAACGCCTTATCCTTAAAGATTACCAAGGGAATCGGATCCCTGTGGTCGGGTCTTGTCGAGTCCGTGTCTCGTTTAAAAAGCATACGGCATACTTACCTCTAATGAACATCGATAGGGACAGGCCTAGTTTGTTGGGCCTCCAATGGTTTGCGCCACTCGGCATCGAGTTAGCCGGCGTGAACCGAGTCGGTGATTGCGAGTGGGAGGAGGATCTTATGTCTGAATTCAGCGATGTCTTCGCAGATCGTCTGGGCGAGTATAAGAGGACCCCAATTTCGTTCAGCCTCGACCCTAAGGTCGCCCCGATCCATTTAAAGCCCCGTCAAGTTCCGTTCGCCCTTAAGGCCAAGATAGATGAACAACTTGACAAACTAATTAAAAAAGGGATACTGCAACCCATTGATCATTCCCCATGGGAAACTCTTATTGTAACCCCCATTAAACCAGATGGGTCAATCCGAATCTGTGGGGACTACCGGGCCACTCTAAACCACGCCCTCCAACAGAACGTGTATCCAGTGCCGGTGGTGCAGCACCTCCTTTATTCCCTGGGAGGTGGAAAGGTTTTCGCTAAGCTAGATTTAGCTCAAGCCTATCAACAATTGCCCGTGGACGATAAAACAGCCCAAGCCCAAACGATAGTAACGCACAGAGGTGCTTTTAAATGTACCCGATTGCAGTTCGGGGTGAGTGGGGCCCCGGGAATATTCCAAAGTTTAATGGAACGATTGTTACAGGGAATCAAGGGCGTGGTTCCGTATTTTGATGACGTATTGATTGCAGCTCCTAGTAAAAAAATTCTGCAGAATCGTTTAAAATGTGTGCTTAAAAAATTCCAAGAAGCGGGATTGAAAGTAAAAAGGGATAAATGTTATCTGTATACCGACAGTGTTGAATTTCTAGGTTATCGCATTGATAGTCAGGGTATTCACCCAACTGAGAGTAAATTAAGGGCAATTAGGAATGCTCCCAGACCTCGTAACAAAACTGATCTTCAAGCATTTTTAGGCCTTATCAATTTCTACAATGTGTTTCTACCGCATAAGGCGACTGTGGCTGAACCATTACACCGGTTATTAGATAAGAAAGCATTATGGGTTTGGGGTTACCGAGAAGAAAAAGCGTTTAGAAATGTAAAAGATTTACTTACATCTGATTCTGTACTTATGCAATATAATGAAACATTACCCTTGGTTATAACTTGTGATGCCTCACCGTTTGGGGTGGGCGCTATTTTGAGCCATGTGCTACCTAATGGAAATGAGGCTCCTGTTGCATACTTTTCGAAGACTCTATCCCAGGCAGAACGTAACTATGGACAAATAGACAAGGAGGCTCTTGCAATTGTGTCAGCCGTAAAAAAATTCCATGAGTTTGTATATGGAAGGACATTTACAATTGTAACCGACCACAAACCTTTATTGGGGATAATCGCTGGGGACAAACCAACTCCCTATATATTGTCCCCAAGAATGACTCGCTGGTCAGAGTTTCTAGCTGCTTATAATTATCGATTGTTACATCGACCGGGGAAAGCCATTCCCCATGCCGACGCACTCAGCAGAGCACCACTACCAGAGACCCTCGACGATCTGGCACCAACAGTATCAGCGTTACAAATCGAAACACTCAACTCGCCTCCTATGACTGCTCGAGATATCGTGAGGGAGACCAGACGAGACCACACCCTAGCACGAGTTCTAGGCTGGGTAGAGTGTGGATGGCCATTGGACCAGATCCCAGATGACTTCGCGCCATTTAAAACAAGACAAACTGAACTTTTTTCTCAAAAAGGCTGCGTTATCTGGGGCGATAGAGTCGTCGTCCCAGAACGACTCCAAAAAACGCTGTTACAAATCCTGCACGAAGGACATCCCGGGATCGTACGAATGAAGGCTCTCGCACGGAGCTACGCGTGGTGGCCAGGCATGGACCGACACATCGAGCAATGGGTCAAGGCCTGCACCAAGTGCCAACAAACCAGCAACGCACCACCAAAAGCTGCACCAACCGAATGGGAGATGCCACATGGATCCTGGTCCAGAATCCACCTGGATTTCGCAGGGCCGATCAAAGGACAGACATTGCTGTTGACTGTCGATGCATACTCTAATTGGTTAGAAATTCATCAGATGGTCACTACAACCTCCGAGGCAGTAATTAAAGTCCTCAATAGACTCTTTGCAACTCATGGATTGCCGGACGTCCTAGTGTCCGATAACGGACCACAGTTTACAGCGCTAATGTTTGAACAGTACCTTGCTGACAACGGCATCCGCCATGCGCTCACCTCGCCGGCGCATCCTGCTACCGGCCGAGCGGAACGCATGGTACAATTTGTAAAAAAGACTTTACAAAAAATGGACTATGGTAATCTTGACAAAAAAATAAACCGCATTCTACTTCTACAACACATCACTCTGCACAGCGAAACCGGCAGAACTCCCGCTGAACTTCTCATGGGGCGAAAACTCCGTTCCCGCCTCGACCGACTGCACCCTGCTTACGAGCCAGAGAAGCCTCCAGGATCCAGCGGACGCTACCGTATCTTCAAGGTAGGCAACCCCGTTTATGCAAGGAATTTATCGGGCGACCCAGTTTGGATTGAAGCAATGATAATACGCGAGACTGGGCCCAAATCCTATATTGTAAAATGTATTGATGAGAGACTATGGAAAAGACATATTGACCAATTACGGTCACGACTTATAACTGCTAGCCAACACCTTCCCAATGACCAAACTGAGGGGGGGGGGAGGAAGAGAAGATGACGATATGCCAGGAAACCTGTTCCAGGAAAGCGATGAATCAAGTGAAACCCCGGAAATGGAGCAGGAAGAAGAATCGTACGCTCCAAGGGAAATCACACCAGAACAAGAAGCTGAGCCACTACAAAACAACACCCTACCTCAACGGGACTGCACGCAGCCAGTCCAAAGAAAATCTGACAGACCCAAGAGACAACCGTCCTATTTAAAGGACTACATAGTCGCAAACTAATTGTGAAGCCAGGGGGAAGGGGTGTTATGTATGTAAATAGTTGAATAAAGGCAAGCTTGGGGTAAAGTGCAGGGTTCTGGCCCTGCACTTCTGATTGGGTGTTAAGCGGCTAGATCGGATTGGTCGGGTTCTGAGAATCTGATTGGCCCTTAACGAAGGACTCTTATTGGTACTGGAGCTAGCATTTCACAAGCTCCTATTGGTTATTTAACATTAGCATTACCTATATAAGTAGAGTTGTTGTTATACAAGTTAGAAGTCACTATGCAATAAAGAGTTGAAAGTTCACCAACTAAGACTGTCTCCATTCATTCTACCCATGCCTGAATCTATGACAGGTTCCAACTTTCAGAACGAGCCCAGCATTCCACTGCTGGTGCCAAGCGATGGGGCATCGGCTGTGCCCTTTTTAAAAAGAGTTTTTCAGCGTCAGACTCCTTCCCTCTTGGTTCTAGACTCTGTTTTATTTTATTTTTCTCTCTCTCTCTTCCTGCTATTCTGCCCTAGGACATTCATCATGCTGGATTACAAACAGCTTTTGAAATTCCCCTCCCCTTTCCAAAGACTTTTGTTGTCTGCCGTGGCGGGTAGCTGTTCAGAAAACATAGAAACAGTTCCGTGGCTCTTTGGATTAAAGCTGCAGAGCTTTGTCTCACCCGGGATTGTGGCCTTAGACCTCCAGAAGAATCTACAACAACACCGTGTGCATGGCATCGTGCAAGTGACACAGACCACATGGTGCCAATTCCTCTGCACTTTAATTTGTTTACTTATTTATTTGAGAAAGTATATATGGTCGTCCAACTTATTCTTAGTGACTTTGGATGGTTTACAAAGATAAAAACCTAATATAAATAGCAATGAAAAGCAATAGTCGTCCCCCCCCCCACACACACATACCCTCTGGCAACAACAATCAGTCAATCGATGCTGCTAAAATTATTGCTGAAATACTGCTAAAATATATGCTAAAACATATAAAGAACGGTTGCTGGAATTGGGTATGTCTAGTTTAATGAAAAGGAGGACTAGGGGTGACATGATAGCAGAGTTCCAATATCTCAGGGGCTGCCCCAAAGAAGAGGGAATCCAGCTATTCTCCAAAGCACCAGAAGGCAGGACAAGAAACAATGGATGGAAACTAATCAAGGAGAGAAGGAACCTAGAACTAAGAAGAAACTTGCTAACAGTGAGAACAATCAGTAGAACAACTTGCCTTCAGAAGTTGTGAATTCTCCAACACTAGAAGTTTCTAAGAAGAGATTGGACAACCATTTGTCTGAAATGGTATAGGGCAGGGGTCTCCAACCTTGGCTCCTGGAAGCCTGGCGGACTTCAACTCCCAGAATTCCACAGCCAGCTTTGCTGGCTGTGGAACTCTGGGAGTTGAAGTCCGCCAGGCTTCCAGGAGCCAAGGTTGGAGACCCCTGGTATAGGGTTTCCTGCCTGAGCAAGGGGTTGGACTAGAAGTCCTCCCAGGTCCCTTCCAACTCTGTGATTCGTATAATAAGCCACTTGTTGGGCTCTATCCCACTCTGGGGTCCCCAAGGCCATTGGCAAAAATTAGGTTATCAGGGCTTTGCAAAAGAATATTAAAATGGGTGGCCAGTCTGATCTCCACAGGGATAATGTTCCACAGGGAGGGAGCCACCACAGTTAAGGTCCTCCTTCTTGGTCTTGCTAGGTAAACTTCCTTAGGAAAGGGGACCCCACGTAGAGTTTCCCTGCCTCCCTGCTCTGATGGGTCAGGTAGATGTGACCAAGAAAGTATGGTCTTTCAAATAACCTTGGCTTAAGCCAGGTTTAACCTAAATGGGTTAATGCTTTGGTGTAAATGATTTTCTTACTCTGTTCCCCTGTGGATTTTGAAGCAAGTTGTGAGGGTGAAGAATAGGATAGGATAGGATATTGGAATGAATAGGATAGGATAGGGTAAGATATTGGAATGAATAGAATAGAATAGAATAGAATAGAATAGAATAGAATAGAATAGACTTTAGAGGTCTTCTAGTCCAGCCTCCTGTTCAAGCTGCAGAACCTATATGTGGCTGTCTAGTTTCTTCTTAAAAACCTGGAGTGATGAAGTGCCCACCATTTCTGAAGACAAGCTGTTCCATTAGTTAATTGTCCTCACTGTTAGGAAGTTTTTCCTTAATTTCACGTGGTTAGTCTTTGGTTAGTTTCCAAGCATTGTTTCTCATCCTGCCCTCTGCTTTGTAGAATAATTTGACCCCAATTTTTCTTTGTGGCAGCCCCTCAAATACTGAAATACTGCTATCATGTCTATTAGGAATCTGTCCACCGATTAGTTGGGTTGGCAATATATAAACCAACCATGTATGATTGTAGCTTTAAGACAAAATCACTGTATTGATTTATACTATATTCCGATTGGTTGCTTATATTGCAAATTACCATAAAAGGGAGCTAGAGATCATAGCTTGCTCTCTCTGACATTCTGTTGCTATCTAAGGTTCTCTGTTGCATTTATGCTGTGCTTATACTTTGATATTTTTGTTTACTGTAAATGACAAAGGCAACCAGTAAGAAGACTTTGTAATTGGATATTCTTTGGACTGTTAAACGTATATGACCTGGATCATTTATTGGACTGTGCTATTTCTTAAAGTAAACTTTAACTCAATTTAGTGTATCTGTGTGTGGCTGAATAATTATTCATAACTATTCTTATAAACATTTCCATGTGCATATCCTTGTTACTCAGGGGTTATTCTGTACATATCATAACAATGTCACCTGTAATTCTTCTTTTCTTTAGATTAGCCATGTCCAAATCCAACCATTTTTCATATGTGTTAGTCTCTAAGCCTTTGATCATCTTAGTTGCTCTTCTCAGAACTTTTTCCAAGGTTTCAATATCTTTTTTTATAGTATGGTGACCAAAATTGGTTGCAGTATTCCAGGTGTCACCTTACTAGGACCACTTGATCATGCACATTTGCCCAAAGCTTAATCTGACCCATCTTTATGATCAAGCTTCTTAAATTTTTAAAAGCTCTGGATGCTGACAAATCCAAATGCCTTTTTTATTTCTTTCCCAAGGCTTCCATATTATATATTGAAAAAGAGTTATAACTCATTCACTTTATTTTTATAACACCCTTCAGAGGAAAGAGCAAGTTTTAAGGTCTTGGCAACCACGTAGCCCTTCGTAGGCTCTTAATGAAAAATGTCTATTAAAGCCTTAAAGGTTTTGGGCATCGGTTCAAGATGAATATTCTTGTACACTGCATCAGATTGTCTGCTGGTACAAAGTGAATACCCCCGAACTAATGGTGCAAAATGGATTAGGGAAAAGAACCCAGCTGCCATCTTGGAATCTAATCGAAGAAGAGAAGAGAAGAGAGTATGGAAGAGGAAGAATGGAATGGAATGGAATGGAATTTCCACTACACTGACTGCTTTTATATGAATCTGAGTACGGGTAGTCCTTAGCTCATGAACACAATTGAGCCCAAAATTTCAGTTGCTAAACAAGACAGTTTTTAAGTGAATTTTGCTCCATTTTAGGAACTCTCTTGCAATGGTTGTTATGAGAATTACTGCAGTTGTTCAGTTGGTAACACAACTGGCTTTCCTTATTGACTTCTCTTGGCAGAGGTCTCAAAAAAAAGTGACCACCCGATTCTGGGACATCGGAGCTGGTGGTTTCAGAATTTGAGATCTTTCCATGAAGAAGGATCTCATGAGTTAATCTGCACCCCTGGCTTTTATTGAGCAAAAATGCAAAACTGTTTGTGCAAAAGTTAAAAATGGATCCATTGGGTGTTTGCTGCAATGTATTCTTTCAGAGGCTTGGAACCTCTTGAACGTTAGCTCAGAAGATACAAAACTCTGGAGAGATTTTGTTGTGGTTTTTGTTCTGCAGGGGAGTTATCTTTTGTTTGTCTGCTCTACACTCTGAAGACCAAAGTTTTGTTTACTCTTGTCAGCTGTCTCTTTGGTAAAGTACCCTTTTAGGATAGCTATATCTGTGTTCATTCCTAATAAGGATTGAGATCCAATGTCAACTGGAATAGAGCTGGAAAGGACCTTGGAAATCTTCTAGTCCAACCTCCTGCTCAAGTAGGACATCCTATATAATTTCAGACAAATGGCTGTCCAGTCTCCAGCGATAAGAGCACCCACAATTTCTGGAGGCAAGTCATTCCACTGATTAATTCTTATCACTGTTAGGAAGTTTCTCCTTAATTCCAGGTTGTTTCTCTCCTTGGTTAGTTTCCATCCATTGTTTCTTGTCTTCTGGTGCTTTGGAATCCATGTCTTCTTTTATTCCACGAAATAGATCACTTTCCTGTGCACAAACATCAGAATTCAGAAATGTCACTCCTGAAGCTTTTCATAAAATCTCAGCAAAAGCTAAGGAACAATGAATCCTCAAAATATCCTGCGGTTGGAGTGGCTGGAAGTGGTGTTGGCCCAGATTCAAATCCAACTTCAACCATGGAAGGTCACTGGCCTCTGTCTTATCCTAACCTTGCAAGGTGGTTGTTGTAGAGATGAAGTGAAACCAGAACTCCATTTAAGTGCCTTTCTGGAGAATAAATAAATCTTGCAAAATGATGGCAGCGTATTGAGACGAGAAGAAAAACTGGGCAGCAGTGCTTTAAAGGAATTAATTCTGCTAGCTTCTTTATGCTCCATCAACAATGAGGAATTATCATTTGGAGATTTCAATACCAAAGTGATGAAAGGCAAGTATATTAAATACACATCTTTTACAGGTGAGGAGCCCTCAGGCTGAGTGAGAGATTAATGGAGTGTAATTATTTTTTTTAGTATGCTGTAAATGATTCTCAGGAAAATCTTTCCAAAGGGTAAGACACAAATTGGACAATACAAAAATAATCAATTAGGACATGACTTAGCAGTGTGTTAACTAGAAATATCAAAGAACAACTGAATTGTGTCGCTCCACATTTTAAGAATAAAGTCCCATTTTACAACTCAGACCGATTGAGGCTCAGAGTTATTCAGCTTGCTACGAGTTAAGCAAATACATGGGCATACATTGGTAGCTTTCTGGGTTGTTGTTGTTGTGATTTCTTTTGAACAACTGGGAACCTGTTGCTGGGTTTTTGCAAATTAGGAACAGTAGATGCCATTTAGGGTTGATGTTTTCTGGAAAAATGTTTGGATAGCATATTCAAAGTGGAAAAGACAGGTTTAGATTTATGCAGAAGAAGGTGAGAGGGAAGAGCCCTTTTTGAAAAAAATTCTCTTCGAGCAACATTTCCAACTAATAGCTGCATCTGGTGGATCTTAATTCAGAATAACAGAGTTGGAAGGGACCTTGGAGGTCACTTAGTCCAAACTCTGTTCAAGCAGGAAACTCTATGCTACTTCAGACAAGTCTCTTCTTAAAAACCTTAACAACTCTTAAAGGCAAGCTGTTCCACTGGTTAATTGTCCTCACTCTTAGGAAGTTTCTCCTTAATTCCAGATTGTTTCTCTCCTTGATTAGTTTCCATCCATTGTTCCTTGTCCTGCCTTCTGGTGCTTTGGGAAATAAGTTGACCCCCCTCATCTTTGTGACAGCTCCTCAAATATTGAAACACTGTTGCCATGTCACCCCCAGTCCTTCTTTTCTCCAGACTAGCCAAACCCAAATCCTGCAGCTGTTCTTTATATATTTTAGTCTCAAACTGTTCAATCTTAGTTGCGCTTCTCTGCACTTCTTCTAAAATCACAACATCTTTTTTTGTACTCAAGAAAGTTAAACAGGAGAGACTTCATTAAGGAAAAAAACTTCCAAGGGATGCAGGATGAATGGACAGCCCCCCGCCCCCCCCAAAAAAAATTCTTGGAAGAAGACAGTGACAAAAAAAGACCTATGGCTTATTGCCAAGAAAACTATCCTGAGTGTGTCCATTGATGTCAACAGAAGCCAAGTTGAATGCGAGGGAGATTTGACTTTATTAGACAGGTGGGGTGAGAACACCTGTCCAAAGTATAAGGGTTGTTCTGGAGTTGCATCAGCTAAAAGATTCTTGGCAATCAGGCCTGGGAAAGTTCTTTCTCTAGTAGCTAGAGGAAAATATTTGGGGGCTGGTTAGACGGTTACTTAATGTACCCGGTTACCTCTTGAAAAAAAAGCACCTTTGGGATATTCTAAAATCTGCTTAAAGGGAATCAGCATATAAGGCAAAGAGCTAAGAGACAGGAAGTCTTTGGAGAGAGTTACAAAAATAAAGCCAATAAATAATGCCAGCCTTATGTTGAACAACTATGTGGGTCACCGCAGGAGTCCAGGAATTCTAGGAAGCCAAATGCATAGAATTCCTGGTGTTGGGTTGGTAGAATATAGGCAGGTCTTCTTTCTTTTTTCTTCTTTTTTCTTCTTCCTTCTTCCCTTCCATACACTCATCCACATGATGAAAGAGCCATGTTGAGTTCTTGAAGAAAAAAAAATACAGAAATGTGTTAGGCCAACTCTACCATAAAAGGGTGAACACCTAGAATATAGAATAATAGAGTTGTAAGGGATGTGTTGGCTTAGTGGTGTTGAGCTTGTCAATCAGAAAGGTCAGCAGTTCGGCAGTTCGAATCCTTAGTGCCACATAACGGAGTGAGCTCACGTTGCTGGTTGCAACCTAGCAGTTTGAAAGCATTTGAAAAATACAAGTAGAAAAACAGGGACCACTTTGGTGGGAAGGTAACAGCGTTCCATGAGCCTTCGGCGTTTAGTCATGCCAGCCACATGACCACGGAGACATCTTTGGACAGCGCTGGCTCTTCGGCTTTGAAAGGAGATGAAGAACTGCCCCCTAGAGCCAGAAACAACTAGCACGTATTGGAAGGCTGCTAATATATCCTCCCTAGTCCTTCTTTTTATTAGATTAGACATACCCTTTGAACTCTGGTGCTGGAGAAGACTCCTGCAAGTCCCTTGGACAGCAAGACAATCCAACCAGTCAGTCCTCGAGGAGATCAACCTTGACTGCTCTTTGGAAGGCCAGATCCTGAAGATGAAACTCAAAGACTTTAGCCACCTAATGAAAAGGAAGGACTCATTGGAGAAGAGCCTAATGCTGGGAATGATTGAGGGCAATAGAAGAAGAAGGCAGAGAATGAGGTGGCTGGATGGAGTCACTGAAGCATTCGGAGGATGGTAGAGGACAGGAAGGCCATTGGAGGAACATTGTCCAGGGGGTTGCGAATGGGTTGGACACCACTTTGCAACTAAGAACAAAAAACCCAATTCCTGGAACTGTTCTTCATACATTTTAGCCTCCTAATCATTGAAGGAAGGAAATCCTTGAAGGAAAGGTCTGGAATTTAAAGAGTAGGGGGTAGCCTGGGTGAGAAGAAACTGAAGTATTCGCACTCAGATGGATTGTGCAGACAAGAAGAACAGACTACTTTATATTAGAGAAGAAAAGGATATAAAAGGGATGAAAATTAAAAAGGAAGAATTTAAGTTGCAAGCATTCGCTGATGATCTGGTTTTCATTTGAGAAGATCCACTAGAAACAGCATCAAAATTGATAGAAAAGATAGAGGCATATGGAAAAGTGGCTGGTTTGAAAATAAATAAAGATAAGACAAAGATCTTGACAAAGAATATGCTATCAAGACAAAAGGAAGAACTGGCAGATCTATTGAAAATTCAGGTCACGAATAAGATCAAGTACTTGGGGATACATTTGACAGCAAGATTCAGTACACTAAAAGAGAATAATTATATCAAACTTAAACAGCAGATAGCGCTAGATTTGGTGAAATGGGAAAATTTACAACTGTTATTAATAGGGAGAATATCAACAATCAAGATGAATATATTTCCCAGAATTTTATATTTGTTTCAAACAATTCCAGTTAGGCTTGGAAAAGATTACTTTGAAGATTTAAATAAAATTGTGTTGAAATATATATGGCAAGGTAAGAAAGTGAGAATAAAGTTAAAATTTTTGCAAGATGCCAGAATAAGAAGAGGATTTGGTTTGCCTAATTGGGAGTTGTATTACCAAGCTACAAATATGATGTGGGTTAAGGAATGGACAACATTAAGAAATACTAGATTGTTGACATTAGAAGGACATAATCTATTGTTGGGGTGGCATGCTTTTTTATGGTATAAAGGAACTAAAACACAGGGGTATTTTAGAAGACATTATATACGGGAGTCACTGTGGTTAAACTGGGAGAAGACTAAAATACAATGTTATTTGAAAATTCCAGTCTGGCTATCGACTATTGAAGCATTTTCTTATCCTATAATATATTAAAAAGAACAAACAGTTAGATATGGTGAAATATTGAATGAAAAGGGTGAACTTAAATCTATACAAAAACTAGAGGAACAAGGTATAAAGATGAATTGGTTTTCATATGCGCAAATACATTCAAGGTATGATAAAGACTCTAAAACAGAAGATTTCTATGATAAACTGACTGATTTAGATAAGATTTTGACAGGTACTGATGAAAAGGTGATTTAAAAATTGTATAGATATTTATTAGAAATTAAACTAGAAGAACAACAAGTTAAAGAAACAATGATTGCTTGTGGGAAGAATTTTGGATATGGGATTGATCTAGAGAAATGGCAAAAATTGTGGTCTTAAAATTATAAAATGACAATGTCAATAGCATATAAAGAAAATTTGTATAAGATGTTTTACAGGTGGCATTTTCCCCCGACAAGAATAGCAAGAATGTTCAAGAACAAATCTGAAAAATGTTGGAAATGTCATCAGACACCTGGCTCATATTACCATATGTGGTGGACTTGTGTGGATGCCAAAAAATATTGGACTAAAATCCACATGTGGTTGGAAAAAATGACAAAAAAGCATATAGATTTGAAACCAGAGATATTTTTATTGGGAATTTTACCTGAAATATATAGTAAAGAATTGAAATACCTGATTGTAAATGTATTAACAGTGGCTAGGATTGTATTTGCTAAAAACTGGAAAAATGAGAAAATACCATCACAGGAGGAAATCATTAAGAAAATATTGGAATGTGCTGAAATGAGTAGATTGACATTTGAAATCAGAGAAAAAGATGACAAACAATTTTATAAAATTTGGGATCTATTCTATCAATGGTTAGACAATAAAACATGGTAATGAAATGTGTAGATTCTTAGAAAATAATAAATATATAAAGATGTATTCTTTTCTTATTATATCTACAAAATGATTGTAGGATAGATTTGAGATGATAATATGAACTGTTATAAAACAAATTAAGTAAAATATGATTATTTCATAAAACATGAATGAATAAAAGTATAGTCAAATGATTGATTAACAATGATATTAATGTATTTAATACTTGATTGAAAATATGAGAATATATACAATGTAATTGTAATTGAAGACTACAAAATGGAAGCACAAAACAATTTGTAAACCAACCGACACACTGTATATATATGGAAGATGGCTTGATGTTTTTATGTTTTGTTTGTCTGTTTGTCTTAAAAACCAATATTTTTTTTTTAAAAAAAGAGAACAGACTACTTTAAATTAATGGAGCTGTTAACTATTTTATTTGCCAATAATGTGAGGGTGGGTTGTGGTTTTTTTTGGTCTCCAGCTGGTTTTGCATTTCTTTGAAGCATTTCAACATCTCTTGTGTTCATTCTGGGCACTGGTGCAGTTCAATTACAAGCTCATGAGTGTATTTGCTTCCTCTAGACTCTAAACTCCCTCTCTGCGTTCTGTTTATCAGCAATCGATAGCAAAAAGGTTTTAATAGGCTGCTTGCTTGGATTGCTATAAAATCTATTCAAGCATGGGCAGAGTGCTATACCGTTTCTCACCCAGCTGATTTAAAAAATATATATCACAGAGACAGTAAAACAAAAATCAGCTGGCTGGGGAACAGATTGATTGAGAGCAGAGTTGCAGAATCAATCGGTCAGAATAAGAGCTGGAAGGGAGCTTGGAGGTCTTCTAGTCCAACCCCCTGTTCAAGCAGGAGACCCTATACCATTTGAAGGCGGTGTCCAAGGCTTTGTATAGCTCTCTACTTATGACCACAACTGAGCCCAAAACTTCAGTGGCTAAGCGAGAGAGGTTTTCTCCCCATTTTAAGATCTTTCTTGCCACAGACGGTAAGTGAATCACTGCCATTGATAAGTTAGTAACCTGGTTGTTAAATGAACCTGGCTTCCCTGTTGACTTTGCCTTTCAGAAGGGGATGATCCTGGGATGTGGCAACCATCAAAAATGTGAACCAGTTGCCTAGTGTCTGAACTTTGTTCACCTGACCATAGGTGAACACATAAGTGTGAAAAATGGTCATAAGTCAGTGCCATTGCAACTTTGAATGGTCACTAAATGAACTGTTGTAAGTCGAAGACTACCTGTACTGTTATAGCTTCAAACAATTGCTGAAGGAATTGTTGTACCTATATGTTCTCCCATATATGTATGAAGATTGTATCCTTACGATTTTTATTGACTGTTTCCTAGCATGATTTGATTGCTTATTGTACCCTATGACCAGGGGTGGGATTCTACCAGTTCGCACCTATTTGCTAGAACCGTTTGTTAACATTCTAAGCAGTTCGGAGAACCAGTTGTTTGAAGAAACTCCTGGCCTAATCCTGTAAGGAAGGCAGGAAGGAAACATTCTGGTGTTGCTTACAGAAACTGCCTCTCCGTTAACCCTTATTACATTTTTGGCAGGACTAGACTTCCTGCCTCAGGAACTTCTCTGGAGTTTTTTTCCCTCCTTTGCTGGCACTTTGCTTGTGTGTAGTGACCATTCAAAGTTACAATGGAACTGAAAAAAGTGACATGACCATTTTTCACAATTACAACTGTTGCAGCATCCCCACAGTTATGAGAGGCCAGGCGAGGAGATGCATGCCTCGATGTGAGTGATATTGAGTTGGCCACGCCCAGCCAATAACATGACCACCAAGTCAAGCCCACCAAGAAAGCCATGTCCTCAGAATTGTTTGTTAAAATTTTTGAATCCCACCCCTGCCTATGACTATCATTAAATGTTGTACTTTATGGTCCTTGACTCTTGACGAATGTATCTTTTCGTTTATGGACACTGACAGCATTTGCACCAGAGACAAATTCCTTGTGTGTCCAACCACACTTGGCCAATAAAGAATATAATATAATATAATATAATATAATATAATATAATATAATATAATATAATATAATATAATATAATATAATATAATATAATATAATATAATAAATATAATAAATATAATATATAATATAATATATAATATAATTAATATAATATAATTAATATAATATAATATAATATAATATAATATAATATAATATAATATAATATAATATAATATAATTAATAAAATAAAATAAAATAAAATAAAATAAAATAAAATAAAATAAAATAAAATAAAACAAAACAAAACAAAACAAAACAAAATAAAATAAAATAAAATAAAATAAAATTCTTTATTGGCCAAGTGTGGTTGGAAACACAAGGAATTTGTCTCTGGTGCAAATGCTGTCAGTGTCCATAAACGAAAAGATACATTTGTCAAGAGTCAAGAATCTTCAGATACAACACTTAATTATATATACATACATACATACATACATACATATAAAAAAGCAAAAGGCCATTCATGCATCATCACAAAATCTCCAGAACCGTAAAGGCACATATGTTCCTCTTGGCTTCTAGATGCTCACTAAGAAAGGATTTTTCAAAATGACCACCAGAGCATTTAGAGTATTTCCTATATTATTATTATTAACACGCTCTGATGCTCAGGAGTTCTACTCCCTCTTCCCCATCTGAAAAGAAATCTGTCCCAAATGCAAAACACAAGCAGAGGAGAGGAGTTTCAGTATCACAGCAGCAATCGGCTTTAGTACAGAACAGTTGAGCTAAGCCACACCCAGGCTCCTTGCTATCTCCTTCTTGCTCACACAGCAAGTACTGTTTCAATTTCCAAATAGCACTCATCTCTCTCACACACTGACAAGACGCTAGCCAGATGAATACTAATGGATGCTGGTAAGCAGAGGCAGAATTTGTCCCCCTTATTTTCCTCCCCAAAAACTAAGCCCAACCACATAGTTTTGTAGGGAAGAGTATCCAGCTAGTATAAAATAAAAGAATTAGAAGGGACCTTGGAGGTCTTCTCCTCCAGCCTCCTGCTCAAGCAGATGATTGGACAATGGTTGTATCTTCTTAAAAACCTTGATCTGTGCTTACTCAACAGACTGAGCTGGAATGGACTTAGTTTATTTTGATTTATGCACTGTGAGAACTTGGCCAATTTGGACTGATTCCGTAGACCATAATTATACAAACCAGGGGTTAACATCCGTTGGGGGATTGTCTCATTTCTCTGCAGGAGAACCTTCTCGAATGCAGGCCTTGGAGTTGAGCTGCGGCTCTGGAACTGGACAAGTGACCCTCAACCCCAGTGAGATGTTAGAGCTGAGTTGCAGTCTGTTTCCTGAGGTCAGCCCTCTGAGGTAGGTCCGGTCAAGAAAAAGACATTGTTGGGATTCCAGGATGTATTGTTTGTAGGGCAACGTTTCTCAACGTTGGCAACTTTAAGTCCTGTGGACTTTAACTCCCAGAATTCCCTGGGGAGTTCTGCGGGTTGAAGTCCACAGGTCTTGAAGTTGCCAACGTTGAGAAATATCAGTGTAGGGTAATAATAACAGAATCTTGAAAGCTCTCTAGAGTTGGTCTCTGCTCCACCATCTACCAAACACACTCAAGGCAGGGTTGAATTGAGTTTCTTTCTTGCACGTTCTCAGCACCGAGTAATCTTTTCTCTTCCCTTGTTGCTCCCTTGCTCCCATTCTTCTTCCCAAGGCTAGGTCTTCGTTCCTTTCCACCCAGCGAGCAGTTTTCCAACATTACATGGAAGAAGAACAGATATCCACTGGGAGAAGAAGACAACCTCCGTGTCCTCCCCAACGGTTCTTTGTTGATCACGTCACCTGAGGCAGCTGTGAAACACGACAACCACTCGGAAGGCTCCAGTGTGGAAGGAAATTATTCTTGTACCACTCAGGGACCATTTGGGTCCATCACTGGCCAGACTCTGATGCTCCGAGAATCTAGTGAGTATTTGTCCCCTGCAATTCATTACAAGAGCCATTTCACCTCGGGTATCTTTTGAAAAAGAAAATAAAGCATGCTTCTAGTCCTCACTGTGTGGCAATACAATAGATAGATGGAGAAAGGGAGAGAGAGAGACAGAGAGACAGAGAGAGATTGTAGTTGTACAACGTCTGAATGAGGATTACTGGCTCTTCAGAGATCACTGGTGTTGTGGCCTGTCGGCCTCTGGATCAGAAGAGGAGACGTGAGAGTCAGGGGCAAAGCAACCTGAGAGCTCTGAGGGGGAAAAGAGAGAATGGAGCTGGCAAAGAGAGAGAGAGACAGAGGCAGAGCCTGGGCCTTCCCTCAGCCCTCAGGTGGAACATCAACAGCCCCCAGGTCTGCAAGTGGCTGATGAGGAAGAGGAGGAACAGCTGGATCCAGTGCCTGACGCGCGGATGCGCAGAAACCAGGGGAGAGGAGAGCAGTGGAAATCTATGGGCCGCTCCTGCTAGCAAAGCCCCATCCTAACTCTGGGGATAAAAGGCAGGGGGTGGAGGTGAATAGATGTGGCAGACAAATTTTCCAGCTGGCTGGACTTGTTAGCCTGCATTGAGAGAGAAACTTTTTGCCGGAGCTGCCGGCACTCCTAATAAAGGAATTTTCGAGTTAGCTTCAGAGGGTTTGTTGTGTTTGGGGAGCTGGGTCAGAACAACTGGATCACTATCTATTTAGTGATCAAAATCCAGGCTGTTGGCAACCGGTGTGTATTTATGACAGTTGCAGTGTCCAAGGGTCCTGTGATCAGCATTTATGGTCTTCCCAGCTGACATCAGACAAGGGAAGCCAGCTTTGCTTAATGACTACAGGATTTACTGAACAACTTCGATGATTCACTTAGCCACCATGGCAAAATTGGGCTTGACTCGTTTAACAATTGCCTCATTCATCAACAGTGTTCCTGGCCTTGATTGTGATCATAAGTCAAGGACTACCTGTGTATGAAGTAACACAACAGTTTCAATAAATCCTGATCGCCTTTCATTCTAATTGTTCATACATAATTTATGTAAGCAACTTATTCCTAAAGCATACTTTATTAATCTGTCTCCTTTAGCAAACCTTGTTTGATAGGTAAAATAGCCAGGCAAGGAAACGAAACCTGTCTGAAATGCGATACTCTCTGCTAGTTTTAAAGTACAAAAAAATAGTGTCTTGTTGTCCAAGGGAATGTACAGAGAAAAGCATATCTCCTGAGTGAAATTCTTGTTTCCTCTGATCGTCTTCATAAAAGGCTTCTCGGGCTGTTCCTAATTTACAGGGATTGTGCCATCCAATCAAGAACCTCCTAAGGCAGTGATGGTGAACCTTTTTGTTGTGGCATGCTGAAAGTGCGCATGGCACCAGCACTCACAACACAATGCGCCCCATCCCCATCCCCCTGCGCATGTGCACGCAACACCCCGCCCCATCCCCTTACCTGCACTGCCTCCCAGCTGATTTTTGGCCCATTTGAGGCCGTTTTCGCCCTCCTGGAGACTCGAGGGAAGCCTCTGCAGCCTCGGGAGGCTGAAAAATGGGCGTTCTGGAAATACCAGAAGTGCCAAAATGGGCCCGTTTTCAGCCTCCCGAGGCAGTAGAGGCTTTCCTCGAGCCTCTGGGAAGGTGAAAACAGCCTCAAACAGGCCGAAAATCAGCTGGGAGATGCACACATGCACGGTTCAGGTAAGTTTGGCTGGGGCTCAGATGCCTGCACATATGGCTCTGCGTGCCACCTATGGCACACCTGCCATAGGTTCACCATCACCGTCCTAAGGAATTCATGTTTCCCTCTTAAATATTATTATGATAATGGATTGATCAATCAGCCAATAGACATATCAGAATTCAAAATATAAGACAACAGAAAAAACATATGTGGCAGGAAGAGTAAAAGGCAGAACTAAAAGAAAATATTTTCATATAACTCCGATCATTTATCCCAAGCAGATCCAGTTCTCAATTGTTCTGTCATTCAGAGAAAGGGCAATTTTATATGTAATATTTGGATTCTGGCTACTCACAAAACAGGTTGTCTTTATAAGAATCCTGCTTCAATGCAAGTCATTCCCAAAATTAACCCTATTTTTTAAAAAATACTTTTCAATATTAATATTTTGATGCTTTGTATTTTAATTTTCCTTGAATAACTAAATATTCTACAAAAACAAAACAAAAGCAAAGTAATTATCAATAGTGGGTCAACTCTGTCTAAAGCCAGATTGTTCTGCTTGTAACTCATGCCTCCCTTTCCCTTTCTTTTTTTCTTTTTCTTTCTTTTCTCTTTCACTGATCTCCTGTCAATGGTTATCCCCCCACTTCCTACCATAGCCTTGCCTCCGTTTTTCCAACATCCAGAACCCCAATCTGTGCCAGAAAATGGCATGGCTCGTTTTGAGTGTCGGATCAAAGGTTTGCCTGCTCCAGTCATCACTTGGCAGAAGGACAAGAAAGCTGTGCCTTCAGAACCAAGGTAAATTATGCAAGGGTCACCCATTGCTCACCAATTAAAAGATGCTTGCTCCTGGGGAGGAAAGTTATGGCAAATCTAGACAGCATACTAAAAAGCAGAGACATCACCTACCAACAAAAGTGCACATAGTCAAGGCTATGGTTTTCCTAGTTGCAATGTATGGCTATGAAAGGCCTTTGAACTCTGGTGCTGGAGAAGACTCCTGCAAGTCCCTTGAATGGCAGATAATTTTGTGTACTACACTTAACTGCAACCATAGGTGGCATACTTCAAGGTTGTCCAAGCCCAAAATCTTGATTTAATCCAGCGTAGGAATTGATCTTTCTTTTTCATCCTTGGGTTCGTAGGTTCATCATCCTTCCAAATGGTGTCCTTCAGATCACAGATGTCCAGGAAGGAGATGCTGGGGTCTACCATTGTGTGGCAACCAATGTAGCAGGAAGACGCTACAGCCTGGATGCTCCCCTCACTCTTTTCAAAGGTAAAGGTAAAGGTAAAGGTTCCCTTCACACATACATGCTAGTCATTTCTGGCTCTAGGGGGCGCTGGTGTTCATCTCCGTTACAAAGCCAAAGAGCCAGTGATGTCCGAAGACGTCTCCGTGGTCATGTGGCCAGCATGACTAAACACTGAAGGTGCCCGGAATGCTGTTACTTTCCCACCAAAGTGGTCTCTGTTTTTCTACTTGCGTTTTTTTTTTTACATGCTTTTGAACTGCTAGATTGGCAGAAGCTGGGACAAGGAACCGGAACTCAGTCTGTGACGTGGTGCTAGGGATTCAAACTGCCATGGGTTTAAGCAACATTCTTCCTAAGTATAAATGGAGTTCCTCATTTATGCTCTAAAATGCAGTAGAATTATACATAGGATCCTGGTTTAATTTATCGTGTGTAGATGTGACATTTCAGCCAGGAAGCGAAGATAGGAAGGGGAAGGACTACAATTACTGAGCCACACAAGGTTTTCCCTTGGCTGCATTTTAGGTGATTTGCTCAATTGTGTTCACACGTTCAACCAAGTCATAATTTGTCTAACCACGATTCATGGATTGAGCCACTGTTTTTATTGTGCTCATATGTCATACTAAGCCATAAACCATGATTTGCAAACCACAAGAGCAAGATTCTCACAACACTCTGGAGTAAAGTTGAACATTTCAAATTAGGTCATATTATGGGATGAGAAACCTGCCTGGGAAGATGTATAATATCATTCTGTTGTCTTGAAAATGAGGCAGGTTATTCCGTTATTTCGTTTTAATGATGTTCATGATAATATCAGGGCATTCATGATGTTAACTGCCTCCTTCTGCCTTCCCAGACACACCCACATTGGGGTGAGGGGAAAACATTTTCTCAATTGGAAAACTTAGATCTGGAAAGAATGCTTAGGCTGAAAATTGAAAGAGGATTTTTTTTTTTTTTAAATCCACTGGTGAAAATTAGTGCCAAGAAAATGACAGCGAACTCATGCATTTCTATTTCCTAAAAAGCATTAATTGACAACTGCAGTTTTAAACTGTCACCAAGCTCTCCGAGGGTAGTGTATTTCTCCCCCCAGCTTCAGTGCTTCCATGCAAAAGCAGAAAGAATATGGATGAGAAGACACATCTGTGAACGATGAATGCTTGGTTTGGCTGCTTTTCTTGCCTGGCTGTCTTTTTCAAGTTTGGGACCTCGAAAAGGGTTGACATCTCCAGCAGATGGCTAAGCTGCTTGCTGGCTGCCTTCTTTCCAAAGCTATCAGGGATGGCCAAGGGCAGCTGATGGGATAATCTCTTTCCTGCAAAAGCACCCTTCCTGTACAAACACAGTTTAACACACAGACAACTGCAGAGATATGGCAAGGTTTTCTCCAATGTGGATTTGCAGACCCATCAGAACCTTCATTCAGGCATTACTAGACTATCAGATGATTAATAATTATTATATGGGTAGGGGCCTGGAGGCCAAAACCTATGAAGAATGGTTGCAGGAATTGGGTATGTCTAATCTAGTGAAAAGAAGAGCTAGGGGCGAAATGGTAGCAGTGTTCCAATATTTGAGGGGCTGCCACAAAGAGGGGGTCAACTTTTTGGTCAAAGAAAAGAAACAATGGATGGAAACTAATCAAGGAGAGAAGCAACCTAGAACCAAGGAGAAATTTCCTGACAGTGAGAACAATTAAACAGAAGTTGTGGATGCTCCATCACTGGGGCTTTTAAGAAGAAACTGGGCAGACACTTAGCTGGAATGATATGCTTGAACAGCGATTTGGACTAAAAGATCTCTGAGGTATCTTCCAACTCTGTTATTCTGTTCATACATTTCTTGGCAACAATATGCAACTTTCACCCCACATCTGGGCCCGACCACTTCCTCCCATCCAAGGACTAACAAACGTGGCTGAATTTTTTCTCAAGTTCATAATCCTCCAGCTGAAGAATGGCCCTACCTTTTCAGTAAGTTGGGCTTCCTTTTGAGCAATCGGAGTTGTCATTAATGAATGAATGAAATGATTCGTCCAATGGAGTCTTCACCCTTACCCAACCCATGGCCTTGCCCTAGCCTTAATTTATTTTTGGAATAACTCCCCCTGGTTTGAAAGAATTATTGCCTGCTGTCTAGGAAAATGTGTACTGGCCTGGAAATCCTGCCCTACCACACCAAGCAGCAGGAGAAACTTCACTAATTGGAAATCAGGATTCCGAACCCACTTTCAAGAGCTTCCACTGCAGTTTTAGGCTGAAATCCTCAGCAGTTACTTACATCTTTCCTCCTGCAGCTGAATAATTGTATTTTGCTTATACGACAATTGCAAAATCAAATTCATTTTGTTAAAGTGGTGATCAATTTATTCAGAAATCGTCATTATTTATACATTTTGGAACATCATGGTAGAATCCAACGTTAGTCCTTGTTTCCATCTACCTTCATCCTTTTCCTACATCTTCTTTCTGTGGACATTTTTTTGTATTGTAAAACAAACAACACAAAAATGAAGAGAAATGGGACTTCTTCTGATTCCTTCTTTCTCACCGTATCTCAGAGAATAGTCAAAAGAGATTTGGGGGAAAACCCAATTAAAATCTCTTCCAGTGAAACTTGCTGAGGTTTTTCTGGGTTTCAGGGAGGCTGTGCAAATCTTTTCTTCTCAGGTGGGTGTGGCAGAGGAAGGAAATTGTAAAACCTCCAGTCAGAGGTGGTATTTGCTGGTTCTCCGAACTACCCAAAATTTCCACCACTGGTTCTTCAGAACTGATCAGAACCTACTAAATACCTACCTCTGGTTTGGAGAATAGGTTGCCCCTGCTTACAATATTTCTGGCAGCCCCACAAATATTGAAAGACTTCTATCATGTCACTCCAGACCTTCTATTCATTAGATTAAGCATGCCCAATTCCTACAACTGTTCTTCATGTACTTAAAAAAAAAGTCTTTGTTTTGCTTCTATGGATGGATGGCATGGATGCCTTTTTTCCCTCTTGGATTAGATGCTATTTTAAAGCTGAGGTTGAAAAGGTCATCTCGTGGTGTTTTCTGCCTTGTTGGTAGCAAGGATTTGAGCAGTTGTTACACACAAGGCAGATGTTACACACAAAGCTGGGCAGTCTGCTCCGTATTAAGTTCCAGACATTTCTTGGGAAGCTGCATTCGAAAGCAGAATGAGACTGCGAGGGGCTTTTGCAAAGAGATGTTTTCTTCAACCCAGGAAGAAACTAAGAAGTTGTGGTCGAGGGAAAGAAAATAGTCAAAGTTAAAGTAGTCAGATAACCTGAACATCAAAGATAACCTGAACATCAAAGTCAGATAACCTGAACATCAAAGTGTGTAACCCATGAAACCTCTCGTCAAGTTCTTTGATTCTTGTCCTCAAGTTTAGACTAGTCTTTGTGTCTTGGAAGCTACACTTGGAAATATGTCAGTTATGTCTGTTGACATTCCAGAACCTGACTATAGCTGGCCAGAGAAGCCTTCTTCATTTTGCAAACCAATTTCTCATCTTAGTTCTGCCCTCTGGAGAAATTGAGGTCAACAACTCTTGGTCCCTTAGTTGGGGTGACTTTGATGGGTTTCAGCTGAAGGCACTGTCCTTTGTACACCCCATTAACCTCTTCCATTAGCAGAAGGAGAGTCACTTCATAAAAGTCAATGTTATGGAATGAATTAAGTCAAGAGAAATTACACAGAGATATTTAATTTGCCAAATCCAATCTGGTGCCTGAATTTGATTTTTCTAGCCCGGCAATGAAGGTTTCGATAGAAATATAGTGCGTCTATATATTAAACAGAATATAACATGCATTATTTTGGGACAGATTCTTTTAAAATATTGTTTGTTTCCAGAAGCCCGCAAAGAAATAAAAACAGGGAGAACCTGCATGCCAGTGCTGTGTGCCCATCTGCCCTCAGTTGCTTCAAAGGAGGAATAGGGAAGACCAGTTGAGCTCCTCACCTAAGGTTGCCCACTGTTGAGGCATGAGCAGGGGACATGGTTCCAATATTTGAGGGGTGTTTCAATATTTCATGGGACCTTTGAGCTTTCCAATATATCATGGGAGATTTCATGGGCACGGCTCATAGTGGCATCATCTTCTTTTCTTAGAGTGAAGAGAAGAACCAGGGGAGACAGGATCCTCGTTTTCCAATATTTGAGGGACTGCCACAGAGAGGAGGCAGGGGCCAAGCTATTTTCCCAGGCACCTCTGAAGGCCAGACGAGGAATAATGGATGGAAACGGATCAAGGAGAAATTCAACCTGGAAATAAGGAGAAACTTTCTGACCATGGGAACCACCAACCCATGGAACAGAAGTTGCAGTTCAGAAGTTGTGGGAGCTTCATCACTGGAGGCTTTCAAGAAGAGACTGGACTGCCATTGGTCAGAAATAGTGCAGGGTCTCCTGCTTGGGTGGGTGGGGAAGGTGGGACAAGTTGACCTACAAGGTCTCTTTTATTCTGTTACTCTGCTAATGTGATAAAATGACTCCATGGTGGGTATTTTGTCATTGTTCCCATGACACGCCTTCAGAAGATACCAGAATAACTGAGTTGGAAAGGACCTTGAAGGTCTTCCAGTCCAACCCCTGGAAACCATTTCAAACAAGTGGCTGTCCAGTCTCTCCTGAAAAGCCTTCAGTGTTGGGGGCACACCTGCTGGGGGCAAGTCATTCCATTGATTAATTGTTCTAACTGTTAGGAAATTTCTCCTTAGTTCCAGGTTGCATCTCTTCTTGATGAGTTTCTACCCATTGCTTCTTGTCCTGATTTTGGGTGCTTATAAGAATAGGCTGACCCCCTCTTCTTTGTGGCAACCCCGAGATATTGAAACACTGCTATCATGTCACCCCTAATCCTTCTTTTCATTAAACTAGCCATACCCAATTCCTGCAACTATTCTTCATGTTTTTTAGCCTCCAGTCCCTAATCATCTTCGGTGCTCTTCCCTATACTCTTTTTCTAGCATCTCAGCATCTTTTTTATATTTATTTATCAAGCTGGGTGGAATATTTCCAATGTGGTCTTATACCAAGGCATCATAAGGTGGTACTAACCCTTGCCATGCCTACTTCTGCTTTCTTCCTGCCCCCATGCTTTCTCCTGGGGAAAAAAAGAAGGCAGCTTTGCATGCTGCTAGTTCTGTTTTGACACTCTGATCTTGTACAAATATTTTACGCAGAAAACATGTTTCTGTGGGGCATGACCATAGCAAGCAATTAGATCTGTCAGTTTAAATGAAATTCTGCCAACAGCAAACTCTGCGCATCCTCTCCAATAGCCACACATTCACTCCCGAATTCTCAAGGAACACCTGTCCCTGCTGAGAAGAAGCTGCACGTCTATGATATTGTCTCTGCCAATTTCCTGGCACATCTGTGGTTCTTTAGAGCCTGGCATCCTGGCATGCATTTAAAGGCTGGTCTGTTGCTTTCAGGACCTTTCAGAGGTCTTTATAGGACCTCACAGTATAGAATAAAAAAAAAAAAGATCAGAGACTCTGCAGAATCTACCAACAATCCTCAAAGCTAAATTTCCTTCTCTCCTTTATAAAGCCATTTTTTAAATACTTTGAGGGAAATTGGATGTTGGATAAGCCAGGATGAGTTTAAATATATAACTCTTGAGGAGATGGACAGGGATTGTTCAAAGACCAGCTGGTTATTAAGACCCATGCCTCTTCTGGCTTGGGAAAGCCACTTGGGAAATGACAGGTACTATGGTCCAGGTAGTACTACCAAGATCTCTGAATTCATCTTCTTCAAGACATCATTGCTGGACAGTTTTCATCCAGTCTCCAATTCAGGACAGTTTTCATCCTATGTCCAACTTTCTCTTTCCAGGGAAGGTTGTATCTGGCTGGACAAAGTATGAGGCAACATTGATTACACTTGTTGATGACTTTTTGCAAAAGTAGAAGACTGGAGAAGTGCTATTGTCATAGCTGTACTTGATCCCTTGGTGGCTTTCAGTGTAATTGCCTATGGTGTCTAGAGAGCAGGTAGATCTTGAGTGTGGTGGAGTTTGCCTTTCTCTACAGTCAATACACTGCAGTATTGCAGGCAAACTCTGCCCACTGTCAGCAATTCGATCCTGATCAGCTCAAGGTTGACTCAGCCTTCCATCCTTCCAAGATTGGTAAAATGTGGGCCCCAATTGTCAGGGGTAAAACGCTGACATTTTGTAAAGTACTCAGAAGTGCTGTAAAGCACTGCGGAGTGATATGTAAGTCTTAAAATGCTGTAGTGCTAGTGCTGTAAATTAAATTCAGAAATAAAAATTGTGAGTCAGAAAAGATGCTTCCAGGTTCCTTCTGCTACATGGACACATCAACCCTACATGGAAGAGCCACATCCAATTCTCCAGCCCCAGTTTGAGATTCCATGCTCTACAGTGCATTACAACCCTGTGTGCAGCACATAATATTCATGTTGTCTCTCAGCAACCCTAGTGGGGTGAAAGTTGTAGAAAAAGTGCTGGATCTCCCTTGGGTTCTTGCTTTCAGCATCTCAAGAGGAAGAGAGAAAACAGATAGGACAATTAGGTAGGTCTGGTGCTTAGCTGTGAACTTTCTCATCCTTTTCTTGAACAGAAGCTCGACATTTTATTGAAGCCCTCCTCCCGAGCAACCCACAATTTCCCTGGGGATAGATGGATTCAGGCTTTGAGCAGCTGTTCAGGAGAGGAGAAGAGAGGGGGGAAAACATCCATCTGTGATTTTTTTTTCTTCTTTCCTGGTTGCTCAGAAAGCGAGAAGGAAGTTAGCAGTTGACGTGAAATATTTTGCAAATGCTACTGGTTTGGACAACTGTTCAAGAGAGGCAGTACAGGTGGGGCTTCGATCACATTTTGACTTTTTTTGACTCCCTATGGATTCCCCAGAAAGGATGTTGGGCCCGAGGACAGCCTACTATGGCGAGAGAAATTAAACGCAGTTTTGTATATGAACCTCCTATTTCATCTCAAAAGGATTTTGCAAGCGTGAATCTATTTAATTAGGAACTTAAGCGGTAGAAAATTGGTTGGTCGGGAGAAAATTTAATTAGTGGGAGGGGGAAACTGAGAATTAATATGTGCATTTGTTTACTCCCCAAACAATTGAGGATTTGGAGTGTGAATAGATGGAAAGAATCCAGCCAAGTATTTGTTTAGTTTTTCCTCTTTTAAGAGCAAGGCACTGTTTTTGTCTGCTTCATAAGACTTGGACTTTCTTTGCCTCCCCCCAAAAATAAATGCTAGCATTCAAGTTATTAAGGCAAGTTTAAATCAAGCAAGTTGGGTAAAAATGACTGAATTGGTAAAAAGGGAGAGAAATGAATCCTGATTTATTTATTTTTTTAACAGAGAGCCACAAGTTTTTCTGTGACTTTAATAGCCTTGGGAGATTTAGGCCAAAAACTCCCAAGGTGAATGAATTGAGGACAGGGAGTGAATTGAGCAGGAGAAGAACAGAAATTATAGCTGAGCATTAAGAATATCTGCTGAAAGTAATCAAAGTTTTTTTCTTCTCAAGTTCATACATTGGAGAAGATGTTTTCAATACAGAAGGATGGAACACAGAGCATCTGGGGACAAGTGTCCAAATTGAATTCATCATGGCTGAACTCCTACAAGTGTAGCTAACTCTGTGAAATTTGGGGAGATGTGGTAAAGGATGTGGTGGCTCAGTGGCTAAGACGCTGAGCTTGCCCATCAGAAAGGTTGGCAGTTTGGCGGTTCGAATCCCTAGTGCTGTGTAATGGAGTGAGCTCCCGTTACTTGTCCCAGCTTCTGCCAACCTAGCTGTTCAAAAGAATGTAAAAAATGCAATTAGAAAAATGGGGACCTCTTTGGTGGGAAGGTAACAGTGTTCCCATGCGCCTTCGGCATTTAGTCATGCTGGCCACATGACCATGGAAACTTCTTTGGACAGCACTGACTCTTCGGCTTTGTAACGGAGATGAGATGGAAATGACCTTTACCTTTACCTAGTAATTTCACAAGATTTGAGATATCCCTATTTTCTCCCTCTCTTTTATATCTTTCAACTAACTTCCTTCCTTCCTCTCCTCTCCTCCCCTCTGCTCCCTCCCCTCCTTTTCTTCATTCCCCTACCCTTGTCTCTGCTCCTCTTCCTCCATCTTTTCTTTCCTTCCCCTTCCTCTCCTTCTTTCATTCCCAAAGATGAAAACTAGAAAAATTCACCATGGAAGGAAGTTCTTGCATTTGTATGTAATGTAGATTTTATAAGAGCGTTAGTCATTATCTAAGACCTTCATTCTCATGCAAACCTTGAACACTGGACTTCAAAAACTTTTCTTTTTTTATGTGATGCTTTGGTGAAAGCATTCTGATTGACATATGTGTATGGGGAATAGAGGTGGGAGAAAGTAAATCTGAATTTTGTTGCCCTAGGTCACCAACAGCCAATGATGAGTGATGTGCTCATTATCACTGCACCAGAGAATGCCACAGTGGTGATCGGAGACACTGTTGTGATGGAGTGTGTCGCATCAGCAAATCCCACACCTTTCATCTCTTGGATACGGGAAGGTAAATGAAATTAATTCCTTTTCTGATGCCAAGATGCCTTTCCAAGACCTTCTGGTCTTAAAATCTGGCTGTTGTTGTTGTTGTTGTTTTAAATAGACATTGCATTCTAAATGCAATGTCTATTCTAAAAAAACAAGTAAATCCAGTTCCCTCTTGCAAAAGCACCTTTGGGACAACCATGAGATGGATGATTGAGAATTGCTAGATTTTTAGCTATGCGATTTGGGATGAACACCCTTTGAATGGTAGGGGAATGGATTTCCAGAAGAAGAATTGCAGACTACAAGAACCAGGAGCACCACTCAGGTGACCCTGAGGACACAGGTAAACCTCCAGGTGGCCTCAATGACCCTCAAAAAGGATGCAAATGACCAGCTTTCTCAAGGAATATAAATCCTTCCATTTCCCCGCCATCCAGTCAGAGCTGAAGAAGCTTCTTAAATGAGAAGCAAAACATCTTCAAAGAAAAAACAAGGAAGTCCAATTGCCTCCTGGAAAAAGCACCTTTTGGACATTCTAAGAAAGAGTTATAATCTGCAGTTGAATGTAGAGAAACTAACTTCAAGGTAACTGGAGTGGGGCTACTAAGTCAAGCTTGCCAATTAAAGTTAAAAGCAGACAAAGCATGAGATTGGTTTGCCACCTTTGATCTATAAAAGGTATAGAATTCTAGTTTCTGGATGCCTTTTGATCTACATTAGTCAAGGCTGATCTGGAATAATTCTCCAGCTTCAAAGGTCAGGGGGTGAAGGCTGGATCTTTGTGCAGAACTGGTGGGAAATGTGACACATGTGTTAGCACTCTGCAGAAATACCTCCTTGGTTATCTTTAGGATTAAGAGCTGTGATGCAGATCACAGAAACCATTTTCTGGGTTTGAGCATGGAAGCAAATGCAGAACAGTGTTGTGGTCTGTTGGCAGCCTGCAGAGACGGCAGCAGAATCGGACAGTAGGGAAGAACAGGGACCAGTCTGGGAGTCTGGGGAGGACTTGAACAATGGTCCTGTGTCTGATACAGAATGGAGCCCAGTGTGTGTGTGTGCAGAGCTGCCAGAAGGCAAGAGCAGTTTAGACAAAAGGGGCAACTCAGGAGTAAGGCTTGGAGGTGATTGCCCCTCCCATAAGATATAAAGGAAGTGCAAAGAGACTGGAACTTTGCAGGAAGCAACGTTGTTCACTCGGTTTGGTTTGGAACCCGAAAGAAATTAAAATGGGTGGAGAAGATTTATGTAGTGCCAAAATATTTGAAACACAGTCATGGTCCAGGCAGCGATATCTATGGCAAAACTCATTATGTTCAGATTTAGGGGGTCTTGGTGCCAGAAGCAACGAACCAAAAGTTACAGCAGATTTATTCAAGCCTATATACAAGAATCTTGTCACTTAAAATTCAATGCTAAATTGGCACCAGAAAGGGGTCAGTGAAATTCAGCAGTTGGACTTTGAGTGCTTTTGGGAACTCAGCAACTCTAAACTTATGACGTACTTAATTCCGCCATCCCCTCTCTCCAGCTCTGCATGTTTTTCTCCTATACTTGATACCCCAGATAAAGGTCTAATGTTCTGTTTTTTTCTTTAAAGATGGGAATCCGATTTCTACAGATGTGATTGTGTTAGGACGGACCAACCTTGTGATCCTTTCTGTTCAGCTTCATCATGCAGGAGTCTACGTATGTCGGGCCAACAAACCCCAAACCAGGCACTTTGTAACAGCTGCAGCTGAGCTTCGAGTCCTTGGTGAGAACACAGAACACAACATTTCTGTGAAGCTGCTAAGTTGCCTTTGTTTTTATGCTATGGAACTTCAGAAGGGGGATAGGCTGGTTGCAAATAGTCCTGGCATAGCAGATTTGTTCTTTTGCTTACTCCAGATCTTTCAGGAAGGATGAAAGAGAAGTGATTGTCTCTTTAGATTCTCTCTTCTTTCTTCTGCCAGAGGAAAGATTCTGCTGTCTTATCATCACTGGCTATGGCAGTCAAGAATTTGGCTTTAGGGGTTTTAAGCTCTTAATTTCAGCTAGAATTTTATGAAGACTGCTTGATTTGTTTAGTGAGTTCAGTCATAAGCCATGGTTTAATAAGTACAATGGCTGGTTTAGGTCTCCAGCTACAAAGATGACTGGTTTAGATGCTCATCTAGAAAATAACAAGTGGTACTTTTGGATGCCAAGACGTCCTTGATGCCCCCAGATTGCATTCAAAGAATTCCTAAAATAATTTTGTAGGATGTTCAATGGGTTTTTAAAATAAATTATTGTAGGAGATTTCATGGGAACACACATATTAAATACTGCAAAATTGGGACAAATTTTGCTGAAAAAATTGGTAGAAGATTGCTAAAAAAAAACCATGTAAAATTTGGAAGGCTTTTGGCATTTCTGTCCCTTTATATTTATATTTTTTTATTTTGTGGTCCTTGATCCATCACGCAAGATTCCCCAGCTGGTAGATCTTTATGCTAAACTCAAACCAAACAAAGCAGATTATAACTTGGAGCCACCTTCTTTATACTTCACCTTATTCAAAAAGCTTCAACATATATAGAATAGCCATAAATATATCAAAATCAAGCCTAGTTCATTTAAAATATATCAGTATTTAAAGGTAAGATGGCCCTTTAGTTAAACTGAGCAATATCTAGTGTCAGTTATATGTAATGATGAAGATTGTCAAATGAAAGATTTTAGAAGGAAAAATAAGACAGGTGTTCATATGTGTTAGAGAAAGAGAAAATTTAAAAAAAAAAAAAACCATCCTATCTCTGTGAGAATATAGGCGGTCCCTGAATTAAGAACAACTTCATTCTAAGCCTGCAACCCTTGTAAATCTGAACCAGTTGCTAAGCCTCCGAATTTTGATTACATGGCCATGGGGATGCTGAAACAATTGTAAGTGTGGGAAACAGTCATAAGTCACTTTTTTCAGTGCCATTGTAACTTTGAACGACCACTAAATGAACTGTTGTAAGTCGAGGACTATCCACAAAGGTGACTTTGATGTTTGGGACTGGGGTCTCTTGTAGAGATGACAGTCTCTCAATTTTGAAAAAGCGATTTATATTTACCGACAAAGAAATAAAGGAGGACTAATAGTATAATAGATCTATTTCAAGCTATTTAGCTCTCTTCAGCTAGCCATACCCTTCTGGGATTTGAACCTGGGCTGCTTACCAGGGGTAGGGTTCGCTGCCCAGTTGCTGCGTGGACGTGGCCTTGGTGCGCGTGGCCTACCAAAACTTCTGTGAAGGCTGTTTTTCGCCTTCCCTCAGGCCTCTGCTGTAAACAGGCCCGTTTTCAGACTTGCCGAAGGTGCATTTTTCACCCTCCCAGAGCCTCCATGTGGGCCCTGCACTTTCAGGCATCGAAAATGGGCCACATGGAGACTCCTGGGAGGGGAGGGGCAGCCGGTTGCTTCAAATACCAGTTCGGTGAACCAGGTGCAAATGTAACATCCGGTTCATCTGAATCGGTCCGAGCTGGTAGAATCTCATCCCTGCTGCTTACATTATTTGGTAGATGTATTAACCTTTAAGCCATTGGTTCTCCTGGCTTTGTCGGCTGTACCAGGGGAAGAGATTAAATGTTTCTTGTCAGGGCAACCTGGTCTACACAAATATGGAACAGTATGCTCTGTCCCATAGTTGAATAGACCAGGTTGTCCTGTTTAAAAACACTTTAAAAAAAGAGAAGACTTTCCAATCAACCATCATGCTCATTTGGTGTCTTTTTTTTTTTTTCCAATCTCTTAGCTCCTCCTACAATCTCCCAGGCACCTGAAACCATTTCTCGCACCAGGGCCAGCACCGCTAGGTTTGTCTGCAAAGCAGAAGGAGAGCCGTTGCCCACCTTACACTGGACGAGGAACGGAAAGCTGCTCCTGTCTAAAGGACGGGTTAAAATCCAGGGCAGCGGTACCCTCGTGATCAACCAGATCGGCTTGCACGACGCTGGCTATTACCAGTGCGTGGCTGAAAATCACCTCGGCATGGCCTGTGCTACAGCCAGGCTGGAGGTGATTGTGCGGGAAGGCCTTCCCAGCGCTCCAAAGAGGGTTTCGGCAAGTTCTCTCTCCAGCACCACGGTCTTGGTATCCTGGGAACGGCCGGAGTTCAACAGTGAGCAGATTATTGGATTCTCTCTTCATTACCAAAAAGCCTTGGGTGCGTTTCTGGTATCCGAAAGATATGCTCTTTGGGCTAACCCTAATGCAAGAAATTAGGGGAGCATTAGATTGGTCTAATAGGAGTGGTGCAGTGGCCTAGAGCAGGGGTAAGGAACGTTGGCTCTTTTATCACTTATGGACTTCAACTCCCAGAATTCCTGAGGGAGCCATAAAAGGTTCCCCATCCCTGGCCTACTGGTTTTTTCAGTTGTGAGGGAAATCAATTTTTGACTTGAATGGGACTGTTTAATATACAAATGTAGGACATACAAAGAATATATATAAAAATATGTCCTACATTTGTATATTAAACAGTCCCATTCAAGTCAAAAATTGATTTCCCTCACAACTGAAAAAACCAGTAGGCCAGGGATGGAGAACCTTTTATGGCTCACTCAGGAATTCTGGGAGTTGAAGTCCGTAAGTGATAAAAGAGCCAACGTTCCTTACCCCTGGCCTAGAGGGTCTTGCCTCATCATCAGGAGGTTGAGAGTTTGATGCTAAGTAGGAGCAGATATTTATCTTTCTGGGCACAATGAGAATATACTTGATGAAAAAAAAAACCCTCTGCCTTGGTAACAGGAAGGGCATCCGGCCAGTAAACACTCTGCTAGCTCCATTCAGTTGCCCAGACTCCAACCCTCAAGGGATTAATGGGGCATATGATGATGGTAATCATGATGATGATGATTAGATTTGTATAATAACCTTGTTTGACAAGAAGGAACAGATGGAAACTAATCAAGGAGAGAGCTACCCGAGAACGAAGGAGAAACATCTTGGCAGTGAGAATAATTAACTCGTGGCTCCTCTGCTGGCTTGCATAAGTTGTGGGTGCTCCATCATGGGGGGTTTTCCAAAGAGGTTGGAAAACCATTTGTTTGGAATGGTGCAGGGTCTCCTGCTTGAGCAGGGGGCTTTTACTGTCTCATGCACAGAGGTGGATTTGTAGCTGTGCAGATGCAGATAGATAAATTCCACAAAAGATCCATAACAAAGTGCTGTACATTTATTGGTGCATCACGGATCTTCCTAACTCACATTTGTGATGAAGTTCTTCTATAATGACCAAGCCTTTGTATGTCAGTCTTGCAGGTGAAAGATGGTTATCTCCTAACCCATCTCGTAATGGTAGACAAGCTGCTATCAGTTCATGAGTCCAGGCAAGAATGGAGGGAAACCTCCCCCAACCCCTCGAGGGTCAATTCAGTGGCCAATCAGGATTACAGACGTGGCTACGTGACATGAACTACATTTCCCAGGATACCTTTGACTACATTTACCATGATGCATTCCCTTAAGGGGACAGCTCATAATTCCTAAGTAACTATTCAATTCCCATAGACTGTCTGGGACAGCACAGGGCTGGACTAGAAGACCTCCGAGGTCCCTTCCAATTCTGTTATTCCGTATTCTATGTAATGATAACTGTTATATAAAAGAGCTATAAGCCCTCCAGACCGGAGAGAGAAATGGAGAGTGAAGGTTTACAATTAAAAAGTCAATACAAGCAAACTGTGTCAGCAGGGGGTTAAACTAGAAGACCTCCAAGGTCCCCTCCAACTCTATTATTCTGTTATCAGAATGAGCTTCTCAGATCAACTGACCTTGTGGACTTGCTATATCTGGTTGGCAATTGGGAAAACTGAACATTGGACCATCTTTTGGCTTAGGCTGATGCAGCTTCGGGGTTATTCTCCAGGCCCCCTTATTGCCTCCTTTCTGAATGATGGACGTTTAATCAGTATTTATGAGTTCCACAGTATTTACTAAGCTTCTTCGCTCGGGAGGATGCCTTAGAAATGTCGTCTTCAAAGTCATTACTGTGGGTTGGAAACCATAAATGTTTAAGTACAGAAGAAGATCCAGGACTTCAAGCACTTAGCTGATTGTTAATTGAATGGATTGATTGGGTGTTGGTGGTGAACAGCTTTTAATGCACTTATTCATCCCAAGTAGAGAGTAACTTTTAATCCAAGAAGGAGCAGCTTGTAAGGAAAAGGTCTGAGAAGTTACAGATCTTTTGAAAGATTTGTGCGAGGGTGATAAAACATGGAAAGCAAAGCAGTTTGCTTCACAGTGGGCTCTTGTATCCATTTTCAATTCAGTGGTGGGATTAAACATTTTTTACTACTGGTTCTGTGGGCGTGGCTTGGTGGGCGTGGCAGGGAAGGATACTGCAAAATCCCTCCCCCCACTAACCTGCTTTCCAGCTCCGTTCTCCTTGCAGGGCAACCAAAGAAGACCCATTTGATCAGCTGGGACTCGGGAGGTGGAAAATAGATGGCGGAGGGGCCAGTCAGAGGTGGGATTTGCCAGTTCTCCGAACTACTCAAAATTTCCACTACCGGTTCTCCAGAACTGGTCAGAACCTGCTCAATACCACTTCTGATTTCTTAGCTCCTCCCCTCTTCTGAAATACAGATTGAAATCCTGCTCCATTCCTGGCATAGAGGCCTCTCTAAGCAGGAGAGCTTTAAAAGGTTTTCTCAACATAACTCCTAGAGACCTTTGCAGAAGGAATGGGATTTCAAAAAAGGTCAAACGAGAGAGTTAGATAGCCAAGATGAACGCCCAACAGTTTTTTTTTCCCCTACCTCTTTTTAAAATAATTGGGGCTCCAGTTGCAGAGTAGTGGCTACCATCCTGACATTTTTAACTCCCTTCCATTAAAAAACAACAACAAAGAAACCCCCAGGATTAAAATTGTGCAGCCCTCTTTTTTGTAAGCATCTCACAAAAGCAACTCGTTTAAAGAGAGAACAAAACTTTCTTCTTCTTCTTCTTCTTCTTCTTCTTCTTCTTCTTCTTCTTCTTCTTCTTCTTCTTCTTCTTCTTCTTCTTCTTCTTCTTCTTCTTCTTCTTCTTCTTCTTTTTCCTGTCTGACAGTGTTGTGTACCTTCTCTAGGTGCTGATAACATGGAGTACCAGTTTGCAGTGAATAATGACACCACTGAGTTTTCGGTGAAAGACTTGGAACCCAACACCAACTATATCTTCTACGTGGTGGCCTATTCCCAGCTTGGAGCTAGCCGGACCTCCTCATCCATAAATGTTCAGACCCTGGAAGATGGTTTGTAGAATAGAAACTGAGAAGATCTGCCCTGGGGTGGGGGGGGGAGGTCACCTGAAACTGGAGGTGTTAATAATCCAGGATTTACCTGGTCAGGATGTGGCAGGTTTCCAGGAGTGCCCACCTAGGCTGAAATGGGGCTAGGTGATTTGTGCTTGGGAAAATTGAGCAAATTATTTATTTATTAGACTTTATTTGCCACCCATCTTGGCCACAGGCAACTCACGGCGGCTTATAAATGTTCAAAACCAAAGTCCCAAAGTTGCTTTTCCAAAAGGCAACTGGACTTTGTTTTATCTTGAAGAAGCTTCTTCAGTTCTGACCGAATGGCGGGAGGATGGAAAGATTGATATTGACTGAAAGAAATGTAAATCCTTCCATCCTCCACCATCCAGTCAGAAATGAAGAAGCTACTTGAATAAGAAGCGTAACGTCTTCAAGGAAAAACGAAGAAAGTCCAGTTGCCTTTTGGAAAAGCACCTTTGGGACAGCCATGACCTGGAAGGCTGAGAATCTCCAAAGACAATAGCCCAAAGCTGGACTTTCTTGGGTTTTTTTCCCCCTTTAAAAACGTTTCTCATCTCATCTGAAGTTTTGCTGTGTTACACCACCTTTAGAGTTGAGCTTGTCAAGTGACTTGAATGATTTGGCTCCCATTTGGATTTCCAACTAAATGAGATGAATTTGGAGATTATTTTTGTAAATCTGAGACGTGTCTAAGAGCCGACAGTTGGACACGGAACAAGTTAAAAGGCAAATAAAGAGACAATTGATAGTACAGTTCATAATTAGCCTTAGAAATCCTCGATATGTTTGTGTGTGAGAAGAGGACATATGTGAGATATGCGATTCCTGTAATTATTACATCTCTTTGTACACAGATAATCAGAAATCAGGAACATAATCCCAGTTGGTTGGAATTCTAGAACTCAGCACCTTTTTCTTGTAAAATAGTTTCACATCTTAATTGTGTACTCTGAAAATAAATGCAATGTATTTTATCCTCACCAAAAATGAAACGCATGTGGGAAATGGACATGATAGAGTTGTGTCATCTAACTAATGCAGGCAAAGAAACTACCCAGAATTCTTTAATATCCCAGAGAAATTAGGCTAACCAGGGAATGTATCCCTGGATGGACACAGCCCTCCAAGTTGAAATGTATCATCTCAAGTAGAATTGCTGTAATTCTGAGATGGTCCTTTTGAGGTGACGTGATCTCTTTTATTGCTCGTTTCCAGTTCCTGGTGGAGCCCCTCAGATTTCCCTGTCCAGTACAACTCCGACTGACATCAAGGCAACATGGCTGCCTCTCCCTTCAGAACTGAGCAATGGAAAGATCATCAAGTACAAAATTGAGTATGCTTCTCTCAAGGAAGGTGAGGAAGAGAAGGTCTGAGGGCCTTATAATGTGGAATGGTTGGTTACTGACACTTGAGAACACTCCAACGTTGGAAACTTTAAGACTCGTGGACTTCAACTCCCAGAGTTCCCCAGCCAACTCTGCTGAAGCCCATAAGTCTTAAAGTTGTAGTTTGGAGACCCCTTCTGTGGAAAATTGTTTCCTTGGGGTTCTTCAAGACACCTCAAGGTCCCCCTCAGGGGGCTGTGGCATCAAAATTATTTGCCATTCTATGTCATTCAGCATTTTAATGTGATAAATAGTGATGAGTATAACCCTTAGAAACAACATTATGGAATCCTACCTAATTTTTAAAAGTGGGAAGGGAAGAAGAAAGTTTAAGAAATGCTGCTCTGGAACCCCTTCTTCCTGGTGTCCACAATTTAAAAAAAAAGTCAATGGGATGAAATAAGTCAATGGGGCAATCACAGCGGTGTGAGCAAATTTCATACGTTTGTAGCTTCAGTATCACCATCATAGCTGCCATCTTCACCCTAAATCCATGAAGACTGGGTTAAGGTAGGATGGATTCTATCTAGGATGGATCCCTTCTAGCAGTGTTCCAGTATTTGAGGAGCTCCCCTCAATAAAGAGGAGGTCAACTTATTTTCCAAAGTACTAAAAGGCAAGAGGGAAACTGATCAAGGAGAGAAGCAGCCTGGAATTAAAAACTTCCTAACAGTGAAGACAGTGGAACAGCTTGCCATCAGAAGTTGTGGGTGCTTCATCACTGGAGGTTCTTAAGAAGAGACTGGGTATAGGGCAGTGGCCCCCAACCTTTTTTGTGCCACGGCCCGGTACTGGCATCAGAAAATGATCCGCGGCCCGGTACCGGCATCAGTACGCATGACAAGGTAAGGCGAGCCGAGCGACCGGCCAGCCAGCCGTCCCCCGCTTCTCCCCGCCACCTTCAACTCCTCCTTTGTACCTTTGTCGATGGGCTTCGCTTTGGGACGGCTTTGGGACGGTCACGCGGCTCGCCTTGCCTTGGGTGCTGAAAGAATCCTCACGCCTTAGTTTCATTTGAAGCCCCCCCCTTCGATGAAACTAAGGCGTGAGGATTCCTTCAGGACCCAAACGCTGCTTTCCAACCGGAAAAGCTCACCCGGAAGCATTTTCTCATCAAACAAGATGGCGGTGCCCAGCAAACCGGCGGCCTGGTAGGAAATGTTCCACAGACCGGTTCCGGTCCGTGGCCTGGTGGTTGGGGACCCCTGGTATAGGGTCTCCTGTTTGAGCAGGGGGCTGGGCTAGATGACTTTCAAGGTCCCTTCCAGCTCTATTCTGAGTGAAATTGATTAGGGTGATTGGGGATTGAAGACTGAGTAGATTCTAGAGAGTTGGGATGTCAGCCTCACTTGAAGCTTCTTTATGTCTGAGGTTGTATTTTAGTGATAAATCTATCCCTTGCCTTAAGATGGAGCGTGGATTAGCCCAGGGGTCCCCAACTTATGGGATCATGGCCCACTATTGGACCATGGCCTATGCTCAACAGGGCCGCTTGAATGCATCCCAGCACACAGCCCCGTTTGTGCAAGGTCATAGGAGCTCATGGCCCCACTCGCACAAGCAACAGGTGCTTGCATGCATGCACAGGCCTGCCCCTCCTGCAAAACCATTCCTTCTTTCTCCCTCCTCCCCTCCAGGCTGCCAACCCAGAAAGGCTGGGGAACTCTGGTTTAGACAGATGAAGTGGAAGGATTCAAGGTTCAATCTATTTGATGCGCCCTTTTTTGGTTGTTGTTACGTAAATAATCCTTGGGCTCTTTTTTCTCACCCTTCCCAGACCTGATTTCGTCAACGGAGCTCAGTGGAAATGAAACCCAGCTGGTGCTTTACGGATTACAGCCAAACAAAATCTACAAAGTTCGGATCACAGCAAGCACCAGTGTGGGCTATGGAGCTCCATCAGAATGGACTCAGCACCGCACTCCAGATAGGGACAACCAAACCCATGGTGAGCAGTCTCTTGTTTTATCTCAGAACCCTTCCAAGTTTGACCCAGCAGCATAAACAGAAATAAGAGATGGACCTGGCTCTCAAGATGTCTGCAGGGTTGGAAGCTAAGGTAGCAATTTGGACCAGATCAGTGACTCGGTTAAGAGAACAATGTTTTTGGTAGAAGAGGGGAAAAGAATTTAAGCAATGGAAGGAGAAAATCAGCTTATTCAGCTGGTGGATTCCAAGGACATCCACACAGGTCATCTTCAATGTCAAAACAGGCACATTCCAGGTCATCAAAGGCCACCTTTTAATGTTCCTCACACACTACTCAACCATATCTGTCATTTTGACACCATTGATGGTCCCTATGGAGGCCTCCGATATGGTCTACAGGTAGTCCTTGACTTACGATCACAATTGAGCCCAAAATTGTTAAGTGAAACATTTGTTAAGCGGGTTTTGCCCCATTTTATTACCCTTCTTGCCACCGTTGTCAGGTGAATCACTGAAGTTGATAAGTTAGTAACCCGGTTGTTAAGCAAATCCAGCATCCCACCAATGGTGCTTCCCAGAAGGTCACCAAAGGGGAATCATGTGACCTTGAGATCCTGCAAACATCATAGATATGAATCAGCTGCCAAGTACCTGAATTTGATCACGTGACCATGGAGATGCTGCAAAGGTCATAACTGTGAAAAATGGTCGTAACTCCCTTTTTTTCAGGGCCGTTGTAACTTTGAACAGTCACTAAATGAACTGTGGACTATCTGTATTGTAATTCAGATTGATTTATAGCTAGAGGCAAATTTGAGAAGGAAAGGATGATGAAAAGTTATGGAGGAAGCAGATGAATTGGAGACTGTCAACTCATAAAACATTCCTATGCCTGTTTTTGAGTTGCCATAAACAAGGTGAGGGGGGGGGAAGGAATCTAAAGGAGCATTATATGGCAGTTTAACTCCAGAAGTACATTCCACCCTTATCTACAAAGATTGTAGCTAGGCTACTGGATCTTCTGGCTGCAAAAACCTTTATTGGAGAAAGTGATTGATGACATCCAGCCCGTGAATGTGCTTCATTGGAGAATCTGATTTATGATACACCTAGGGGGGAAGGGGAAAATAGGGTCATAGGTTAATTATGTATGCCAGAGTTGGCTTCATTTAGGTTAATGCCAACATGTCACTCTTAATAAATGTTTTGAATTTTTTTTTTTGAAGCTTGGCTTGAGGCTCATGATTTAATTAGGGCAATCACCGGAATCCTGACACTAACCTGGTCAGTTGGGCAGCAGTGTCTCTGTCAGTATATTCATGAACTGGAATAGAGCTTGGTTACAAGGTCAGCCAATGAATAGGCATAGCACCTAAATCAGCCAATGGGGATAGTTTGGAAACTGAAACTAGAAGTAGCCTAGGCTGGAAACTGAAACTAAAAGTAGCCTAGGCGGGCCTCTATGTTAAGCTCTGAAACTCTGCAGCTATGTGTTGAGCTCTGAGTCTGTCTATTGAGATGAAACTGCTTCTCTCCTCTTGCTTGCCTGCTGATCTACTGAAGATGAAACTAACTTGCTTGCTTGCTGAAGACTGGAGCTTTGCTCTGAACTTGCAGCACGTTTCCATCAGAGTTTGCTCCACGTTGGAGAAATCTCAACTGGTTGTAAAATCTACTTATGTTTATAAAGATGTTAAACGAAGCATCAGCTATCTGTGTTTATTTTTCTGGCACTGAATTATCGCTACAAAACTCTCAATAGTCTCATGGCTTTTCTCTCCCTTTTTCCTAGTTCCCTTTGCCCCAGCTGAGTTAATGGTCCAATCCAAAATGGATTCGCTGTTGATCAGCTGGCAGCCTCCCCCCAACCATGGACAGATTTCAGGTTACAAGCTGTATTACCGAGAAATACTCACAGAGGAGTCAAGCATGGTGATCCCTTCGGAAGGCCCAGGGAACCGACTTTGGGATTTCAGACCCATAAAACTGAAGAAGAAGGTGAAGCAACACGAACTGAGACAATTAGGTAAGCTTTCTGGAAGAGTGTTCTACTAGGGTGGACGGGTCATTTGCTGACTAGGGATCAAAAAGAATTGGTGATTTTTGGATTGATCTGTTTCGGTCTGTTTATGGGGAGAAGAGATCCATGCAACGTACAGATAGTCCTTGACTTAACAATCACAATTGAGCTCAAAATGTATGTTGCTGAGTGAGAAATGTGTTAACTGAGTTTTGCTCCATTGTACGGCTTTTCTTGCCACATCCAAAATTGCCTTTTGGAACAATTCAGAATAAAGCTGGAAGGGATCTTGGAGGTCTTCTAGTCCAACTCCCTGCTCAAGCAGGAGACCTGCCTAGACCATTTCAGATAGGTGGATGTCCAGTCTTTTCTTTAAAAAAACCTCCAGTGATGAAGCACCTACAACTTCTGAAGGAAGGCAAAGCTGTTCCACTGGTGCATTGTCCTCCCTGTTAGGAAGTTCCTCCTTAATTCCAGGTTGCTTCTCTCCTTGGTTAGTTTCCATCCATTATTTCTTGTCCTGCCTTCTGGGATTTTGACAAATAAGTTGACCCCCCTGTTCTTTGTGGCAGCCCCTCAAATACTGGAATATTGCTATCATGACCCTGCTAGTCCTTTTTTTTTCTCCAGACTTTGTTGTTGTTAGTTGCAAAGTCATGTCCAACCCATCGCAACCCCATGGACAATATTCCTCCAGGCCTTCCTGTCCTCTACCATCTTCTGGAGTCCATTTAAGTTCGCACCCTCCAGACCCAAATCCTACAACCGTTCTTCATATGTTTTAATCTAACGGGACTTTAATCATTCTAGTTGCTCTTCTCTACGATTTGAATGAATAAATAAGTAAGTAAATAAATAAATAAATGCATACATTCTAGTTGCTCTTCCCTGTGCTTTGTCCAAATAAATAAGTAAATAAACAAATAAAATAAAATAAAATAAAATAAAATAAAATAAAATAAAATAAAATAAAATAAAATAAAATAAAATAAAATAAAATAAAATAAAATAAAATAAAATAAAATAAAATAAAATAAAATAAAATAAAATAAAATAAAATAAAATAAAATAAAATAAAATAAAATAAAATAAAATAAAATAAAATAAAATAAAATAATAAAATAAAATAAATAAAATAATGAAATGAAATGAAATGAAATGAAATGAAATGAAATGAAATGAAATGAAATGAAATGAAATAGCAAGCACCTTTAGGGACCGAAGGGGCACGATTTTCATCTTGATGTCAGGACACACATTTTATCCCTTGCGTGGGGTGGGGGGAAACCCTTAGGATTTACCCTTTTAATTAAACCTCTGGACCATTTTTGGTCTCCCTCCCCATTTCTCCCTTTGTCCTTCGGTTCCTGCAGCTGCCAAGCTTATTTCACAGCCCACAAAAACCTTCTCTCCATGCTGCAGAGAGCCAGCAGAGAAGGACTGTTTCAATGTGATTTCTCTTCCAGATGTAAAATGCGGCCGTGACCTTTTTATCTTCCTATTCCATCTTGTGCTTTTCTTTTTTCCTTTGGTGGGGGAGACGAGCTGGAGGCCAGCCACCCACCCCCAAACATCCTCCGCCCCCCCCCCCCCCCCGCTCGCCCCGTCCATCCTGCCTGCAATATTGTCAAAGCAAGAGTGATATACCCTTGGCTGTCTGCTTTGTGGAACTGAAAAAGAGCTGGCTCCCTTGAAGTCCAGGCAGTGAATAGACCCATCCTTAATTAGCAGGGCTTCCATTGGGGAAGCTAATGAGCAGAGGCAGAAGGAAAGGTCATTTGGGAACGAGAGTGGTCGGGTGCTTCAAAAGAGAATTGCCTCATTTTCTTTCTATTTGTAAACTCTGAGCCATTCCAGCAGTCCTGAATGAGCAGATCTGTAAAAAGAAGAAAAAAAGCAGAGAAAAGAGAAAATTAAAAAAAAAGGGGTGGGGGAAATTGAGTTATGGAACAGTTTTTAAAGAATATCTTTCAACAAGGCACCGAGAAAGAGAGAAGAAAAGAGCCAGCCAAAGGCAGAAATGGCCTGTCTTTTGGCTGTCTGTTGCAGAATTGGCCAATTCCCTTGCCAAGCTCCATTTGAACTGGTGTGGGGTGGGTGAGTGGTTTGGGGGATTTGCTGTGGGCAGCCTGCAGCGGTGCAATCGTTACCAGCCTCGGGCAATGATTTAATTGGATTAAGGAAGTAAAGAAAGAAAGAAAGCTTGCCCCATTTCTAAGTTGGCAGCAGGCCATCGAGTCCCCGTTTGAATGACCCACTTCAGGTTCTCTGCTTTTGGAAGGGAGCGTGGAATGGCCTTTTGCACCCTTGGCCCACAATTAGGGAACACCAAATTGCTTCCCATTGAGTTCAACAAGAGCAACAAAAGTTCCACTGGCCTCTGCCTTTTCCTGGTTAGTCTGGTGAATTTTAGACATCTGTTCAGTGTTGGCCATTGTTCTAAAAAGGGTTTTTTCCTCAGCCTTGGGAAATTTAAGCTGGGTGTTAAACTTCATCTCCCAGAATTCCCCAGCCAGCATGTCCCGACACTCCAAAAGTATGCTCCAATTTGCTCCAAGGGCAGCGTGGCTAACTGGACAATTGAAGTCCACCTGTCTTAAAGTTCACAAGGTTGAGGAATGTTGCTCTATATAGCCTTGCTTTTAATACTTCATGATTGATCTTTTTTAATTTTGACATGGCAGTTCCCATTCCTTAATTAATAAGTGACTGAACAGCCAGCTCTTGAGAATAAAAGTCTACATTCTGGATGGAAAGGACCATCGGTTTGAAAGAGGGGTAAAAGAGGCCATCTATGTTAAATTGAGTAGCCTTATCTCAACAGAGAGTAGAGTATGATACTACTCTATTTTCAATCTCATTGTACACATGTTGTGCATTGACAATAAATGTTTGATTTGATACCTATCTCCTGTCTACAACACAGTCCTTTCAGCAATCCCAAAAAGATTCCACACCCATTTGCTCTCTGATTCAGGGGGCCTTAAGGGCACAGATAAACCCCCCAAGTGGCCTCAATAGTTCTCAGAGAGAGTGCTAACAACCAGAGGACTGTAAAGAAATACAGTCCTTCCATCCCCACCAAAATCCTGCCAGAACTGATGAAGCTTTCGTGGTGTGGAGACAATAACTTGGTCCTCAACACCAATAAGACCAAGGAGCTTATAGTGGATTATAGAAGGAACAGATCAGACATCCAGCCCTTGCTTATCAAGGGAGACTGAGGGGAGCAAGTGGCCAGTTTTAAGTTTCTGGGTTTTTTACCATAAAAGAGGACCTGACCTGGGGTGCTCACATTGCAGCCCTGGTCAAAAGGGCCCAGCACAGATTACTACCTGAGACTTCTCAGCTCTGAATGAAAAACTGAATGAAAAACTGCTGGTGACTTTCTACCGCTGCATCATAGAGAGTATCTTAACTTACTGCACCTCTGTAGGGTTTGTCAATTGCACAGAGGCAGATAGGAAAGCACTCCAGAGGGTGAACGTCATTGCCCAGAAGATCATCGGTTGCCCTCTCCCCTCTTTGGAAGAGCTTTATAGCTCCCATTGCCTTAAGAAAGTTCAAAACATTCTCAAACATCCATCTCATCCTGGGCACCCTTTTTTTGAACTATTACCATCTGGCAGACGGTACAAGATAATAAAAACAAGGACAAATAGGCTGAAAAACAGCTTCTATCCCAGGGCAGTAGCTCTTTTGAATTCTGCTGTATAGTGCAGTGTTGGTGTGGTGTCGAGGGTTTCCGGTTCAATGTGTGAAGGGTGAAACGTGTGTTTGTGTTTATTTTCATGGTCATGATATGCACTGAAGATGGTATTTGATTTCGTTGTACGAAGTGCAATGGCAATAAACTAAAGTAAACTAAACTAAACTTCTTGGATTAGAAGTGAAATGTCTTCAAGGAAAAAAAAACCAAGATAGTCTAGTTGCCTTTGAAAAAGCTTTTTGGAGACAGTCATGACCTGGATAACCAAGAATCCTCATAAGCACTCTTGAGAATAGGTTACAGGTATTCCTCTGCTTATGACCACAATTGAGACCAAAACTTTGGTTGTTAAGTGAAGTTTTTACTGAACTTTCTTGCCACCATTAAGGGAGTCATTGTGGTTAATAAATTACCTGGTTATGAAGTGAATCTGGCTTCCTCATTGACTTGGCTTATCAAAGGGTCACAAAAGGGGTTTAGATGACCTTGGGACACAGCAGTGGTCACAAGTGTGAACCAATTGCCCAGCATCTGAATTTTGATCATCTGATCATGGGGATGCTACAAAGGTGGTAACTGTGAACAGTGGTCATAAGTCAATTTTTTCAGTGCCATCGTAACTTTGAATGGACAGTAAACGAACTGTTGTAAGTCGAAAATTATCTGTACTTGGTTTTCCTACATATGGCGAAAGGCTGTTGATCCTTCAGGTCCCTTCCAACTCCACTTTTTGATGTTTTTTATTGCTTGGCTGAGTAGGGATTCTACTACCCTCCAAATTTAGATCACTGTGGACCAACTGGGATAGTTTTGGGAAACCAGATTAAATGACCTTTTCCCAGGTTCCAGATCTGTTGCACTTTCATAATTTCCAACGAGCAGGATGCCAGGATACCAAAAGTTCAACTAAACTAATTTTTTGCTGGCTTTTGCCTCTTTTTTGGCATTTTCTTCAGTAACTGCATCTCTGTTTTAATTGGTCCAGTTCCCGGACAACTTTATGAAATCAGGCTGGTGGCATTCAACAAGCATGAAGAAGGCTATGCGGCTGTGTGGAAAGGCAGGACAGAGCGAGCACCTGTCACCGCAGCTGGTAGGTATCCTTTCTTTAATTGTTGATTTTTTAAAAAAAAAATTGCAACTGCTTTCAAACATAAGCTTAACATACTCAAAAAGTGGGGTTATTACCTGTTAGGATGAGGTCCATAGGTGAGCTGCTGGGGGTTCTTGGGTTCAGGAGATCCCCTAACTAAGGTTCTGTGCAGTTCAGAGAACCCCCAATTCTTGGGGCTGACCTCATCCACTCCACCCCGTCTTCTGACCAAGGCTTCCTGAGACTGTAATTAAGCACATGCTTAGTTAAAACAATTCTTGTTTTATTTCAATGCTGGGAATTATGTTCATTCCCAGTCTGTAATGAGTTCCAAATAGTCCCTCGAGATAAGCACCCACCTTTCTCTCCTTTGAATTGCTGCCAACAACTAGAGTGCCAAATTAACTATTAAAAAACCAACCGAAGTACAAAATTCACACAGAGCGTCAAGGTTTCATCTGAACAAAGTGAACGACTTTGCTTCCTGCAAAGGTTTCTCTACCTTTGCCTGTCCTTTATACCTTAGGGGAAGGGCAATCACCTCCCAGCCTTACTCCGGAGTCACCCCTTTTGTCTTAGCTGCTCTTGCCTTCTAGCAGCTCTGTGCACACACTCACTGGGAACAGGCTCCCCTTGTTCCTTGGCCTTGCTGCTGCCAGACTCCGAAGGCTCTGGAGTCAGCAACCCATTCCCAAATGGTCCTGGCCCCATCTCTGCATCAGAAACAGGACCCTCGTCCGAGTCCTCTCCTGACTCCCAGACTGGTCCCCGTTCTTCCCCACTGTCCGATTCCACTGCTGTCTGCACAGGCTGCTGGTGAGCCACATCACCCCCCCCTCCAGGAGTCCCCACGTGGCCTATTTTGGATAGAGGTAAGTGCAGGGTATGCATGGAGGCTCAGGGAGAGTGAAAAATAGGCCCATTTCCAGCTTCCAAAAAGCCTCCGGAGCCCAGGGAGGCCGTTTTCACCCTCCCCAAGGCTTGAGGAAAGCCTCCGGAGCATGGGGAGGGCAAAAACAGCCCCCCCCCTGCCATGGTGCAGGAGGCCGGCTAGGCCACGCCTACCATGGGCATGCCCACCCAGCAATTAGGCAGAGAACCCCTTGCTAAAATTTTTGAAGCCCACCCCTGGTTAGGTCATAAGTCATAACTCCACTTATGACCACAACTGAACCCGAAATGTATGTTGCTACGTGAGAAATTTGTTAAGTGAGTTTTGCCCTGTTTCACAACTTTTCTCACCACATTCATTAAGTGAATGATTGCATTTCTTCAATGAGTAACACGGCTGTTCGGTGAATGTGGCTTCCCCATTGAGTTTGCTCGTTAGAAGGTCGCAAAAGGGGATCACGTGACCCCCGGAACATGGCAACCGTCATAAATGTGAGTCTGTTGTCAAGCATCTGAATGTAAATCACACGACCATGGGAATGCTGCAACGGTCATTAAGTGTGAAAGATGGTCATCAGTGACATTTTTCAGTGCCGTTGTCACTTCGAAGCATTGTAAGTCGAGGACTACCTGTAGTTAGATCTTTGGATTAGCTCATTTAGCCACACTTGGGTTTCCTGAAAATAAGTACTTTATGGTTGCCTGGGGTGAAAACATGGCCACCATTTTGTAAGTGAGAAGGCCCATTCTTTTGACAGCTGTTTTGTGAGAGTTTCCACAATGTTGTTTCTTTGAACTCCGAAGAATCCATGGAGCATTTGATGTGTAGAGCCCTATGACAGGAAACCTAGCTGTATAAGCAATGGTTGTTACTGATGCTAGTCCTTCCATACCACTATCCATAACTCCAGATGTATTTTTCCTTCTTCCTCCTTCTCTGCCCTCTTCCTTTTCTTCTTCCCATTCCTCTTCTTCTTCCCCTTCTCTTCCTCCTCCTTTTCCCTCTTCCTCTTCCTTTTCTTCTTACCCTTCTTCTTCTTCCCCCCTCCTCCTTTTTCTCCTCCTCTTCTTCTTTTTCTTTCTTTCCTCTTCTTCTTCTGCTCTTCCTCCACTATTATTACTTCTACTACTTTTCCTCCCCTTCTCCTTCTCCTTCTTTTTCTTTTTCTTTTCTTCCTCCTCCTCCTCCTCCTCCTCTCCTCCTCCTCCTCCTCCTCCTCTTCTTCTTCTTCTTCTTCTTCTTCTTCTTCTTCTTCTCCTCCTCCTCCTCCTCCTCCTCCTCCTCCTCCTCCTCCTCCTCCTCCTCCTCCTCCTCCTCCTCCTCCTCCTCCTCTTCTTCTTCTTCTTCTTCTTCTTCTTCTTCTTCTTCTTCTTCTTCTTCTTCTTCTTCTTCTTCTTCTTCTTCTTCTTCTTCTTCTTCTTCTTCTTCTTCTTCTTCTCCTTCTTCTCCTCCTCCTCCTCCTCCTCCTCCACTACTACTACTACTACTTTTCTTCCTCTGCCTCCCTTCTCCTTCTTCTTTTTCTTCTTCTCCTTCTCAGATCTTCCAGTTCATAAAGGTCCCCCACCACCTCCTGGGCATCTCCATGTCTATTCCAATAGTTCCACAACGATTTCACTGCGGTGGAAGAAGCCCAACTTCACCACCGTGAAGATCGTCAACTACACAGTCCGGTTCAGCCCTTGGGGCTTAAAGAATGCCTCGCTTGTGATGTATTACACAAGGTAGGAGCATCCTCAGGAGAGTAGGTGATGTCCCAAGGATCGTGATAGATTGCCCAAATGAAGTTATGGGGCGTGTGCTGTCGTTGATGTGCGGTCAACAGTTGCAAGCAGAACTAAAGTGGGAGCTTTTCTTACCAAAGAATTAAAAATTGACTTTTTCTTACTAGAACCATTCAGATCATCTAGTGAGCAACATTTATGTTTTCACCTTCATATTACAGTGTCTGTAGAGATTCTCGGTCATCCAGGTCATGGTTGTCCCAAAGCTGCTTTTTCAAAAGGCAACTGGACTTTGTTTTTTCCTTGAAGACGTTTTGCTTCTCATCCAAGAAGCTTCTTCAGTTGTGGGATGAGAAGTGAAACATCTTCAAGGAAAAAACAAAGTCCAGTTGCTTTTATATTGCAGCGTTTAGTTTTCTATTTTGAGATACTCAAGATACTTTCATTTTTCTTTTTCTTTTGCATACACCTGGCTAGACTTTCTAGATACCAATGATCAACCCAGAGAAATCGCTTTGGGTAGTTGTCAGATTTTCTGACCCACCAGATTTTAATCTGTTTTAAATCTGAATAAAAACTAAATCAGAAGCTGGTAAAACCCTAAATTCAGGGGTGGGACTCTACTGATTCCAGCCGGTTCTGTAGAACTGTTAGTTATGATTCTGCACAGAACTGGCAAATCGTGTCCCTGGCTGGCTCTGCCCTTCTTCCCCTGTCCCTCCTCTCCAGGCCCAGTCACCCCTTAAGGTATTTCTTTTTTAACCCTCCCGACAATCAGCTGTTCCGGGATCCACCTCGCTGTCTTACTACTTTGCCCAGGAGGCTTCCCTGAGGGCTAGGAGGCAAAAGGGGGGGGGGTGCATGGAGGGTAGGAGGGTGCTGCGTCATCCCCCCCCACTTTTTTTGCCTTCCTGGGCCCCAGGGAAGCCTCCTGGGGGAGGGAGGTTGGCTGCAAAAAAAGGAGAAGAAGAAGCCATGCTCACCCAGTCGTGTGGCCATGCCCATTTAGCCACGCCCAGAGAACCGGTTGTTAAAAAGCTTGAATTCTACCCCTGCCTAAATTCCTATCCTTCTATGACTCTACCACTCAAAGGCTGCCAAAATCTGGCCAGTCTTTGAAGGACACCTGTTTGTGTGATCCTCCACCCTCCTCCCCTTCCATGAAATGTGACAGCTGAATTTTAAAGCTGACAGTTTCATCCTCGCGTGGGAATTTGTTTTCTTGTCTGTAGCTCTAAAGAGGACCTTCTTATCAGCGGCCTGAAACCATTCACAAGATACGAGTTTGCAGTACAGTCCAACGGTGTTGGAATGGACAGTCCGTTTGGAAACGTGGTAGAGTGTTCCACCCTCCCAGACAGTAAGTAGAGGAGCATGAAGGGTTTACCTGAGGATGGGATGGGATGGGGATACGAAGGAGGTGTTTAAGTTTAGCACGGCAGAGAGGTGTCCTTTAAAAAAAACAAAAAACCCAGAAGATTCTAGTATTTGATTTTATTTATTATTTATTTCATTTGATTATTTCATTTTATTCATTTTATTTATTTCATAATTGGTTTTAGTTTAGTTTATCTTCATTTTTTTATTTTATTATTTATTTCATTATTTTATTTTATCATTATGCATTTTGTTTATTTTACTTTATTATTTTAATTTAATTTAATTTATTGTTTCTATAGTCACCCATTTCAACAGGTTTATATGTAAGTCTTTTCTATACCCTCAACAGTTGCTAGGACAGAGAAAACCAGTAAAAATCGGAGCAATTACAAATGAGAGATTTTTAAATATTCTATCCAAATGAAGGAAAATATTTTTTAAAATTCATTTTTGTTTCAGTTGTATTCTTTTCTTGGCTGCTATCAAAAAGTCCCCATTCCTAGCCTTCATCTGCTTTATCTCCAAGAGATGTCAACCACCAGAAAGGAGATTGCAAACAAATCTGTGGGGATGGTTGTTTTTATTTATTTAGACAGGTAAAAAAGTAGATGATAGACAGACGGATGGAAGGATGCATGGTTGGATGGATGAAAGATGATAGATGATAGATATGTAGATGGATGCATGGATGGGAGGGTGGGTGGGTGGGTGAGTGGATAGGTAGGTAGGTAGGTACAGTAGATAGGTAGATAGAGAGTGTAACTTTTCTTTTATTATATCTTTGTTCATATCTGGCCTTAGCACTGGACTTGATTTGATTTGATCTGACTTATCAGGATATCTGGGGGTGGGAAGAGTTACAGAGACTCAGCCAGATCACCTTAGGCCTGCTTTCTGTCTCCTGCTGCCTCTGCTGTTCTCCTGCAGGGCCCTTCACTCCCCCTTCTGACCTGCAGTTACACCCCATCAACCCATACGCGGTCCAGCTTCACTGGTGTCCCCCTTTGGAACCGAATGGCATCATTGTGGAATACACCATCCTCTACAATGCCAACTGCACCCAGCCGGATGAGATGTGGACTCTGTTAACCAAAGAGGGTAAGCACTGGGTCATTAAATGCACAAAAACACCCAGGGTTGCCTGCAAAAGGAGCAGGGAATGTCCAAAAGTCAAGATGCCGGCCATAATTCTGTAATCGAAGTTCACCTTTTTAAAAGTTCAGTGAAAAGAAGGACCAGGGATGACATAATAGCGGTGTTTCAAAATCTCAGGGGTTGCCCCAAAGAAGAGGGAGTCAAGCTATTCTCCAAAGCACCTGAAGGCAGGACAAGAAGCAACGGGTGGAAACTAATCAAGCAACCTAGAACTAAGGAGACATTTCCTGACAGTGAGAACAATCAACCAGTGGAACGACTTGTCTCCAGAAGTTGTGGGTATTTCAACACGGGAGGTTTTTAAGAAGAGACTGGAGAACCATTTCTTTGAAATGGTATAGGTTCTCCTGCCAGGAGGTTGGACTAAATTAGAAGACCTCCAAGGTCTCTTCCAACTCTGTTATTCAGCATTCCAATGAAACTTCCCAACTCATTCAGCACTCAGAAACAAAGTTCATCTAAATAAGAATTTATTGGAGAAGTCATACTGGCACATCTGGGAAAACCCGAATCTGAGAGTTCCAAGTTTTCCCTTCCCAATAGAAATTCACAAACCCATCAACCACCAGTCCATCACATGGCCCAATCAACCATTGTCCCAACTGGAGATATTCCACCAGACATTCCTTCCCAGGCACAGGGTGACTTGTACTTGACTTTATGAGAAGAATGTTGTTGAGTCTCATCTTCTACCACTCTATGCAATTCCCCCCTCCCAAATTCCCAGGCACCAAAAATGTGTCAGCTTTGGAAGCCATATTTTACTTTGGAGCTTCAAAGCTGCTTTCCTTCAGGTGGACATCCCTGGGGAGCATGGGTCATCTGGGCAAGAAGAAGAAAGCAGCTTCAACTTGCAGCAACCCTGGGGCTGGAATGTTGGAATCTGATGCCACATCGAGAATTCCTCTCTTCTTCAGGCAGTATCTTCAGCGCTGAAGTTGATGGGTTGCAGAGCGACACCAGATATTTCTTCAAGGTGGGAGCCAAGACGGTTATAGGATCAGGACCATATTCTAGCGTCAAAGATGTGCAGACCTTGCCAGAGGGATTCACAGGTAATGACTGCCACCTTGAAAAGAAGGGTCCAGAATGGGACAATGTGCTGCAGACAACTTGGTGTGGCGAACTCACCAGAGCCAACACACCACCAGACAGCTTGTCAACGGGCCAACTCACTGCGAGAAAAAATTAACAATTCTATTTATTTAAAATAAATAAATAAAATATTTTACTTTTTGCCAATCACATTTCATTTTGTCCCTTTTTTCAACCTTTCTTTAATGATTCCATTCCACTATTTCTTTGATATTGGTGTAAAGAGAGTGATCCGCAGTGAGTTTTCCTATGGCGAGATGGCTGGGAAAATTGCGATAGACCCAGGAGGGTTACATCACATCTTTCATTTGGCTCCTGAATTAATCCTTGTTGTGGGTTCCCATGGTGTAGAAAACTACTCCAAGATGAGTTTGTGCTGTACATTAATCTGCAGACAGGGGCAAAACCCAAAATAAAAACTAACTGCAGGTAGTCCAAGACTTACGGCTTCAGTTGGGATCAGAAGTTCCTTTGCTAAGCAAGAGAGTTGTTAAATTAGTCATGTCTGATTTTTATGGTCGTTAAGCAAATCTGACTCCTCCTACAATATAGTTTGTCAGAAGCCAGCTGGGAAGGTTGCAGATGATGATCACATGATCTTAGGATGCTACAACCATTATAAATGTGTGCTGATTACCCAGCGACCAATTTTTGATCATGTAACTGTCGGGATAGTTGCAAGTGACAGAACAGGTTGTAAATCACTTTTTTTTCCAGTGCACTTGTAACTTTGAAGGCTCACTAGTCAAATGATTTTAAGGTTAAGGTGCTAACCAAAGGATGCTAACAGTGCTAAATGTACAAATAAGTCGGGGAGTACCTATATATTTGGTGCCCTAAGCCTTGAACAGTGTTACAGTCAGTGGTACCTTGGTACTCAGCTGCTTTAACTTATCAAATTGGGTACTCAACACATTTTGATGTGAAAATTTTGCCCCAGTACTCATCATTTGTTTGGTACTCAATGCACAAACTAGAACTTATCGATGTCAGCTGCCTTGCAACTTACTACATTATCCCTTATGGGGGAAAAACAGTTTGGTACTCATCGTTTTTTGTATTTGTCACACCTCCCAGAACCAATGAAAATTGAGTACTGAGGTACCACTGTAGTTAAGCAAGTAGAGTGAAGGAAGCCTTGTGGATCAGTGCTTGGTGTACCATGATGAAGGGGAGGTCACCCTGACTGCCCAACCTCAAAGTGAGGAAACTGATGCCTTTCCAGAATGATCCAAACTCCCAGTTCTCTCCCCCACATCCCTCTCCCTCCCTCTCTCTAGGCGAAAGAGGAAGTCTTCCTCTCTGCTTCCATGTTCTCCTTTGTCCTTCACCTGCAGATATCTTAGTTCATTCTATCACCGGAGTCACGGTAGCCATTTGCCTGCTCTGCATCGTCTTCTGTGCCTGTGCCAGCTTTCGCAACAATTACCTGAAGTAAGTCTTGGGTTGATGTGTTGTCTCCCAGAGTATTGAGCCCAATTGCCTGCCTTCTCTGCCCCATTTGGCTTCTGCCTGTGTTCAAGAGTGGACGTTGTCAAAGAATTGTGGAGTGTGGTTTCGATGGTATCCTATCAAGATGCATGTTGGGAGGCACTGTTTCACCTTTAAATGCCCCGCCCTGTGCAAATAAGGCAACCAAGCATAAACTAGACTCTCATGTCCCAAAGGTGCTTTTCAAAAGGCAGCTGGACTTTGTTTTTTCCTTGAAGACAAGGAAATGATCTGTCTTGATTTACCAGGAGAAATTTTCTGGCAGTGGAACAGCTGGCCTCCAGAAGTTGTGGGTGCTTCATCACTGGAGGCTTTTCAGAAAGGATTGGACAGCCCTTTGTCCAGAATGGTTCAGGATCTCCTGCTTGAACAGGAAGATTGGACCATAGTTCTCTAAGGTCCTTTCCAACTCTGTATTCTGTATTCTATATGATGGTAATGATTATCTAAAGGAAGCATAAAGCCACTAGTTTGGAGAGAGAATTGGAGATTAAGGTAAAGGTTCCCCTCACACATACGTGCTCATCGTTTCTGGCTCTAGGGGGCGCTGGTGCTCATCTCCGTTACAAAGCCGAAGAGCCAGCGCTGTCCAAAGACGTCTCTATGGTCATGTGGCCAGCATGACTAAACACTGAAGGCACACAGAACACTGTTACCTTCTCACCAAAAGGGTCCCTATTTTTCTACTTGCATTTGTACATGCTTTCGGTCGGTAGAAGCTGGGACCAGCAATGGGAGCTCACTCCATTATATGGCTCTAGGGATTCGAACTGCCGATCTTTCTGATCTACCATTCAGCGTCTTAGCCAGTGAGCCACCACGTCCCTTTTGGAGATTAGAGGTTTGCAATTAAAACTCAGTACAATTAAGCCATCAAACACAAATCAACAAAACTACAAAAAACACACATAAAAAACACATTTCCATCATTCCTGAGCAGGGAAAAATGACATCATTCCGAGCAGCATTGACTAAGATCATGTTTTCCTTTACAGGCTTGTGATCAGTCTGGGATCAGTGTCTGCGGAGCTGTCATTGGTGAACAATAACTGTCTCGTTCTTTTCTGTAGGAAATCTATGCCTGGTTTGGATTCCCAAGCTTCAAGAAGCCATGTGTACCACCACCGGAGCCGACAGGCAGCGCCCCTCTTGGTGATCCCTTCAACTTCCCATGAAATGGAGTCCCTCATGGCTCCCCTTTCTGATGGCGCTCCCTCACCTCCAAGTGATTGTGCAGAGCTGACTGAAGCTCATGGTCTCATCCGTGGTCATCCTCTGGAGGACAATGTGGGCCACCTCCCAATAAAGGTATGGCCAAGGTCCTTTTGTTGTGTTCTATGGGATCCCGTTCTTCTTATGGAGAGGGAGATCCCGTAGATTGTCTATTCGCAAATAGCAAAGGTGGCTGCTCTGTGCACCTTTAGTGTGTAGCCATTGGTGTTATTCAAATCTTTTTTTATTACTGGTTCTGTGGGCATGGCTTGGTGGGCATGGCAGGGGGAGGACACTGTAAAATTCCCGTTTTCACCCCACTACAGCAGAAGGATATACTGCAAAATCTCTATTTCCTCTCCGCCCCCACTCACCCACTTTCTAGCTCCATACTCTTGTGCAGCAGTGATGGGTTTTTTACCGGTTCAGTCCGGTTCTGCTGAGCCGGTAGCGCTGATTCTGTTGTTGTGCCCGTCCGCCCGCCCAGGCTCCCATGCTAACCTTGATGTCCTACTTTTGAAGCGCAGCTGCTTTGCACGACAAAGAAGAGTGCGCCACGCAGCAGCTGCTGAACTGACAGAGTGCAGGATTGCAGGAAGTGAGTCAAAAAGCATCTGCACCTACTCAGAGTGCAGACGCACTCAGTGTGCTCACACACTCGCAAAATGTGTGTGTGCATACAAAACACACCCACCAAGGCACGCCCGCCGAACTGGTGGTAAAAATTTTTTTGAAACGCACCACTGTTGTGCAGGCAACAGAAGAAGACCCATCTGAGACTCTGAGGCTGCGAATAGATGGGGGTGAGGCCAGTCAGAGGAGATATTTACCTCTGAACTCCTTATAATTTCTGCTAGTGGTTCTCCAGAACTGGTCAGAATTGGTTGAATACCACCTCTGATTCTGGTCACATGACCACAGAAGTGTCCTTAACATTGGGTCCTTAAGAAACAGAAGTGAGCGCTACCTCCTAGTGTCGGACACAACTGGACAAGGGAAATCTTTACTTTTACCTGTTATAACTTCAGATGGCTGCTGAACAAATGATTATTAAATCAAGGGCTACATGTATTGCCTTCCATTGGCCCTGCCCCCTTTTTTAAACCCCTCCCACTCCTTTGCCCGTTTAGAAGGTCCACTAATAACCTCAAGTCCAACATTTACAAATGTATTGTAAGCATAAATGCACACAGCGACTCTAAAAGCAGTGAATCCTGCCTGCGTTTGTGCAGCCACTAGAGGGAAGTAAATACACTGCTGAAAGTTGAAAGTTGACCTGCTAAGACATCACTCTGTGTGTGTGTGTGTGTGTGTGTGTGTCTGTCTGTCTGTCTGTCTGTCTGTCTGTCTTTCTGTCTGTCCATCTTGTTCTTTGCAGTTCGTGGAGTCAAGCAGGATACTTTTCCACATTGAAAGTTGTTTGCAAGCACGTACACGCAGGTACACACACACACACACACACACACACACACACACTGCTCAGTGGCTGCATTTCTTTTTAAAAATGGCTTTTGTTTTTTTGACTTACCAGAAAAAGAGAAAAGAAACAGAAAGTGAAACCAGACAAAATATTGCATATACGAAGACTTCTCATACATGTATATATGCTTCTATAATTTTTGAACAGTGACAATTTAGTTACAGTACCCCTCTGCCTCCAACTTTCCAGTTGTGTTAGTATCCATTATCCTTGAAGAGGTTTTTGAGTTTCAAAATAAAGCAGAAAATGACCAGCACTCTTTTTGCAGGTCTAGAAACTACAATACCTCAATTTTATACCTTTTTCCAAAGTATTTTACCCCTTTTCCACCAATTCAAGAGCTTAACTTTGAAACTCTAAATTCTTTGAGCCCTGATTGCCCGAGTCTTCCTATTTTAATATTCCTTTCTAATGAAGTTGTGTATTTAAAGTCTTCTGCTGAAGTTGTTCTTTTAGTATCTTCCAGAAACACAATAGCTGTCAAGTAGAGGGAATGAAAAAAATATGCTGTTTTGAGAGGGTTTTTCAGAAGCCATGTTGTGATTTTCCTAGCCAAAGCCTTTGTGTTCATCTAGGTCCTTTGTCTTTAAAATGAAGCTGTGATCATGTTGTCCTATGTTATGCTGAAAACTCTTGTAAAGCACTGTCAAATTAAAATCAGAAGGAAGAGCAAATAAAATAGCTTTAAGCAGATAAATGCCAGTGTGGGATTAGAGATAATGTGCTTTTTTTCTTTTGATTCAGCAGCCTCCGTGGGAGAAATCTCTCAACAGCTGGACAAACAGCATTGCTGGCTACGGAGTCCCCATTCCAAAAGAGCCCACCATGACTTTGAATGGATCACTGAAGATGGCTTCCAATGGAGGACAGAAGCTCTTGTTGCAAGCTCTGGTTTACGAGGTTGTCACGGTGTGTATTCCCAGCAGGGAGATATTTTCTATCCTTAATGGGATGGAGACCCACCACTTAGTTAAAAGACTAACTGGTGATGGTGAAGTTCTCTTAAGATGCTCAGCTTCACTTATCATACTCGTTGTCTGATTTATCATGCATTGAGCAGAGCACTGTTTTCAAGCGCTGCGCACCGTTTGGTTGTTTCTGCTCTGGATTTTGTACATGGTCCAACACAATAAAATAGCAAAATAAGCTCCCAGCCTCTCCTGGTGGTTTCCTGGTTTTCTAAATAGCAAGATTCTGAAGGTAGACTAGTCACAGCTCCCCTGGCTAAGAATTATGGATGGTCTAATCCAAGCAACTGTAAAGAATGTCAGGTTGGGTGACTTAGCATCTTTCTCCTCTATCTATGACATGAGCCACGGTGGCACAGTGGTTAGACTGCAGTACTACAGGCTACTTCTGCTGACTGCTGGCTGCCTGCAATTTGGCAGTTCAAATTTCACCAGGCTCAAGGTTGACTCAGCTTTCCATCCTTGTAAGGTTGGTAAAATGAGGACTCAAATGTATTTATTTGTTTGTTTGTCAAATATGTACAAGATAACAAGTAAGAACATAAACAAGAACAAAGGAAGTAAATACAGATAAATGGGGACAGTAAGACAGGGACGGTAGGCACGCTGGTGCGCTTATGCATGCCCCCTTTAAGGACCTCTTAGGAATGGGTGAGGTCCACGGTAGACAGTTTGAGGTTGTTGAAATTATTGAGGGTGAGAGGCTGACTCTAAAACTGCTTAGAGAGGGCTGTAAAGCACTGTAAAGTGGCATATAAGTCTTAAGTGCTATTGCTATCTACCTTGAACTTACTGGGTATGTTCTTACTCATTTAAATTTGAATTCTTGCACTAACAGGGAGTTGGGTTTGTTGATCTCAGTGCCACATCCATTTCTACAGTTCTAAGAATCCTTTTTTATTATTATTCCTAAGAATGAAGCGAAAAAGGAGCACCCACCCAGTAGCCTCAATCAACTGGAAGCTGAGGTCATTGTCCATTCAGATTTCTTGGCTTCCAACCGAGATTGTGGTTCCCAACTCCACATGCTGGACCTGGAAAGGACCCCCTGTAAGGATTGTGAACCAGAAACATTCCCCATGGAAGACCTACCTAAACAGGTGTCTTACCGTTCTTCTCAGCAAGATCTCAGTGTTATATCCCAAGACCAAGACGGCAAGGGTGAGCCTGAAGAACCCGATACATTGCTGAAGATCAAGAAAGAGGCTCACCAGAGAGCTTCCAAATTACATGGAGCAGATGTGGGGCTCCCCCAGCCTGGAGGAAGCTTGGATGCAGTGGGAAATGGGGACTCTGAGTCATCCCACAAAGGGGCAGTGGACACACAGCCCATCTTGTGCGATGCCCTTCCCACAGCCCAACCACAAGGCTTTCTACATGGTGGCCTCTCTAATAGAATTGACTCGCCTTCCGGGTTTGAAAATGCAGCATGCGTCCACCATCTTTGATGAGAGCTTTGATTAAATTCTTGGCCATGGCAGAGCTAGGAGCAGTGGTGGGATTCAAATTTTAAACAACTGGTTCTCTGCCCTAATGATTTCTTCCAACAACCAGTTCACCAAACGGTTCAGAAAGTTAAAATCAGTTCTCCCAAAGTGTTGTGAACCGGCTGAATTGCACCACTGGCTAGGAGAAACAAAATAGCTATTAAGATTAGGTGTTCATGGCACTAAATAATCTCATAATTTGTGATTGGGAAAGGAATGATACTAGCTTCATAAGATTTTATAAGGAGGATCTTTCCCCCATGAAGTATTGTGTCTTTCGTCTCTTCCCCAGCCACTCTGCAAAGTCTACGGAAAATCAGTGAACGTCATACCAATTATGAGTTAATGTTGTGCCTCCACAAAGATCCAGGAGTAGGCAGCGTAAGGCCTCTAAGCCTCCTTCCAGCCCACCAGCTACATACACCATTTTACTACCAGGTGCAGCTGTCACATAACCAGTTGTGTTGGGAGGGCGATTGTTTCATGAGACATCGTGAGGTTGGTCCCAGAGTTGATCTGCTCTTTGGAACGTCGTAACAGATCTTAGGTGGCCTTTTTCTATGTCTCCAAAGGATGAAATGAAGCAGAGATGGAAAAAAATAAGTCAGATGGCCTGAGAAGATTATGTAGAGTCCCTTGTTCTACTGCCCCAGGTGCTAGGACTAAAGCCAAATGCATTTTTTTTTTTTTTTTGCCAACACTGTTTTTACTAAGAAGACACATCGGTCTCCAAATGTCCATCACAAACGGAAAAAAAGAAATTTGTATCAGAATAATATACATATGTATTTTTGCAAGGATCTTTTGATTAAGATAATTGTGAAAATATTTCTCTCCCGGGTCTCCAAAACCTATCAAATCTGAAGTATCAAGCCATTTTCAGTCCCCTTTAAAAATAACTGTCAGTCTCTAGACGTAGAGAGAATGCACCAAAGCAAAGTATGGTTTGTTCATTTGTAGCTTAAGCGTGTTGTGTGACCCACCCACCTTTATGGTGTATAAATCACAGGTTACAGTTGAATGTGGTTTGTCAACCCAGCTAGTTTAGTTAGCAGATTGATAAAGCATAAGTTGGCTTAGCATGTTGTGTGAACTCAAGCACTGAATCAGAGGAATATTCTCAATTGCCTGAATGTGATTTCCTTTCCTATTAGCATCGGGATAGTTAGAAGTTTAACCAAACACTCAATAAATACATTAATCTTGTCGGCTTCCCACTAGCATGTTCTGGCATTGTGGGTTTGATGAAAGGTGTGGCTAGTGTAAATCACACCAGGACAAAACTGCAAATGTGCTTTGCATTAGATATGTGTTAGTCTCCTGAAGAGGGGCTTTGACTAGGAAACCTGTCATGCAACCAGTGCATTTGTACCTTAGCTCCATGAAGAAAAGAACTGAAGGTTTTCTTCATGACATAGTTCCATTTTTGGCCAGAGCTGATAAGTTATGAAAAGTATTTGGTGCTGCAGTGATCAATCTTTGGGCCCCCTGGCATTCTCTTGAAATGGGCATGCTATAGGTGGAATATAATATACATTCCCTCATTCCAAGATGGACCATCTTCTATGGACCATCTTTCAGTGATGAAGCTCTTAAAAAAATCACACATGAATTAGTTTCAGGAACGATGCAGTGGATTGTCTCTACTTGTCTTTGATTTGGAGACTCTACTGATGATACCTTTCCTGCTGCAATAACATATGGCTCATTGAGTGAAGCCATCCCCCAGAGATTGGCAGAGGGTCCTCAGCTGGGGATATAACCAAGGACTAAGAGCAATCTTGGAGCAATAGGAAAGTTGAGTAAAGGACTGAAAAACAAATGCGGACATTGTAATCTTCCTGAGTAGTGTGAACCTACCCATTTGTTTTATTATCCACAGTTGAAGAAACATGGCTAGGTGTGATGCAAGAACCACAGATTTTACTCCATCACCTGGTTAAGAAAATGTGACCCTCACTGGAGTTCCTTGTTATTGTGACTTCAGTCTGCAGGACACCGAAACAATTGATTAACTTGCTTAAGGCTTTGAGATGAGACACATCATACACAAAGCCAAAATCAAATTACCTGAATGAATTTACGTTCAGCCAGCCACTTGGTTTGTAAATCATGGTTTACAACCAGCATCTTTCTCAAAGCCAACCACCTGTGGATTCTTCAACACACTATGGTAAAGCAAGCATTGGTAGGTCCTAGTCCTACCAACCTAGTCTTATCATTTTGGCTGAAATAGGATGGACTGGACTGGACTCCTTCTGGCTGAGAGCTGATGAAGATTAGCATATGGATACGTTCTCCCTGTGGAATCTTTTGAAAAACTAGAGATGATTCAACCATGGTTTTTCAGTCTGATGCAACCCATTTTCTCAACTCTGGAGGTTCCTTCCTTGGAATGCAGAATTTTTTTTTTTTTTTTTTAAAAGAGCTGGCTGTTCCCCTCATATCTTGGGGGTTCCAAGCTGAAAGCCATCTCTCTCACAGCTCTTGTCTCTCTTGCGTAACATGACTCCTTCAAAAGTTAGGCGGAGCAGTTTCTTACTACACACTCTGCGAGTGCTTCTAACAGCTTATACTGAAAACTTGAGGACTTCCTTCAGCCTCCTGGGATGGGTCCATGACAATTCACCTCAGCCAACTCACTGCAGGGAAAAACCCGCTCTGGGGCCAAGAGTTAACACTAATATCAAAGAAATAGTGGAACAGAATCATTTAAAGAAAGGATGCCAAAGGAAGGACAAAATTATATGCGAATGAATGACAAAAATCCAAATAATGTTTACATTGCTTTAAATAATTAAACGGAATTGTTGAATTGTCCCGCTGCAAGGGTCAAGTGGCGAGTTGGCCATAGCAAGTTGTTGAGTTGGCCGTGTTGAGTTGGCCATGTTGAGTTGGCCGCAGCAGGTTGGCCGTGGTGAATTGGTTGCAGTGAGTTGTCCCATCTGGGTTGCTTCACCAATCTGTGCATTTAGTTTAGGAGGCTACTGGGGATTTTCCCCGCACCAGCCCCATGGAAGTAACTGGGATCCATGCAGGATTCCCTTTCATTGTATTAGATTTGCAACAGACATTTTTTGCCAATTTAGGCCTCTGAATTCTTGTACCTAATATTTTAGGTATTGGATCTATCTTTTTTCTCCTTTTTTAACGTATGACAATGTATTTTTTAATTTCTTCAGAGCATCTTATATTATTTAATTTTATATAAAAGAGACGAAAAAAATAATAGTGTGTGCTCTAGTGTAGCCTTTTTACACCTCTTCTCTGTTGTATCTCCCTTCTCCCCTTAACACAACTACCTCATGCTTTTTTTTTTTTTTTGGTTTTTAAATAAAAATAAAGCAGTAGATTTTGCTCTTTGGTCCCATTCTCTTCTTTCTTTCTCTCTTTTGCTTTAAATGTTTGCAGAATTCACTGATGCATTATGATCAATGTTGCTAAATGATATCAGAAATGGCCAATATTTAAAAAAATAATAATTGAAACAAAATTAGTTAAAAGCAAGACATTTAGATTATAGGGAAGGTGATTTTGTGGCATTGGGATAATTGCTTATTCGGTTTCAGCAGGTTATTCCTGGCTATGAATCATGGCTTGTCCATTCTTCATCTGTCATATTTAAGTCTAATGCAGAAAGGATATGAAGTGGCCATTTGAAAGCCATATACTTTGGCTAGAGAATGCTGTTTTGTAGCTATCTGGAATTCCTCCGAGTGACAGAAGATTTGATAGCAACTCCCCTTTCGTATCTAAATTGTATCAAATAAGAGGGGTATATATTCATCCCTGACCTGCAGGTTACCAATACTGTACTTGGGGAGAAAAAATAGCCAACAAGGCAAAATAGAATCAAGATCATGTGTAGAAAGAGAACGGTGTTTCATCATAAACAGAAATCAGAGGCCCGCTTTTTCAAAGTAACAAATTTATTTTGTGTAGCTAATAGAACCCAAGGCCTTTTAATAAATTCAGAGCATATGAAAAGGTGTTACCAAACTTCTGGTTTTAATAATGAATATTCTATTTCCACATTTCCTCCACCTTGCAAAAAATTAAAGTCATCTGAAAGAGGCTGCCACTTTTAACTCATTTCTGTTATAGATTTTTTTTGTTTTGCTTTTTGATTGAGAAAACTGAACATTGGACAAATGTTTTTAAAAAAAACATAGAGAACAAGAAATCATGTACCCAGAACAAAATCAAAATTTTAACAAGTTTAAAATGTGTGGAATTTCCATATATATATATACATACACCCAGAGACAAATATGGATACATGTATGATGTTAGGGAGAAATACAACTTCTTCAATATCCATATTCAATATTTCTACTCAGCATGTTTTTTGCACAACAAAAATAAATTTCTTGGTGAAAAATGCCAACTAGATTTGAATAAATATGGAGATAGTAAAGATATACTTGAATATGTCCTGTATCCTTAGTTGTAGGGGTTATCAACGTTACTAAATTTGACCAATCCAGTTAAATGCACTTTTTTCAATTTCCATTGTTCTGCAATGACAAATTTTTCAGGTAGCACCAGAAACAAATCAGTTTCTCACATCATATGAACAAAAATGCATTATTTTATTTTAAATTAAATTAAATTTATATAAATAAATTTATTTATTTCTTTAAATTAAAATTTATTTTAAATTAAATAAGATATAATATAAAATACGAACAGTAAACCAATAGCAGAATTAACTGTGAAAGTTTTCCAATTTCTTGAAATCCTTTGAATCAAACGGAACAAATTGGGCATTGACACACCCAAGTGTGTGCTTACAACTCTGACAATGACATTTAGAAAGGCTCCAATTTACACCGGGTATTTCATAGTTTGATGCTCCCATGTGATCTTTATGGCCAGATCATGAAACCCACTGAAGCAGATTTTATGCTATAATCCGTTCCAATGAGTTTCACTGAGTTCAAATCTCAGTTCATTCTCTGAAAGTTTTACAGGGCTTCACCATAACATCACACAGTTTGCCATCCAGAGTTCCTTTAGTGGATGGGTGATGATGTAAGCAAGAGAGAGATAATTTATGATAGCAAAAGAAATGATAGACAGGTGATAGATATGTGAGATAGGTAGACAGACAGATAAACAGACAGACGATAATTGATAATGGAAGAGATAAATGACAGGTGATAAACATAGAGACAATAGAAAGTCAGATAATAAATAATTGATAGAGATGATATAAATAGGGTAGGTAGGTGAGGATAGATACATGGATGGATGGATGGATGGATAGATGGAGATTGATGATTGATTGACAACATTAAAAGAGATCCCATTGGATTTAATTAAAGTAGATACATGCTAGCCTTCAAATACTGAACTGGTCAAAATGGACAGGATCGACATAACATACAAAGTAATTATTTATCAGATTGTTTGAAAGCAAGTAAAAAAAGTTACAGATCATTTTGCAACATGATTTCAGCTGTGACCTACTTCTATCAATAATCAAGTCTTAATTGTACCACATCTTTTAACTTCCCATTCCTTGTATTAACCAAATAAATACCCACATTTTAAAAGAGGATATCAAGAAACAGGAGAGAAGAAAAATCAAGAGTCAAAAATAATTTCACTTGAAAATAATTGGTTGGGTTTGCATTGTTACGAACTTTTTGGCCACATTTAATGCCTAATTCATACCAGGCTACTGTGCCTAGTATTAATAGCATACCACAAATTCCCATAAACCACAAACAAATTGAACCCAGCTAATGCCTCTATTATTAAGTTAATCCTTTAAAAAAATATTGATGAAATGTATAACTCATGCTAAGCAACTGCCTATCGGGCTTTTCATGTGGTCTCCAAGCTGTTCTTCTAAGCATAGTGTCATGACCGCTTTTACAAAACATGCGTTATCCCCATGTGTGAAGACCCAAGTTAATAAACCAATAGGGGTGACTTGTTTTGGATAGGTGTGCTGTATTTACATCATTGTTAAGGTTTTAGATTAGGGGTCCCCAAACTTGGTAATGTTAAAGATGTATGGACTTCAACTCCCAGAATTGCTGGCTGGGGAATTCTGGGAGTTGAAGTCCTAAAGTTGCCAAGTTTGGGAAATCCTGCTTTAGATGCTAAAGTTGTAGCCCACTAATATTTCTGGTATTTTAGTTGGGTAGATCTTTTTTGAGGTCAGCCAGGACCAGATGCTTAAGGTTTCCCCTTTACCTTCTCATCCCACATAGATTAAAAACGTTGATCTCTTCCAATAAGCTCTCAGAATCTATTTTATTTCAAGGTCTACTGTCTTGTCAATCCAAGTTGTACTGTCAAAACATCCTTGTAGGAACAAGGACCATAAATCTACTTATTTCCATCAGGTTTTCTACACAAATAGAGCTTGGGTTTTTTAAAAATACAGATAAAAGAGTCCATTCAGGCTTAGCTAACATTTACTTATGCAGATAACATAGTTCCCAGCTGATCTTTTTTAAAATTGTAAATAGGTCTGGGATTATAAAAGCTGAAACTTTACACATCTGGAGACCCCCAGCTATTGCTATGTACAGCTGGCAAATACTTTCCTACATTATGGTGAGCTATAATGTGTTTTATTCGGTTTGGGTTACCATATGACAGAAACCTATATATTGTGATTTGTGAATCATGATTATAGCTTACAATTTAGCTAGTTAAGATTTATTTAACTATCCATTATTGGCAAAACAATAGCTTACTGTGATGCAAAAACTCACAACTGGGTGTTCCTCTTCATCTGTCAGGTTCAAAGAATCAGGACTATCCGTTAAGTTGAAGTTCAAAGTATTTATTGCTCATCATCATCCTTTTCTTTTAATGACCCCATAATCCCTTGCGGGATGGAGTCTGGGCAACTGAATGGAGCTGAGTATTTACTGGCCAGATGCCCTTCCTGTTGCCAATGAGGAGTTATATTCAGCAGGTATAATCTCAAGGTGCCCAAAGAAAGACATGTTGTTCAAGGGTACATACAAGAATCTATTCAACTAATGTTCAACACTAAATTGGTACCAAATAAGGGTCAATGGATTTCAGGAGGACCGTTTGAGGGAACGTAATGATTCTAGGCTGATGGCTCATTTAACTCCACCCCCACCTCTGCCTGCTCTTCTCCAATCTACACCATTCCATTAAACACATTGTTAATACTGGCACTGTACCCAAAAGTAGCTTATCATATTTTTGTGGAATATAATTGTAGCCTCGTACAAGATTAGAACTTCCAACCCACACACCCAAAAGCAGTAACTGTTGCATTTTCTGCATTTTATTCCTTTTCCATTTGCTTTTTGACTAATTATCCACCAAAGTGCCTCTAATGCAATTGGAATGGTTATTACCAGCTTGGGTCTAATTTGTTAGTGACGGGGGAGTGGAATTCAGTAGCCATTCTGTGAAGCGAACTGCTTTGCTTGGCTCTCTCCATCAAGGGAAGGAATCTGATTTCAATGTTTGGTAATCTCTCCTCCAGTGATGAAGAAATGGTATTGTATGTCCTCTCCTTAAGACTGGCACCTTTACAAGGAAAACTGAGACTGAAACTAGATGACCAAAGAAAATAACCCATAAATGTGTCATGCTTAAAATATCCAGATTGAAAGAAATTTGGCTGTATCTGGAAACTCTCTTATATAGATCATACAACCACCAACTGGCATTAAGTGTAAGCTTGTGCAAGAGAAAATCCTTTGTAGAACATAGAACAGGGTTGGAAGGGACCCTAGAGATCTTCTAGTCCAGCCCTCTGCTCAAGCTGGAGTCCCTATACTTCTTCTTGAAAACCTCCAGTGATTTTTGCTGAACTGAACCAAGCTGTGCATTGGGTGGGGGTAATGGCACTCAAATGCAGCTGATTTCTAGACTGTTTAGACAAACCACAGTTTAAATCCACCCTCTGATGCTGCCTTATATGTGAATAAGTCCCACTGAAGAAAATGAGAGGTGCAGTATTTTGGAAGAAAAATATCCAGGGTTGGTCCAAACCAATGCTTTATTGATTGGAAGATCTTAAAAATAACCCCTGGGCTCCGAAGGTGTATTTTGTCATTTAGAACATTGTCAGAAGTGGCAATCAAAAGTCAATTTATGTGAGTGAAGAAGATGATCCTGACAGCTAGAACGATTAACCAATGGAACAACTTGCCTCCAGAAGTTGTGAATTCTCCAACACTGGAAGTTTTTAAAGATGAGATTGGATAACCATTTGCCTGAAGCACTGTAGGGTTTCCTGACTGTGTTAGGGACTAGAAGACCTACAAGGTTCCTTCCAACTATTCTATTTGATTTTCCATTCTATTCTGGCAGATCTCAGGAAAGGAGAAAGGAGTGGAGGGAGGATCCTGAATTTTGCATGCCAAGGAGGTAGCAATAACTAAGAAAATGCCAACATGCAAACAGAGCAGTGAGAACGAAAAGCAGCATACAGGTAGTCCTTGATTCACAACAGCTCACTGAGTGACCATGCAAAGTTACAGCGGCACTGAAAAACGCTACTTATGACTGTTTTGCACAGTTACAATTTCTCTTCCTTGCAGTCTCCATAGATCTAACTGGGAAGAAAGGAAGAAAGGAAGGAAGGAGAGGAGAGGAAGGAAGGGAAGGAAGGAAGGAAGGGGAGGGGAAGGAAGGAAGGAAGGAAGGAAGGAAGGAAGGAAGGAAGGAAGGAAGGAAGGAAGGAAGGAAGGAAGGAAGGAGAGGAAGGAAGGGAAGGAAGGAAAGAAGGAAGGAAGGGAAGGAAGGAAGGGGAGGGGAGGGGAGGGGAGGGAAGGAAGGAAGGAAGGAAAGGAGAGGAGAGGAGAGGAGAGGAGAGGAAGGAAGGGAAGGAAGGAAGGGGAGGGGGAGGGGGAGGGGAGGGAAGAAAGGAAGGAAGGAGAGGAGAGGAAGGAAGGGAAGGAAGGAAGGAAGGGAGGGGAGGGAAGGAAGGAAGGAAGGAAAGAAGAGATCTTGTCTCTCTCCAAGCCTGGGGGTTGGTTCTCACCTGGACACCAACCTGGCCAAACCAGGTGCAGGCTTGCAGCTCCCATAATCCCTCCCCAGCAAAGGCACATGGGAACAGGGATCCCGGCCAACAGCCACCCCTGCTGTTTCAGGATTTTGGGTCCCCCTTCCCCTCAGGTGCTTGCTGGGTTTCTCCCCTCCTGGGAGCAGGGGCAAAATGGGTTGCCAACCCGGCGGCGTTTATGGCCCCTCCCCAAATCGCTGAACTCCAGGTACTTCATCTCCCCAGCCTCCAGCGAGACCCAGCCCCACCCCATGCCCGAGGAAGGAGAAGGGAGAGGGGGGAGGTCCAGGGAGTATCCCATGCCCGGCTGCACGTGCATATGTGTGTGGGGACATCCGCTTTTCTTTTGTGGCACCTTTCGCCCCCCCCCCTTCCCTCCCTCGGTGCCCAGGAGCGCGGGCGGGCCCTTCGGCTGGTCCAGGAGCCCCTCGACCGCGGTGGGGAAGAGGAAAGAAAGGGGGGGTCAGTCACTTGCCCCTCCGGCCGTTGCTCGCCTTTGTTCTGCCCCTTCGCGGGCCTCCCGAGGGAGGGGCTTGGGCCGGGGGTGGCAGCACGAGCGCGAGGCCAGGCTGGGCGAAGCAACAGCTCGGAGCGCACCAGGCGAGGATGCTATTGCTGCCGCCGCTGCTGCCCGGCAAGATGGCGCAAGGCGACCCCGGCCCCTGTTTGAGGAGGAGGAGGAGGAGGAGGAGGGGGCTCTAGCTCGGCCTTCGGGAGCTCCAGCCCCGGGACGCCCTCCCCCCCCTCCACGCTCTCTTCCTCCAGCCGGCTTTCTCTCTCTCCTCCTCCCCCCCCCCCCCGCTTCCCCATCCCTGCGCTCGCAATCTCGGACGGGCGCTTTGTCCGCAGCCTCGCCGGAGCCCCACCCAGCCCCGCCGCCGCCTCCTTCGGCCTCCGCTCGCCGGTGGCGGCTCCGGGAGGTGCTGGGAAGCGGAGGGGGTGGTGGTGGTGTGTGTGTGTGTGAGACGACCGCCGCCCACCGCCCCGAAGCCAATGGCTTCTTCGCTGACGCCGGCTTGCTCGCTCGCCTTCCTGCTGCTGGCGCTGGGAGCAGGTAAGCGCCGCGACCGCCCCGGGGCGGAGGGTGGGAAGGGCGAGGCGCGAAGGGGAGCGGAGTAGTGGGGGGGGGGGGGGCTGATGGGAGCCGGGCCCTTTTTCACCCGCCCGAACCTTTCTTGGAACTTGGATCAGGGAAGGTCTTTCTTTCTTTCTTTCTTTCTTTCTTTCTTTCTTTCTTTCTTTCTTTCTTTCTTTCTTTCTTTCCCTCCCTTCCTCTCCTTTTTCACACCTTACCTTGCTTCCTTCGCTTCTTTCCTCTGTTCCCGTCCCTTCCATCTTTCTTTCCTTCCTCCCCTCCCTCTCTCCGTTCGTTCGTTCATTCGTTCGTTCGTTCCTTACTTGCTCTCCCCTTTCACACCTCTTTCCTTGCTTCCTTCACCCGTCTCTTCCCTCTTTCCCTGCCTCGATCTCTTGCTCTCCCCTTCGTTCCTTCCCTCCCTTGCTCGCCTCTTCTACACCTCTTTCCTTTCCTCCTTCCTTCCCCCTCCTTTCGTAGCTCTCTCTCTCTTTCTCTCTCTCTCGCGCGCGCCTTTCTTCCCTTCCTTCCAGATTGGGGCAGCCACTCAGAGACACCCGCTCCGCACCCTGCCCGGCTGGTGCCCTGCCTTTCTACCTTTCCCCCCCCCCCACCTCCCGCGCTCCTTTCCCATTCCTCGCTGGTGGCTGCCGGGTTTGGGATCCCGCTCCCCTCCCCTCGCCAGAAAGCACATGGTTCTGTCAACAAGGCCTCTTCCAAGGAGGGAAAAGTGCCAAGGAGCAGCAGTCAATAAGCCGCCTCCCGCGCTCCGTTTGGGCGCAGCCGGGAGCGCGTTGCAGGCGGGCGCTTCGCGGCTCTGTTCTTTTCCCGGCCGGCCGCCGGCTGCTTTCTCCCGGACGACTTCACACAATCCGCTTCACCTGGTTCCCAAAAGAGCTTGCGGTGCCTCGCTTGGCACGGCGCGGAAAAGCGTCAAATCCAACCCCGTGGGATGACGAAGCTCTGCGACTTAGGCTAAGCTGCAGAACCAGCCCAGGCTTAACGTGGAGGAAAGTTCGCCTGTCGCGTGAATACGGTTTTGCCCCGTTTGCCGCGGGGAAGCTTGGAATGCCTTCGTGGGCAAGTCGGAACTGGGCAGTGCCCGGCCTGACCCAGAGGTTTCCTCTGAAGCACCCGGAGCAGCTTGGCCCTAGCAGTGTAGCCGGAGATGCACCCTGCCTTCGGACAAAGAAGACGGGATGAGCTCGGACGCAGAGTGGCTCCGGTTGCTTCTCCTTGGACTCTAAACCGCCCTGACGTTGTGGCGTCGCCTCCCATCCTCTTGCCTCAAAGGGGCTTTTTCAAAAAGCCAGCTGGGTTTCCCCCCCTCCCTTGGAAAATGTTTCGCTTCTCACCCAAGAAGCTTGTTCAGAATGGAAGAAGCTTCTTGGATGAGAAGGGAAACATTTTCAAAGAAAGAAAAAAACCCAAGAAAACTCAGTTGCCTTTTGGAAAAAGAAAGCACCTATAAGGACAACCATGATTTGGATGGTTGAGAAGCTCCATAGACATTCTCCCACCCTCTTCTCTTCTTGGGACCACCAGTAGCCCTGAGCATGATAAGAGTTCCCCCCCTCCCCTCTCTTCCCCTCCCCTCCCCTCTCCTCTCTTCCACTCCCTTCTCCTCTCTTCTCCTTCCCTCTCCTCTCTTCTTCTCTCCTCTTCTCCTATCTCTTTCTTTCTCTCTCTTTTTTTCATGCTTTGGTCACTTGAATTTTTTTCTTGGAATACTAAAAATAATAATGATCTAGATATTCCTGTAAATCACGCTCCTGCCTTTGAAATCAAATCAAGGAAACTGATCCAGTGGGGCAAATCTCTGTTGTCTGTTGGCTACAGAACTGGTTTCTGTAGGAAAAGGGCTGGAATCGGCTCTCCTCCAAAGGCTGATGAAGTAGATTTTCCAATTCATGCTTCAGATCAGAAAGAGAGTGATTAATAGCACCCCCCTCGCTCTCCTTTGGGTAATGGTGAATTAATTAATCCAGAATAAAAGGACACGAGGAGGTGTGTACTGCACGCATGCGTGTAAGGAAAAGGCTATTGGTTGTGATGGCCAAAGGGGGGAGGGCCATTCTCCCCCTCCCATCCCGGCTAGGCAGATTTATTTGTGGGGGGGGGGAGAGCATCTGGGTGACTTCTGTTGAAAACAGCCTGGTGGAGAACACAGAACTGCGTCTTGGTTTTGCAAGAGATCCTTGTGGTTGAATGGTACAGAATTTGGGGGAAAGATTGGCAAAGAGACTACCTCTTGCAGAGAAAAACATTCTAATCCAATGGACTTTATTTTTTTAAAAACAAATCTACTATTTTTAAGAATATTTTTGGATGTGTGGACATTTAGTGTATTGTTTTGTATTGGTTTTTATCTCGGTGGGTGAGTGAACATTCATGGTGGATCTTTTAAAAAAATTGTTTGTGCCTGGAGTTTGTGAGCTGCTTACTTCAGTGGGCTCAGAGGCCCTCTCTTTTTTTCCTGCATGATTACTTCATGCAGGTAGTCCTTGACTTATGCCCATAATTGAGCTCAACATTTATGTTGTTAAACGCGACTGTTGTTAAGCAAGTTTTGCCCCATGCTGTGACCTTTCTGGCCACAATTGTTAAGCAGTTGTTTAATTAGTAACACAGGGACGCGGTGGCTCAGTGGCTAAGACGCTGAGCTTGTCAATCAGAAAGATTGGCAGTTTGGTGGTTCGAATCCCTAGTGCTGCGTAATGGAATGAGCTCCCGTTCCTTGTCCCAGCTTCTGCCAACCTAGCAATTCGAAAGCACGTTAGAAAAATACGAGACCACTTTGGTGGGAAGGTAACAGTGTTCCTTGCGCCTTTGGTATTTAGTCATGCTGGCCACATGACCACAGAGACTTTTTTGGACAGCGCTGGCTCTTCGGCTTTGTAACGGAGATGAGCACTGACCCCTAGACCCAGAAATGACTAGCATGTATTGCAATGACCCAGGGTGAGATACAAAACAAACACAGTCACAGAAAACCCGTGAAGCCCCTTTTATTCCTTCAGTTTGCTTCCAAGCTCCGAATATCTTTGACGGAAGACAAAAACACTCCCACAAAAACAGTTGCACGAAGAAGGAAAAAAGCAACACAAACCAGGCAAGATAAGGGCTGGAGGATGTCCACAGATAACACACCCTGGGAAGGACGCCAAACTCAGAGAGAAACTATAAACTAGAGATATTTACACGCTTTGTTTGCAACGTTCGCCAGTACGCAGGTCCAAACTCTTATTCAGTTGTCACAGCTGCAGCCCATGAAGAGGATCAGGGCCCTCTCCACCTCAGTAGACCATGCCTTTATCCTCTCCTCCCTGTGTACCCTAGAATGGAGAAGGGATGGGCCTCGGTCCTCCTCTGACTGTCCACAACCTCTGGAGCCACACTTCTACTCCCTGTCGGCTGTTCCTCCTCTCCCTCAGAGTCAGTCTCCACCAGGGGCATGACATTATGTGCGAAGGGAACCTTTAGTTTGTAACATGCTTGTTTGAGTGAATCTGGCTTCCCCGTTGACTCTGCTTGTCAGAAAGACTCAAAATGGGGATCACGTGATCACGGGACACTGCAACCATCATAAATACAAGTCCTAGGCCAAGTACAGGTTGGCCTCACCTTTACGACCACACAATTGATCCCAAGGTTTATGTTGTTTAGTGAGACATTTGTGAAGGGAGTTTTGTCCCATTTTACAACTTCCCTTGACACATTTGTTCAATGGCTCCCTGCAGTTGTTAAATTAGTCACACGGTCGTTAAGTGAATCTGGCTTCCTCCCCCCCATTAACTCGGCTTGTCAAAAGGTCACAAAAAAGGGATCACATGACACACACAGACACGGGACACCACAATTGTCATAAATGTGAATCAATTATCAAAATGATGTGACTCTGAGGATGTTGCTCTGGTCACAAGCAGGGGTGGGATGCTACCAGTTCTGCCTGGTTCTAAAGAACCAGTAGCTCTGAAGAGCAGCAGACGCTGAACCGGTTCTGTGTTTGCTGTTTGGCCCACCTGCCTGCCCGGGCTCTTCCCTGTCCTTTATTTCCTGCTTTTTCAACCTTAGCTGCTTTGCACAACATAGCTGAGATTGAAAAAGCAGGAAAAAAGAGGCTTTTCAAACGTTGTGCACCTGAGCGCAGAGCTTTTCAGCTGTCCGGGGGAGCAGACTAAAGGTTTTTTTTAGTTGCGCACACAGCAAAACATTGTCACCAAACCAGTAGTAATACCAGTTGAATCCCACCCCTGGTCACAAGTATGAAGAATGGTCATAAGTCACTTTTTCCAATGCTGCGGTAACTTTGAACGGTCACTAGACGAACTGTTGTAAGTCAAAGACTACCTGGTACCTGAAGAGGTGCTGCCTTTTGGGGGAGAGCTTTGATCACAACCAGGGGTGGGACTCAATTTTTCTTTTACTATCGGTTCTGTGGGTGTGTCTTGGTGAGCGTGCCTTGGTGGGTGTGGCAAGGGAAGGATAGTGCAAAATCCCCATTGCCTCCCCACCCCACTAACCTGCTTTCCAGCTCTGTTCTCCTGTGGAGGGCAACCAAAGAAGACCCAGCCTATCAGCTGGGACTCGGGAGAATAGATGGGGTTTGGCGGGGCCAGTCAGAGGTGGGATTGGCCAGTTCTCTGAACTACTCAAAATTTCCGCTACCAGTTCTCCAGAACTGACCAGAACCTGCTGAATACCACCTCTGATCACAACCAAGGTGGTTCATCTATAGTGCTGTGAATCCATGCAATGGGTTTTATCCGATAAGCTTTGATTCTTAACCAGGGATTTATTTTTATTTTTTTTTTAAAAAAGCATCTCAGGAGAATCTTATTTGGCGAAAAAGCAAAAAAGACAAAAGCTGAAAATTTTGCCTTCCTTGGCTGAAAATAAACGGCTGCATTCATTTTAGGGCTTTGCCGTCACAGCCGTTAAGCCAATATGAACACGTGAAAGTGGTAGAATCATAAGTAGCTACACTAACATCATTGGGTGAAATGATGGCTTAAACTCTCACTGGGAAAGTAGATATGAAAAGCTGTGCAAGAGATTACGATGTTTCCCACTGCGATCCTTGAAAGTAATATGCTTTATTGCAAATTATTTATGACAAAGGTAAGAGCCCCTTTTCTGACCCCACCCACTGAAGCCCCTATCCCAACACACACACACACACACACACACACACACCAGCAGAGCATTAAAAAGTTTTTTTCCTGGGAACGCACTGAATGGAAAGCTGGGTTGTCCCAAAGGTGTTTTTTTTTTTTTTTACAAGAGGCAAACTGGACTTTCTGGTTTTCCTTTGAAGACGTTTTTGCTTCTCATCCAGGAACTGAAGAAGCTCCTTGGATGAGAAGCAAAATGTCTTCAAGGAAAAAACAAAGTCCAGTTGCTTTTTGAAAAAGCAATTTTGGGACAACCATGACCTGCATGACTGAGAATCTCCATAGACAGAAAACAGGGTTGTTTTACAGCCGTTTGTTTATTTTTTTACTCCATTGCAGCTATCCAGCTTCTAAATATGTAGCTGATAAAAGTTTATGGCAACAATGGGAACCCCCAGATCTTTGGCCCACATCTCCTTATCCCAGATCTTTGGGGAAGCAAGTGGAACAAAAATGCCAAATACAGTCTAAAAAAACCTGGGCTAATTGTGTGTCGAACCATTAAAAAAATAGTAAGGACTGCCATGTGTCAGAAATGGTAGAGGGTCTCCTGCTTGGGTTGGAGAGGGGGTTGGACTGGATGACCTACAAGGTCCCTTCCAACTCTGTTAATCTGTTAAAGCCCTAAAGCCTCTTAAAGGACAATTGAGCCCAGCTCTCTCTTTTGCCAGCTAAGAATCATGGAAACATTTCTGCAGTCAAGTCCTGGACTTACCACCACAATCGAGCCCCACATTTACTTTTGCTAAGCAAGGCAAGTGGTTCAGTGAGTCGCACCCCATTTTATGACCCTGTTGGCCAAGTTGTTAAGTGAATCATGCGGTCATCAAGGGAATCCAACTTCCCCTGTTGACTCTGCTTGTCAGAAGGTCGCAAACGGGGATTACAGGACCCCAGAACACTGCAACTGTCATGAGAGCATGTCAGTTGGCAAGTGCCTGGATTTTGATCACATGATCCTGAGGGTGCTGCAACAGTCATAAGTGTGAAAAATGGCCGTATCTCACTTTTTTCAGTGCCATTGTAACTTTGTTCGCTAAACTAGATGGCGGTAAGCTGAGGGGTGGGTGACGATGACCAGAAAGGCATTCAAGGTAACAATGAGACACCATTCTGTTACTGTGTTGAGGTTTAATAGCTGACCAGCTGTTGTAAGGCTGCTGTAAATGCTGATGCAATGAGGATGAGTCAGCAGAGTTATTGCCGCTTTAAGACTAAGGATGGGTCAGTGGGGTTATTGCCGCTTTAAGAAGCTGCCTATATAAAGGCGGCAATGAGAGGGCATCTCTCTCTCAGTGGTGGGATTCAAGTTCTTTTACCACTGGCTCTATGGGCGTGGCTTTGTGGGCGTGGCTTTGCCTAATGCCGGTGTGCAGCTTTCCCCCATACCAGCTGAGGCTGGCAGCGCCAATCAGCTGAAAGGATAAAGAAGAGAAAAGTGCAAGGGCGGGTGAGAGGATCGATCCTGCGCTTTTCTCTTCATTTTCCTCTCAGCTGATGAGGATATATATATACAATATGCAGACTGTGATAGCAATAGCCCTTAGACTTATACACTGCTTCACGGCCCTCTCTAAGCAGTTTACAGAGTCAGCCTCTTACCCACCTCAGAAAGATGGAAGGCTGAGTCAACCTTGAGCTGGTCAGGATCAAACTCCTGACTGTGGGCAAAGTTTGCTTGCAAAATTCTGCATTCTAACGGAAGGGAGGGAGGGAGAGAGGAAGGAAAATAGCAATAGCCTTTAGACTTATATACTACTTCACAGTGCTTTACAGCCCTCTCTAAGTGATTTACAGAATCAGTCTCTTGCCCCCAACAATCAGGCTCCTCATTTTTCCCACCTCGGAAAGACAGAAGACTGAGTCAACCTTGAGCTGGTGAGATTCGAACTGCTGAACTGCAGACAGCAGAAATAGCTTGCAGTACTGCATTCTAACCACTGCACCACACCATGGCTCTTCATTTTAATCATCATTCTATAGACGTGAACTATTATCTGGGGTTAAGAGGATTGAAGGAGCTGATGACCAGTTTGCCAGCTAGAATGGACACGATGGGAGGCGGGATGCTAAATTGTCAAATCTTCTGATTTGTTCCAATAGTTGTGTTGGAAAGTCATTTTTGTAAGTTTTTGGAAAAAACAAAAAACACCAGATCCACTACAATCTATCTGAAATCACAGCAACAGCGAGAAAAGGACCAGCTAGGAAGTTAGAAAGAAGGGATTGATTCAGAGAGGCAGAGTGAATATATATATATATTTATATATATACACAATGACCTTATTAAGTGGAGATCAGAGGCCTCCTGGGAAATAAACAATTAATGGGGCCGGGTAGCTGATTTCAGCAAAATTAAATTCCTGAGGCTTGTACCTTTGGCCCACAAAGGTAGAAGGAACATTTTTGCTGGGTCCTGGTGAAGTATAAAGCACGGGTAATAATTAGGCAACTCTGAATGTTAGCACAGGCCTGTCACCATGTCAGAGGAGATAATAGCATGCAATTAAGATGATTGAAATAATGCTGATCTCCATCCCCCTTCTTTCTCTCTCTCTCCCTGACAAACTCTCAAAAGCCAAACCCTTCATAAATGTGAAGCACTAGGCAACTAGAACTGGTATTAGAAAGAATAGTAACAGAATAATAAGAGTTGGAAGGGACTTTGGAGGTCTTCCAGTCCAGGGTTGGTCAACCTTTTGGACCTCAGGGACCACCAAACTCATAATTTTAGATCCTAGGGACCACTAACTGGTTCTGTGGTTGTGGCCTAATTTGTGGGTGTGGGTTGGTGGTCATGTGACTGGCTGGGCATGGCTTGTATGTAAATATTATAAATATTTATATAAATATTGATTTTTTTTATAAAAAAGAGCAACTTTTACCCAAAATCAGGCAAAGCAGGCAGATTGAGTTGCTCACAGAATCTCATTCATTCAGAGATCTATCTATCTGCCATTGGCTACTCAGTCTGTCACATAAAATTTGCTTGCAAGCGAACTCATAAAATTAACTCACAACACACCATGTATGTAAATATTGAATTTTTTACATAGAAAAAGCAACTTTTACCCAAAATCAGGCAAAGCAGGCATATTGAGTTGCTCACAGAATCATTCAGTGATCTATCTACCTGCCATCGGCTAGCTCAATCTCTCAAATTTGCTTGCCGTGAGTCTGCACTGAATTTGCTGACAAGCAAAACTTCAGTCCTAAGGGAGGTTTGGCTGTGCTGAGCCAAAGACCTAAAGACTAGCTACAAAGCAAGAAATCCAACCATTTTCTGCTTCCTAGCTAATCTAAATCTCCCAGCACAGCAGAACAGATGATGGTCGGAAAAAGGAAAAATAGCAATTTAGCAGGCAAGTTTACCGGGTAAGGAGTGAGTGGGCTGGAAGGGTTCTTGCGGGCCATGTGGGCAGCGCAGCCTTCTGTTTCTGCACAGCCTGGATTAATTGCTTTGTGGGGATGCTCTGGGGGTGAGATTTTTCTGTGGCCCACCAAAATTTTCTCACGGCCCACCAGTGGGCTGTGGCCGCTGCTCTAGTCCAACCGCCTGCTCAAACCCTATACCATTGCAGACAAATGGCCATCCAGTCTCTTCTTAAAAGGCCCCAGTGATGGAGCGCCCACAACTTCTGCAGGCAAGCTGTTCCACTGGTTAATTGTTCTTCTTGTCAAGAAATTTCTCCTTAATTCTAGGTTGCTTCTCTCCTTGGTCAGTTTCCATCTAATCAGATGGGAGGTTGGTTTTCCAAGTGCTGATGAGAAAAAAAATTCCCTGGCTGCATTATTTCCTTTGGATTGGATGATTACTGAGGATACTACATTTGGGGAGCAAATGTCTATGAAAATTCTTGGATTCTCATCCAGGTCATGGTTGTCCCAAAGATGCTTGTTTCAAAAGGCCACTGGACTTTCTTTGTCTTTCCTTGAAGACATTTCGCTTCTCATGCAACTCCTGCGTACAAAACAGTCCTTTCATCAGTTCCAGGAAGATTCCACAATCCATTTGCACTATTCAGGTGACCCTGAGGGCACAGATAAACTTCCAAGTCACCTCAATGACTCTCAGAGAGAGAGTGCTAATGACCAGATGACTGCAAGGAATATAAATCCAATTTCCACTATTCAGTCAGAACCGAAGAAGTTTATTGAGGGGGGAAAGGAAGTCCAGTTGCCTTTTGAAAAAAGCATCTCTGGGATTAGGAAAGCAAAATGTTTGATGTCCAAGGGTAGCCATTTAATATTTGGGGTATAAAGAAAGACCTTAAAGGGTGGAGAACTGACCAAAGAAGAATGCAGCAACGTTATATTGATGTAGTTAGAATTCTTGAAGGCTGTGGTGTTAGGAAGGTGCTGTTTAAAGTGCTGGGAAATAGTTTTTCAAATTGTGCAAAAGCTCTTTTAAGGTTTCAGGACTTACACTGGAGCAGGGTCTTCAAACTTGACAGCTTTAAGACTTGTGAACTTCAATTCCCAGAATTCCTCCATCCATGTCACAGATGTCTTAAAGACGCCAAAAAAATCACCTCAGGTGAATAAAAATCTCAAACCTGTTGCCTGAGATTTGCAAAAGATTTTGTCATGACAAATTTGCAAGTTTTGAATGGGCCACACAGGTTACATTGGTTGTTAGTGAAGTTATATGTCCTTCATCCCCCATATGGTCATCATAAATTGAGGAGGGGTTTTTGCCAATCAGGTCACTGAAATTAAGAGGGGTACCTGGGAAGATGCATTGCTCTGAGGAAGAGTTTCATATGGACTCTCATCACCCAGCTCTCTCCCAAATCTACTTCATTGCGAATTTCCATCTCAGTCTCTGATAAGTTTTCTCTGCAAACCTTAAATATAGGTAGTCCTTGAGTTACAACCACAATTGAGCCCAAAATTTCAGTTACTAAGCACAACAGTTAGTAAGGGAGTTTTGTCCCCATTTTATGACTTTTCTTGCCACCGTTATTAAGTGAGTCACTGCAGTTGTTAAATGAATGGGGTTTGATTTTGCTGGTCATCAGGTCACTAAAGGGGATCCTATGACCCAGAGATACTGCAACCGTCATAAATACAAGTCCTTTGCCAGCGCTGAATTTTGATCATGTGACCACAGGGAGGCTGAAATGGCTGTGAGAAAAATGGTCAAAAGTCACTTTTAAAAAAATATTTTTATTGTACATTTTCCTTCATTTTACATCACAATTTTAATTTTGCAACAAGGATATGCTGGTTGTATCAACACCTTTTTAAAATATACATGATGTTGTACATCCTTGTTAGGACCATTTTTTTCTTCTCTTTTTTCATACAGTGTAGTCCATGGAAAAAAGAATAAAAACTTGATATTATACAACGTACTTATAACTATTGTATCAATGTTTATAATGTACTTCTCTATACATTTATCACTCTATATATTTTGATTTGCAATTATGTGGAATCTAGTACCAATATTGCTTACGATGCATAGCTTTCTATATGTCAGCTTTGGAAGCCATATTGAGACCAGATGCTCTCATGCTGCCACATTTTGAGCCTGGGAAATGGGAGGGGGGGAATTTCTTGGAGTGTATGTCGTTAGACATAATAACATTCTTTTTCTAATTCAAGGTCATGTTATTCTGTGCATAAGTGAGGGGAAGTTTCAAGTTGGGACAGATGGTGATTGGGGCATGTGATGTGATGATGGGTGCAGGGCGTGGATTTGTAGTTTTTACTTATTGCAAGGAAGCCCAGAACTTTCAGATTCAGGATTCCCCAATTGTGCCAATTACTATCCAAAATAAAAGGAACTTTTTGAGAAGATGTCTGTCTCGGAATTATTGGCTGGAGTGGAGGTTTGCTGGAACGCTGATGCTATATAGCTTTATACCTGTATTACAGTGGTGGGATTCAAAAATTTTTTACTACCGGTTCTGTGGGTGTAGCTTGGTGGGCATGGCAGGGGAAGGAAACTGGAAAATCTCTAGTCAGAAATGGTATTTGCCAGTTCTCTGAACTACTCAAAATTTCTGCTACCGGTTCCCCAGAACTGGTCAGAACCTGCTGAGTACCACCTCTGCTGTATTTGTTTCTAACTTGCTGATCCTCTTTCGTCATCCATTTTCTAGCCTTTGCATCTATTGCCTAGCCAATTGTACCATAGATTCCATATTAGGTAATACTCTGTTGCTCCTTTGTCTTTAATTTCCATCATTAACATGTCCATTTCAGCACATTCTACTATTTTCTTTATTACTATTTCCTCTGTGGGTATACTTCCATTTTTTCCAATTTTGTGCATACGTAAACCTGGTCACTGTTATCACATGTCACATTAAATATTGGATTATTTTATTGGAACTTCTTTCAGTGCCGTTGTAACTTCAGTCATTAAACAAATGGCTATATGTTGAGCGCTACCTGTATAAAAAAAATTGTAAGGACAAAGACTATTTTTGTTTTGGATTTTGTCTTCTGTTCCAGCATCGGGTTTCAGGCAACAGCTTTCCCCACTCCGAGTTCCAGCTCTGGAATTAAATGGTGTCATTTATATTTAAGTAGGGCCTCGGTTTTTAAATTATTCAAAGGTTTTAGCTTTCATTAATTCCTCTGTCTATATAGGCTGAGTTTTGCTTTTTTTTATGTTGGATGGTGTTGTGAATCAATAAAATGTTTAATAAAGATTATTAAGAGCTTGAAGTAAAGTGCAGGGTTCTGGCCCTGCACTTCTGATTGGCTGATAATAGCAACATCAGATTGGTCCATTCAGGAGAATCTGATTGGCTGTTAACAAGCCTCTCCCATTGGTTAATGGAGCTAGCGCTCCCTGTGTTTCATTGGTTTAATAAGTTAAGAGTTGCCTATATAAAGGGGCCCATCGTGGTCATTGAGCTGAGCTGTTTTCACATTTAAATAAAGAGTTTGAAGTTCACTGTTTCACCGGCTTGTCTCCATCCTTGCACCCATGCTCAGAACATAACAAATGGGATTGCTTTCCTTTAAACTGATGTACTTAGTCATTTTATCCTGCTTGGTTCTTCTTTCTCTTGCTTAAAATACAGGCTGCCTATAGTTTCACCAATACAAAAAAAAATGTTGACATGATATACAGTATGAAATTCAATCTGGCTTTCTGAGCAGAGTTTAAAAGGGCCAAGATTGGATCCACTCTCGTTTCTGATCAAAACAGCCGAGCAAAGAAGAAGATTGTTTACTAGGGTGCAAGCAGCTCTTGAATGAATGCTGAGGAGGTGTCAAAAGTTCAGCCAGTTCTCGAGGATTTTGACCGATTATTTACACATTCAAACCCTGGCAGCCTTTGCAGATTCTCCCAGCTCACTCAGAACTACTGTCTCTGCAGTGAGCTTCTCCAGCCTGGTGCCCTTCAGGTAGATAGATGGATAGATAAATGGATGGATAGAAACATTAGAGAGATAGAGAAGGATAGATAGATAGATAGATAGATAGATAGATAGACAGATAGCAGAGAGAGAGAGAGAGAGAGACATAGATAGAGAGAAAGAGAGATAGTAGAGATATAGAAATAGAGATAAATGATACCGATAATATAGATAGATAGATAAATGAGATAGAGATAGATAAATAGATAAAGATAGATGATAGATAATAGAGAGATAGATGATAGATAGATAGATAGATAGATAGATAGATAGAAGAGATATAGATAGAGAAAGAGAGATAGAGAAAGAGATAGAAAAAGAGAGATAGTAGATAGAGAGACAGGGATAGAGGGATAGAGAGATAATAGAGATAGAGAGATAGGAACCAGGTTAGAGAAGCTCACTGCATGCATACATGCACACACCACCATCACCATTGAGTCTCACATTTCTGTTGCCAAGTGATACATTTGTTCACTAGGTTTGCCCCATTTTACGACCTTTCTCGCCACAGTTACTAAGTGGATCGCTATAGTTGTTAAGTCAATAGCATAATAGTTAAGTGAACCCGGCTTCCCCGTTGACTTTGCTTGTCGGAAGGTCGCAAAAGAGGATCACGTGATTTCCCCAGGACACGGCAACCATCATAAATATGAGCCAGTTGCCAAGTGTGTGAATTTTGATCACATGACCATGGGGATGCTGCAATGATTGTAAGTGTGGAAAAATGATCACAAGCCACTTTTTTTCGGGATTGCAGTGTCCTCGTGGTCACGTGATCTGAATTCAGTCGCTTGGCAACTGACTCCCATGTAGGACAGTTGCAGTTGGAGGGAAACACTAATAAGGAATATAATAAATAAAAGTAGAAAGCAATTTACTCATAGGGACCCTTACACAGCTTCCCGATCGCTTCTTATGCGATCGCTTCTTGTGATCTGACAACGAAGTCAATGGGGAAGCCACACCATCTTAACAACCCTGTTACTAACTTACTAGCAAACTGTGGTGATTCACATGACATGAAAAGCCATAAAATGGGATAAATTTCACTTAATCTGTGTACTGCATAAGTCAAAAAGAAGGCTGTGAAAATATCTACAGACCTCTCACATCCCGGACATAAACAGTTTCAACTCCTTCTCTCAAAATGATGCTATAGAGCCCCACACGCCAGAACAACTAGACACAAAGACAGTTTTTTCCAAATGCCATCACTCTGCTAAAACAACTAATTCCCTCAACACTGTTCAACTATTTACAAAGTGTGCACTACTATTACTAATCTTTTCATCACTCCTTATCACCCTTCCCTTCCCATTTGTGACTGTATGACTGTAACTTTGTTGCTTGTATCCTTACGATTTATATTGACTGTTTCCTAGTATGATTTGATTCAGGGGTGGGATTCTGCCGGTTCGGCACGGTTCAAGCAAACTGGTAGTTCCAAGGATCAGCTGGAAGCGAATTGGTTCAGTTTGCTCTGACGATCAGCTGTTGGGCCCACCTGCCCACCCTGGCTCTAGGCTGTGCTTTATATCCTAGTTTTCAAGCTCAGCTGATTCGTGTGGCACAGTGGATTGCTGTGTGTCAGCTGTTTAACACACAGGGATTTCTGGAGAGGTCAGTAACAAATGCTCTGTGCACGTGCAAAGTACACATTTGATTCACACACGTGCAAAGCGCACAATCACCAAACTGGTTGTTACACCAGTTGAATCTCACCTCTGATTTGATTGCCTATTTGTACCTTATGACTATCATTAAGTGTTGTACTTTATGGTTCTTGACTAATGTATATTTTCTTTTATGTACACTGAGAGCATTTGCACTGAAGACAAATTCCATAGTTGGCCAATAAAGAATTCATTCATTCATTCATTCATTCATTAACAGATAACTCACTTAGCACTCACTCAACGTTGGGCTTCTGTCATAATCTGAGGACTACCTATACTCCCTTGTGAAGGTTCCTTCAGTTGCCAGAATAATTTCGAGTAGAACTATCCTTCTTGCCCTTTTCCCTTAGTTAAATCCTTGCAAGGCAGAAAGCCAGCTGATTTATCTGGACATCTGCCACCGGCCCTGGCAGAGAAGGGCAGGTCTCCAAGTCCTGATGTTCACCCTGAGCAACCCCAGCTTGTCAGCTAATTCTCTTAAGAAGTCATCAAGTTGGGCTATTTATGGTGACCCCGGTTGGCAGGGATGGGGGGGGGAGCTGGGTTGTATCTCCTCCAGATGGTACCAAGATAAGAAAGACTGAGCCAAAGCCTAAAAAACACAAATTCAGCTCACTTAAGATCCCAAATCAAACCACAGATAGGTCAGATAAGGGGAATCCCAGCGTCTTTATAGTAGCAATAAATAGTTTTCCTATGATAAACCTCCTTCTGCCCAGTTCTGGAATCCTGGGTCAAGCCCAGAAAGATCAGAGCTGGGGGGAAAAATCTTAGATATTGTTTTTATCTATCTATTTATCTATCTATCTATCTATCTATCTATCTATCTGTCTGTCTGTCTGTCTGTCTGTCTGTCTGTCTGTCTGTCTGTCTGTCTGTCTGTCTATCACCTATCTATCTATCTCTATCTAGCTATTTAGCTAGCTATCTAACTATCATCTATCTGTAGCTAACTAGCTATCACCTATCTCTAGCTATCTATCTCTATCTAGCTATCACCTATATCTATCTATCTATCTATCTATCTATCTATCTATCTATCTATCTATCTATCATCTATCTATCACCTATCTATCTCTATCTAGCTATTTAGCTAACCATCTATCACCTATCTGTAGCTAACTTTATCTATCTATCTATCTATCTATCTATCTATCTATCTATCTATCTATCTATCATTTATATCTATCTCTAGCTATTTAGCTATCATCTATCTCTAGCTATTTAGCTATAATCTAGCTATCTAGTTACCTAGCTATCATCTATCTAGCTATCATATCTAGCTAGCTAGCTAGATTGCACATCACTGATGGGTGAAGAAACACCCAAATATTTAAGAAATGCAAAGGGTTGGAAACCTGGGTATCACACCTGCTGAATATTGAACTTGTTTCTGAATAAGTGTGTGTAGACATGACCTGTCATCCTTTCAATGTTGCAATGTGTTTTGATTTGAAAGGTGTCCTTTTTGCCAATCTGGGATTTTCCCCCCACCCCTTAAATAATATACAGCCAATAAGTGATTTATCTGGAAATGAGAGGCAATTCCCAATTAATCATTTCATTGAATTGTTTCATTTGCTAGAAGAGAAAGCAATTCAGTTTCTTTCTTTCTTTCTTTCTTTCTTTCTTTCTTTCTTTCTTTCTTTCTTTCTTTCTTTCTTTCTTTCTTTCTCTGTTTTTTTTTTTTTTTTTGTGGTTCTGGTGGTTTGCCTTGACCTGGAGCTGTTTCTTGGTTCTTTGAGGAGAATTTCAGGTCTTTTATTTTTCAGTCAAACAGGGAAAGAATCCGTGCTTCTCATTCCAGCTTGCCTCTTTGTGATGTTCCAGGCATATTCCACTGGGTCTGAGTTGGCCTCTAATGCAAATATTCTTCTGACTTTCAAGAGTGGCTTTCCCGCCCCATCGAGGGTGAGATCAAAGGCCAAAGGGCTGCAGGGTTGCATGCCCAGGAATGCCGCCCCTAACATTCCTCTTCCCATAAGTTGGAGTGTCAAACAACCTGAATTTGTTAAGATCTGGAATCTGATAAGGCAGAATAATTGAGCCCAGAGCATTCTCTGGATGGGTTGATAGCTCCCCCTTCTTTTGACTTGCTGCTTAATTGTTTGTTGGATTGACTGGTTGAATTTCTGTCTTCCTCCCACCGCCGCATCAAGAGTTCAGGGGAATCTTCTTAGCATGTCTTTCTCCAGTTTGTCAACCCCTCCCTCTCGCCCTTCCCCCAAACAACCCTGTGAGGTAGGCTGGATTGAAGGACAGTTACCAGCTCCAAGTCACCAGCTGAATTGTAGTTCTGGTTGAGCCTGGATCAGCCATAGTCCAACACCATCATCATTCCACCATCTACCTGTTGTGGCCCGCCAGAATTCGGACAGTGAGGAGGTGCTTGAGCAGAGACGGAGGGTTGAACTAGATTAGGGGTCTCCAACCTTGGCAACTTTAAGACTTGTGGACTTCAACTCCCAGAGCTCCTCAGCCAGCAAAGCTGGCTGAGGAACTCTGGAAGTTGAAGTCCACAAGTCTTAAAGTTACCAAAGTTGGAGACCCCTGGACTAGATGACCTACAAGGTTCCTTCCAACTCTGTTCATCACTGGAAGCTTTCAAGAAGAGACTGGACTGCCCTCAGCCAAAAATGGTCTGGGGGGTCTCCCGCATGGGCAGGGAGGGAGGGGTTGGACTAGATGGCCTACAACAGTGATGGCTAACCTTTTCCGCACTGAGTTTCCAAAACGCAGGTGCAAATCCCCAAAATGCAATGCGCGCACATCCCCCATGCATGTGTCCCACCCCGGTGCATGCATGGCAGAGACCCAAAGACCAGCTGGCCACAGCAGAGCTGAGCTGGGGCGACAGCTTGCATACCCACAGAGAGGGCTCTGCGTGCCACCTGTGATGACCCGTGGCATGGCATAAAGGCAACACAGTCAAATAAGCCACAAGAGTCCCTTTATTATCTGCATCTTTGCCCCCAATGTCCAGGTTACCTTCGGCTGGAGAAAATCTTTCCCAGGAACAGCCTTTAAGTGGCGAAAATTCAGTCTGAAAACAAAGTACATACAAACTGTAACTAAAAATCCAAACAAACCAAGCCGAAGTAATTAACTTGACAGGGCAGGAGAAGGAATTTCAGACTTGAAAGCACAGCAAAACTCACACAGTTGGGAAGACGCCAGGAATGCAGATAAGCCACGATGATACAAGATAAATTCATGTTTGCTCCCAAAACTTGCTGTGCGCAGCTTCCTCTTTTATACACTGTGTTCCCAGCTGCAGCTAATGAAGGGAATCAGGGCCCTTTCCTCCCCTGTAAGCCACGCAACCCACATTGCTCTCTTCTCTGTTCCTCCCTGCATGCCCTAGGATGAAGAGCTCTTCCGCTAAACTCTTTCTGCCTTGTTCTACCTCTTCCCTGTTCTGCCCAGTTGGACTTTGCCCTTCTTCAGTTTCTTCCACAGCCAACAGAGCCACAGTCCCACTCCCTGTCAACTGTTCGGCTTCCCCCTCCAAGTCAGATTCCAACAGGGGCATGACACCATCACAGACCTACGAGGTCCCTTCCACAACTCTGTTAATCCATTCATCTGTAATCTTGGGAGTGGAGGGAGGAGAAAGGGAGAGAGTGAGGATGGGGGAAGATCCTGTTCTTTCGGATCAGCACGGTGGGTGAATTTGGGTGTTTTCCAGATTCCTCCTCCTGTTTTGATGGCAACCCAGGTTGGATGAGGAGGGAATCAATCTGGAGTGTTAATCCGAGATGAGGCAGAGGGAGAAACCAAGCAGGAAGGCAGGGATGCTGAGCTGTGGGTCAAAAGTGAAGGCAAAACTTTTCCAAACTGGGAGACACAATTTACCTTTAGCAGTCGAGCTGAGAATAAACACACCCGGCCTTTGTGTCTCCTGCTTTTATTAACCCAGTAATAAGCATTTTCAAACATTGCCTTCCCCCAGCTACGGCAAAGCTCCTGGCCTCTCTTTTTTTAAAAGTAGTTCTTGACTTACAACCACAGTCGGGCCCAAAATTAGTGTCACTAAGCGAGACAGTTGTTAAGTTAATCTTGACCCATTTTACGAGCTTTCTTGCCATAGTTGTTAAGTGAATCACTGCAATTATTAAGTTACTAACATGGTTGTTAAGTGAATCTGGATTCCCCCATTGATTTGGCTTGTCAGAAAGTCGCAAAAGGGGATTATATGACTCTGGGATGCTGCAACCATCATAAATGTGAGTCAGGGGCAGAAAATAATGGAATGTGCAGAGATGAGTAGATTGACATTGGCAATTAGAGAGCCAGAAGAAAAAGAATATTATAAAATATGGGATTTATTTTATCAATGGTTAGATAGGAAAATAGGAAAGTGAAATATACTATAATATAAATATAATACAATAGTAAATATAATACAGTGATAATGATATGTTATCATTGACTATTATGGAAGGAATTATAATATGAATAAGAACTTGTAAAAACTGAGATTTGCTTGAAAAGGATAATGTGAATTTGAAATTTAAGTCTAATGATGATGTAATAATAACATTAATCAGAATATAATATGAATTAATATGAATATAAATATGAATATAAATTTAAATCTAAGAGGGAAAGACTATTGATATTGTGCACAAGAAATACACTGTACAACTGAAAGTTTTATTTGTTGTTTCATGTTTGTTTTTGTTTATGTTTCTTGCTAAAAATATTTTTTTAAAAAGTAAAGGAAAATAAATGTGAGTCAGTGGCCAAGCATCCAAATGTAAATCATGGGGATGATGTGATGGTCGTGTGAAAAATCATCATTAAGTCACTTTTTTCAGTTGTCACTTCAAATAGGCACAAAATCAACTGGACCTTCTTTTGTTAAAACCAGAGAAGTAAAGATGAGGTCATGTGTCCATGGGATGCTGCAAACGGCTGTAAATACAACCTGGTTACCAAGCATCCAACATCCTGTCACCTGATCGGTGGGGGAGGAACATGAGATCTTTGAATTGGGGTCCTAAGTACCCCTAGGTAGGTCTATGAATGGTTGCTAAGCAACCGGTCATAAGTCCAGGACATTTTCCAAAATGGTTTTATTTTTCTTGGCAACGCTGAGGGCTAGAAACCTGTTTTCTTTTTAGAGCCCGACAGTTTATGACTTAAGATCTGTAGGAAGCCCCTGGATTGTTTGTTTGATCTCACATTTTCTGAGCAGAAGCTACTTAGCAAGTTTCCCCCAGCACGAACACGGCAGCTCCCCCCTCTCCTGTTTCTTTTCTCCTGTGGGCTTCCAAAGGACTTCTTCTCCTTCTCGGTAATACTGGAAATGTAAACGTGAAGAAGTGACTTTTTATCATTTATGATAGACAGATGACAAAGCAAAGAAATATTGGTGTAGGATTCAGATAGTAATCCAGAAAACTCTTAAAAGTCGATATAAAGATAAAACCAGAGACTTTTCTTTCAGGCTTAATGGAAAAAGACTTGGAAAAAGAATTTGGAACTTTGATGCTCTATCTATATATACTAGCTTGATACCCGTGCTTTCCTACAAAACTATGTGGCCGGGCTTCGTTTTTTGGCAGGAAAATAAGGGGACAAATTGTGCCTCTGCCTATCAGCATCCATTGGTATTCATCTGGCTAGTGTCCTGTCAGTGTGTGAGAGTTGAGGGCTGTATGGAACCTGCAACAGTATTTGCTGTGTGAGCAAGAAAGAGACAGCAAAGGGCCTAGGCATGGCTTAGCTCAACTGTTCTGTACTAAAGCTGCTTGGTGCTGTGAAACTAAAACTGGTCTCCTCTGCTTATGTTTTGGCATTTGGAACAGGTTTCTTTTCAGGTGGGGGGTGGGGGTAGAACTCCTTAGCATCAGAGCATGTTAATAATAATACTATATGAAATACTAATGCTCTGGTGGTCATTTCGAAAAATCCTTCCTCAGCGAGCACTTAGAAGCCAAGAGAAACATACCTGCCAAATTTCAAGTTTGTAGGCTTTACGGTTCTGGAGGTTTTGTGATGATGCCTGAGTGGTATTTCTCTTTTTTTAACAAACACACATGTGTATGTTTGTGTGTGTGTGGTATTCAGCTTTGTTCGGGTATTTTCCCACGTCATTATAGTTGTGCTTTTAAAGTTGTAGCGACATTTCGGTAGAATCTTATCTGTCATCTCATCTCAAACGTTGCTGCAACTTTAAAAGCACAACTATAATGACATGGGAAAATACCTAAACAAAGCTGAATACCATACATATGAATACCTGCGAAAATGTATGTATATGTATATATTATAATATATATATATATATGTATATATTATATATGTGTTGATAACAGCAAGATTACTTTATGCTTTAAAATGGAAGGATGCTTCCTCCCCGCCAATGAACAAATGTAAAAGTTGATGGAGTTAGCAGAGATGGCTAAATTGACTGCTTTGATCAAAGGAAAAAAATATACAAATATCTTTGTTTCTACCTGGCAACTGCTTCTGGCAGTGGTGGGATCAGCGTTGCCAGATTCAAAATGTAAAATTATCGTACCCGAGACTCAAAATTATCGTTTTTTTGAGAAAATTATCGTAAATATAGCAAACTCTATATCTCACAGGAAGTACCAACTGTAGGCATATATCCATGTGGAAAATGTCCGAACTGAAGGCATGAAGCCACAAGATATGATCCCGCAAAACTTACGATCAGTAATAAACTACCTCAATGGGCCTGACGCGCGCGACGACTAGCTGACTCGACTCGTACTCGTACGTAGCTCGTGAGCGAGCGTGTATCACGTATGCACAAACTACACGCGCGTACGCACACACACGTGATCTAGACTCATGAAGTTGCATGAACCCACGAAAAGTACAGTATGGTAAAATACTAGCTCTTAAGGTAAAATACTAGCTCTTAAATTGCCAAACTGTAAAATTATCGTACATTTGACCTTTTTGGGAATTATTGATCGTACATCGTACAGAGGGCCAAATTATCGTACAAATACGATAATTATCGTACGTCTGGCAACACTGGGTGGGATTCAACTTTTTTTTACTACTGGTTCTGTGGGCGTGGCTTGGTGGGCGTGGCAGAGGAAGGACAGTGTAAAATCTCCAGTCAGAAGTGGCATTTGCTGATTCTTTGAACTACTTAAAATTTCTGCTACCGGTTCTCCAGAACTGGTCAGTACCCACTGAGTACCATCTCTGGCTTCTGGGCTTTGTGACTGGGGTAGAAACAAAATGAAACTTTGATTTTGGTCTTTACAAATTAGATAGATATGGTGTTAAAGAAATGGTTAGTTTAAACTGCTGAGTAAAAGTAAAAAGTTGTGGTTTGATATTATTCCTCTATTCTACTGCACCAAAGGGAGTCGGAAATCAGTGCCTTTTCTTTCTCTTTCCCCCTTCTCTTCCACCCTGTTCTCTTCCCCTTTTCCTTCCCTATCTTGCCTTCCTTTTGCTTTTGTATTTTTTAGGGGGGGATATCATAAATTAATAAAATTGTTATAAGATATAAAAGGATTTCTTTTCTTCTCTTTTATTCCAGATTTCGGCTTCTCCACTGAGCTGGCGTTCACCACAGAGCCCAGCGACCAGATTGCTGTGCAGGAACAGCCACTGGTCTTGGATTGCCAAGTGGAAGGGATTCAACCCATTAGCATCACGTGGCGGAAGAACGGGATGTTGGTGGCGGAGGGCGTGGACCCTGTGACACTGGCCAATGGCTCCCTCTACTTCTCCCACTTCCAGAAACGGAAGGAGGATGGCACTTCCGACGAAGGAGAATATGGCTGCGTGGCTCGGAATCGCTTCGGTTTGTTGGTGAGCAGGAAAGCTCGGATTCAGGCAGCAAGTAAGTGGTCCTTCCTTCCCAACCCGAGGGACATATCTATGGCAATGATTCTCAGCCATCCAGGCCAGGTCATGGTTGTCCCAAAGGTGCTTTTTCAGGAGACAACTGGACTTTCTTGTTTTTTATTTTGAAGGCATTTCGCTTCTCATCCAAGAAGCTTCTTCAGCTGTGACTGGATGGTGGAGAATGGAAGGATTTATATTCCCTGCAGACAGCTGGTCTTTGAAAGAGGGGTCAAAGAGGCCATCTATGTCAAAATTGAACAGCCCTCTCTCAACAGAGTGGGAAGGATGCGACAACCTCTATCTCCAGTTTATACCACCGTCCTTTCAACAGTTCCAAGGAGACTCCACATCCATTTGCACTACTCAGGTGACCCTGAGGACACAGATAAGCCGCCAAGTGCTTCAAGGGGCCCTCTGAAAGAATGCAAATAACCAGCTGACTGCAAGGAGTATAAATCCTTCCATTACTCACCATCCAGTCAGAGCTGAAGAAGCTTCTTGGATGACAAGCAAAACAACTTCAAAGAAAAGCCAGAAAGTCTTCTTGAAAAACACTTTTGAGATGACCGTTTCCAGACCATATACCATTCTAGACAACTGGTTGTCCAATCTCTTCTTAAAAGCCTCCAGTGATGCAAGCTGTTAACTGTTTCACTGTTAGGAAATTTCTCCTTAATTCTAGGTTGCTTCTCTCCTTGATCAGTATCCATCTGTTGCTTCTTGTCCTACTCTCAGGTGCTTTGGAGAATAGCTTGACTCCCTCTTCTTTGGGTCAGCCCCTTAGATATCAGAACACTGCTACCATGTCCCCCCTAGTTCTTCTTTTCATTAAATTGGACATGCCCAATTCCAGCAACTTCATTCCTTCATCCTCCAGTCCCCTAATCATCTTCGTTCCTCTTCTCTGTACTTTTTCTAGAAAACATCTTTTTTTTTTATATCTGAGTCAAATGGTCTGAACTGGGGTACGTCAATCTGAAGGAGATGCAGAAAAATGGCCAGCTGCGGAACTCAATTTTTCTTTTAAAATCTATCAGTCAGCAAGAATGCACCCTGATTCTGTCCTGTAAGAACATCTCCGCTTCTATCAGAATAGCAAAACAAGTGTCTGATCTTTGTGAGAGCAAAGGGACTTGGAGTGATGTGTGAACAGGGCCTCTGGCAATCCATTCCCAGAAGTTGTGTTAGCGTTAAAAGAAGCTTAGCATTTGAAGATAAACGTTGCAGTTTCTCAGGTACCTTCTCGTGCATGATAAAATAGGCAAAAAGGAAGAGAAATGAGAAAAAAAAAAACCAGAAATGTATTTAGGTCATAGGGTCTGGAGAGCATAAGTGTAGCTGTGAATTTATACATTTATAAAGAGGCATGCTTCACTAACATTTCTTTTAATCCATCACCACTCTTACTTCTTTGGAAAGCTTAGAATGACTGAATTAGCTACCGGTCAAACTTCAATCTATGTGAATCCATTGTTAAATCTGTTCTCTGTCATTTCTGCGTGGATCTGTGTTTTTTAAAAACCTGCATTAAACGTGCCTGTTAATGTACAATATTCTGTCTCTGTTAAATCTCCATTTATAATGTACTAGTTCTATACATGTGCTTTGCTATGAAACTATGTGATTGGGTTTGGTTTTTGGGGAGGAAAAAAAGGGGAAAAATTGTGCTTCTGCCTACCAGCATCCATCAGTATTCATCTGGCTAGTGTCCTGTCAGTGTGTGAGAGAGTTGAGGGCTGTTTGGAAACTGAAACATGGAAATTGAAACAGTATTTGCTGTGTGAGCAAGAAGGAGACAGCAAGTAGCCTGGGCGTGGTTTAGCTCATCTGTTCTGGACTAAAGATGGTTCCTGTGAAACTAAAACTGAAACGGAACCTCCTCTCCTCTGCTTGTGTTTTGCATTTGGAACAGATTTATTTTCAGGTGGGGTGGAGGAGTAGAACTCCTTAGCATCAGAGCATATTAATAATAATAATATAGGAAATATAATGCTCTGATGATCATTTCAAAAAATTCTTTCTTAGCAAGGACCTAGAAGCCAAGAGGAACATACGTGCCAAATTTCAAGTTTGTAGGCTTTACGGTTCTGGAGATTTTGTGATGATGCGTGAGTGGTATTTTGCTTTTATCTATATAGAAGATATGCTGATTGGGATTGAGGATGAGGTTGGAACATGGAGCGGTTGATAAAGCCAGTTGCCAACAAAATAGGGAGATGCAAATCTGCTTGCCAGATGTGGGGTCAGATCCACAGGTATTCAATCTGACAGCCTCCAAAACCTGAGCCACTGAATGGTGTCTCTCACCCACCCATGTCCTGCTACATCTTTGTACAAATGCACCAAGGAAGGTGAGAAGTAAATACACACACACACACACACACACATATGTATATGTATATATGTATACACACACACACACACACTTACAGTCCATGTAATTATAATTCACTCTGCGGAATACTTAATTCCCGCAGCACTGTTTTAGGCCTAGGAAATTTACCCGTAGTAGGCTATTCTCAGCTTCTTATCTTTTTTCTCAGCTCATTTCTTTTTACTCATCTCCTCATCTTTCCTACTATCTTCTCCTATTGGTGTCTATTGATTTATCACTTGTTGTTTATGATTAATGACTGTAACTGTGATTTATGATTTATGACGTATCACTTTGTTGCAATATGAGAGTACACCAAGAGATTATGCACTGGAGACAAATTCCTTGTGTGTCCAATCACACCTGGCCAATAAAGAAGTCTATTCTATTCTATTCTATTCTATTCTATTCTATTCTATTCTATTCTATTCTATTCTATTCTATTCCATTCCATTCCACTCCACTCCACTCCACTCCACTCCACTCCACTCCTGTTCTGTCCTGTCCCGTCCTGTCCCGTCCCATCCCAACCCAACCCAACCTAACCTAACCTAACCTAACCTAACCTGTGAACATCCCCAGGCCCAAAGAATCAGGATCATAAGTTAAGTTGCAGTTAAGAAGATTTATTCCTCAAGCCTATATACACAAGAATCTAGACAACTAAGGTTCAATACTAAAATGAAACCAGATAAGAATCAATACACTTCATGAGGGATTGGAGGTAAGACACTTGTGGGAATGTAAGGCTTCTAGGCTGATGGCTCACTTGACTCCACCTTTCCAGCTCTGCTTGCTCTTCTCCTACTACAAGCATGGTAGTAACCTCACCATCCCTGCCCTTCTCTCTCTGGAGAACTTGATCAAAATCACTTCTTTTTGGAAATCAGTTTCCAAGGCAAGTTCTCTTTCACCCAGCTGAATGAAAACAGATTAGGGGGAGGGGGCAGTGTTCGCAGGCTGGGGACAGGTTGCCTTCCTCTCCGTGGCCTGTTTGTCAAAGAGAGGCAAGTGCCTGAAACTTAATTTTTTTTTTTTAAACAGTTGGGTTGCTGTTGCCTGGGGAGGAGGAAGAGATGTGTGTGTGTGTGGGGGGGGTGTCAGCGTCCCTTGCTAAATAGCCCCGATTAAGCCGGAAACCTGGGATCTTCCCTTCGATTCCTCCTCCCCCCCTCCTCCCTCCCCTGTCTTGGCAGGAGCAGATGGCCTCTTGAATGCAGCTCGTAGACGGCACCGTTTCCCCTGTTCCTTTGTTTCCCCGCATTCTTCGGGGCTGAATAGAGCCCTGCCAGGGGAAAGGCGGATTCTGCTCCCTGAGCTTAGCCTGGGAGACGATGGACGATGCACCAAAGGATGGGAGGCTCTCAAGAGGACCGAGAAAGAGGCCTCCCCAGGACCTCCATCCTGAAGAGGAGAGGGAAAATTCCCCAGAACACACACACACACACACACAAAGAGAGAGAGAGACAGACACACACATACCCCGAGTATGTCCTTTCATTCAATTGTACCCTCCTCCCCACCTCCCTGTCCTTCCTTTTCATTTTTCCTGCATAGAAAAGGTACACAGGGAGTGGTTGGTCTCTCTCGGCTTGCTCTTTCCCATGGCATTGATTGCTTCGGTCACTCTGGGGAGGGGGTGGGGGGGGCACACAGGAAGGTTACAATGTAAACCAGATGTAGGTAGTTTTCTCTCCCATCCTCCTGCTTCTCCCATCCGGGAAGGCGCAAACTGTAGGTTTAGTTGTTTATTATTTCAGGCAATGTCCGTCTCCCCCGCCCCCCCCAAATCAGGCTGCGAGTAAAGGGGACCTGAGCGAAGGGTAAAAAATCAGGATAGAAAACGGAAAGGAGGGAGGAATGATGTGCATCTAGGAATGCTGTTGATTTAGTTCAGAACCAAAGATGCTTCCCCACCCCCCCAAAAAAGGCAACTGGACTTTCTTTGGGTTTATCTCTGGAAAGGTTTCTCTTCTCACCCAAGGAGCTTCTTCAGGACTGAAGGTGCTTCTTGGAGGAGAAGCAAAATGTTTTCAAAGAAGAAAACTGTTCTGACCCACGCTCTTTTCCAATAAATCAAACACGATCCAAAAGGAATAGAAACCTTGTAATGCTTTTACAAAAAAAAAAAGGGGGGGGTTAGGGTTAGCTGTGATAATCACAAGTCTTGCCAAACTGTGCAAGACTTGCCAAAAGATAACAGACAAGAAATAATTTGCAAAATAAGAATCTTCCAATACAAACTCAGGATACGGGAATGCCCACGAGGTTGTAGTCTCAAAACGTCTTTACCTCCTGTAAAGAAGGTTACTTTCACACCTGGCTTTTATCTTCTTGAAGGAGGGGCCATTACCTTGCAGCCTTACTCCCGAGTCGCCCGTGCTGTTGTAAGTGCTCTTTCCTGCAAGCAATCCTGCATGCATGGGCACTTGGCACAGGCTCCTCGGGAACCTCTTCATCGCTGCTGCCAGCTCCCACAATCTCTGAAGGCAGCAATCCACTCCCTCATGGTCCCGGACCCTAATCTGAGTCCTCGCTCTCCTCAGCCGTCTGCACCAGCTGGCAGCTAATCACAACAAAAAGTCAAGAAAGTCCAGTTGCCTTTTTTTTGGGGGGGGGGGGGGAAAACACCTTTGAGACAACCAAGACCTGGATGATGGAGACTCTCCGTAGAGATTTGGTTCAGAAGATTTGCTGGAAAGTTCCTGACTTGTGGAAAGAAAAAGAGATAAAATGTCAGGGGTCTTTTCATAATTTGGAAGCAACACAGAAAAAAAAACTTTCTGTCACGGGCTCCGAATCAACCTCAGACAGTAGCAGGGAGTTTTTAAAGAGTTTCTTCCAGGGAATGTAATAGATTAGACTAACAGAGTTGGAAGGGACCTTGGAGGTCTTCTAGTCCAACCCCCCGCCCAAGCAGGAGACCCTACACCATTTCTGACAAATGGCAGTCCAATCTCTTCTTGAAAGTTTCAAGTGTAGCGCTTGAATAGTTTTGCTTGAATAGTTTTCTAGGGAGTCTTCAGAGCAGAGTTAGAGTTTTGTGCTTCTGGAAAGCAGAAATATGCCTGTCAATTTCCTGGTCCAAAGTCCCTCCCCTGCATTGTTCGGTTCCATTCTGTTGTGTTGTGTTCTGAAGTTAAAATCATGAAATAAGGTGCTGTCCTAGCAAAGCACCAACCCCTAGCAGGCCTAGACTTTCTGAGTCTACACACAGTAGACCCCTGGACATGTTCAACCAAGTTGAGATGTTGATTGCACACATAAAGGAGGAAAAACTTCATTAGACTTTTCTGATTGTCCTCTTGATTTATATGCCCATACTCCAAAGAGATCCCAGCTAGAGTATTAATGCGAGCCTAATCCCTTGAATATTCAGAAATTACCAACAGGAAGAGGTTTCTGGTGAACCATGGCATTTTGCAGCCACATTTTGAGAGTTAATGATCCTAATCATAGCTTGTGTTTTCTGGTGAGACCAGCTACTTTTCCAAAGCTTAAGCCAGATGAGAAAAAGAGCAGTTAAACAGGGAAAGGACAGCTAATTCAATTGGTTTAAGCACCGGATTAGAAACTGAGAGACCATGATTCTAGTTGCAGATCCGAAGGCCAGCTGGGTGACTTTCAACCAGTCCGTCTCTCTAAGTCCTAAGAAGAAGAAGAAGGGGTGGGCAAATCATTTCCAAGTAAATCTAGTCAAGAAGAATGTGTGGACTAGTACAGGCTATCATCAGGAAGGAAGATCAAAAATAACACACACACACACACACACACACACACCACCCTGTGAAAAGATTCCCCCCCCAACCAGTAACAGCTCAAATAACTTTCCCTATTTCCCAACCTGGATGCCACATTCTAACATCTGTGCAGATTCCTTGAAAGGCTGAAGCTTCATCCTATGGATCCAGGTAACCACCTGGAAACTGAGTCACTGGCAGTGTTCTGACCAAAGCTTCCTGAGGCCATAATTAAGCACACGCTTAGTCCAAACAACCCTTGTTTTATTTCAGTGCTGGGAATTATTTTCATTTCCAGCCCATAATAAGTCAAAACAAACTCTCGAGATAAGCACCCACCTTTCTCTCCTTTGAATTGCTGCCAACAACTAAAGTGCCACATTAACTGTAAAAAACCAACCGAAGTACAAAGTCCACACAGAGCTTCAAGGTTTAATCCGAACAGAGTGAACGACTTTGCTTCCTGCAAAGGTTTCTCTACCTTTGCACTTCCTTTATACCTTAGGGGAGGGGAAATCACCTCCAAGCCTTACTCCCGAGTTGCCCTTTTTGTCTCAGCTACTCTTGCCTTCTGGCAGCTCTGCGCACACACACACTGAGAACAGGCTCTCCTTGTTCCTCAACCTTACTGCTGCCAGACTCTGGAGACTCCGGAGGCAGCACCCCACTCCCAGATGGTCCTGGCCCCATCTCTGCATCGGATGCAGGACCGAGTGCTCTCCAGACTCCTGGACTGGTCCCCGTTCTTCCCCAGTGTCCGATTCCACTGCCGTCTTCACAGGCTGCCGGCGAACCACAACAGGTAGCATTTCCCAGAGGATGGTGGCAGGAGTAGCTGACAGTGAGTTGAAGTGTAGTTGGGTACCCACCTGATAATAGCTGGTAGCATCTGCATTGGATTGAAAGGCAGGTTCAAGGAAATGGGTAAACCCTTTCTGTGCAATGCACGAGCTCCATTTAAAAACAGAACATTTTTCTATCCTCACCTTTTTGCTATATATTTGCTATTATCTAAGCCAGTTGTCCCTCACCTTTTTTTCTGGCTAAGGGATGGACTTGGCTTTAGGATGGCATCCCAAGGTTTAAATGGGATTAAAAAATGGGTAGAGGCAGGGCAAAATCCTTTGCATGAACTGTATAGTCCGTGAAATGTCCTTCAAGTTGAGTTCAGCTTTTGGTGATCTACAGGTAGATAAATGAGAATATTTGGGTATTAGTATCTGACAGAGAGCCAGCCAGTATAAGTGCTCTTAGGCATGGTAGCCAGCTGGGTGATAGGGAGGGAGAAAGGGAAGAGGTGTAGAAGGAAAGAAAGATGTGGGAGGGAAGGAAGGAAGGAAGGAAGGAAGGAAGGAAGGAAGGAAGGAAGGAAGGAAGGAAGGAAGGAAGGAAGGAAGGAAGGAGGTATAGAAGGTAGGGAGGGTGGGAGTTTTTAGAGGTTCCAGTTTCTTTTACTTTTATGTCACCCAGAGCCACTTTCTAAGGGAGATGGACGGCATATAATTTAATAACTACAATTAAAAGGTACATCTGACCCAGAATTCACTTCAAATTGGAATCCATTCCTATTTTAAAAAGTCATACCACGTCCAAAATCTGCTCTTCCCTATGCATAAAGCTTAATATTACAGGGTATTCAAGACAAAATAGGTAACGGGGCTCATCGGGGCAGTCGTAAATGTTTGGCACATCTGGAGAGCACCCATTTTTGTGAGACTCAACCTACAAAGTCCACCGAGAGAACTTTTTCATGGTCCTGCAACCCGAACTGGAATCTTCCTTTATCTGTCCCTCTGGACCATGTTTGGGAAGGGTGGAAGAGAAGAATATTTTATTCCCGCCGTGCTTTTAGACGCTAAAAGGTACACAGCAAATTTGAGGGGGGAAACCGTCAACCTTCAACGGCACATAATTTCTACGAGGTCTGGCCTTCCGCCAGCAACCATAAATCCCTTGGTGTTGGAATAACAGACAAAGCACACTTTCCGAGGCTCCCTGGCATAATTACCGGAGGCTTTTTTATGGCAGCCTTTTTCTCTTGCAAATGCCACACCACTTGCCAAAGTCAATCTTTCTCTCCCCCTTCTCCTCGCCCCAACATCATAATTGTGAGGGATTGGGGTGGGGGGACAGATAAGTTGCCTGCAGTTTCTTTACAGAGAAACATGAGTGACATTTTGACAAGCTGGTCTTTTGACATGGCAGGTACTTTCCTGAAAATGTAAAACCCTTCATTTGAATCCCATTTTCAACGGGCCCTGAATAGAAGGGTGACTTTTAAAACAGGACTTATCCCGCGCCCCCCACCACAACTTCCCAGCTATTGAGCAGGGGAGGGGCGGTCACAGAATTAATTCTCAGCTTCCCTCCCTCAACCTCAGATTCCCAGGACACTCTTCCCTCTTCATCTAGGAGCCTTGTATGCTCCATTGAAAAGCTGCAGTTTTCTGACCATCATGTGGAAACTCCTTGTTAATCCCCAAAGTTTGATTTTTATTTTTTTAAAAAAAAAAAAGGAAAGAAAAAGGGAGGGGAAAAGCCTCCTTCAGTTGGGGCTGAAATTGCCTTTCGAAATAAAATATTTTGCAAGAATGCAACCGTGGTTTGTACCTCATCGCGGCTGCGGTCACGGCTATCATTTGCATTTTGCAAAATTTGGCTTAGTTGTATTTTGAGTCCTTCAGAAAATCCATCATCTTGTCTGTAGAGATTCTCAGTCATCCAGGTCATAGGTGGTGTTTTTTTTTCCCCAGGAAGCAACTGCTTTCTTTTTTTTTTCTCTTAAAGACATTTTGCTTCTTCATCCATCTTCAGCTTTGACTGCCACCATCCCCACCCAGCTTTCAGAGGCAAACTTTTCCATCAATTAATTGTTCTCCTTAGTTCTAGCTTGCTTCTCTCTTGAATGACCATCCACCCCTTACTTCTTATCCTGCCCTGTGAAGAATAAGTTCACCCCTTCTTCTCAGCGACAGCCCTTCGAGTATTGAAAGGCTGCTATCATATGACTCTTAGTTCTGAGAATTGAAGCCCACAAATTCTGGAAAATGAAGTCCACCCATCTTAAAGTTTGAGGGACGCTGCTGTGGATGGTTCCTATTACAGGAGTTGAGTAACAAAACTTCTCAGACAGTGGTGGGATTCAAAAAAATTTTACTACCCGTTCTGTGGGCGTGGCTTGTTGGGTGTGGCAGGGGAAGGTTACTGAAAAATCCCCATTCCCTCCCCAACCCACTGACCTGCTTTCCAGCTCCATTCTCCTGTGCAAGGCAACCAAAGAAGATCCAGCCGATCAGCTGGGATTCAGTGGGAGGCAGAGAAGAGATGGGGTTGGCGGGGCCAGTCAGAGCGGCATTGGCTGGTTCTCCGAACTATTCAAAATTTCCGCTACCAGTTCTCCACAACTGGTCAGAACCTGCTGAATACCACCTCTGATCTCGGATTAACAAACTTGGGTCCACTTGCCATCATTTAACCTTTTTTAGATACTTTTGGCCTGAAGGATTGAGTTTTCATAGACAATATTGCAATACATTTTAGGGAAAACCATATGCAGTCGGGGTGGCACGAGTTAGAAAGCGGAAGCAGTATGCTCCATCCCATATTTTCTATCAGGTTGCCCTAATAGGAAAAACCAACGAACCCTAATTTCTCCCTAGTATAGCCAACAAAACAAGGAGAGCCTATGTCTTAGAGGTTAATATATCTACCTAATATGCAAACAACCTGGGTTCGAATCCCTGAAGGGTATGACTAGCTGATGAGAACTTGAAATAGATCTGTACTAGTCTCCCTTTATTTCTTTGTAGGTAAATATAAATTCAGCGCAAGAGTTTAGTACCTTCCAATGACTCTCTGCTTAACTATGTTTTTTTTTTTTTAATGTTGACTGATTAAGTTACTTGGATGAGCAATAAAACACCTCAGAATAACAAGCTTGGGTCTAGTTGCCATGATTTAACCCAACAACGGTATTTCTCAAGGCTTCCAGCTTTGACTTATTTTCCTTTTTTAGGTGTCTAATGTGTGAAATAGAGCTCTTGAGTGGATTTATGGTTGATAGCGAATAGGAGGTGTCCCTGGAAAATGAGGCGATTCACTCCACTGAGAAGTGCGTTGTGTGAACTTAGGCAGTGTGTCCGTCTACCCACCTTGCCAATTATCCTCGTTTCATCCACCTTCACATATGGCTTCACACATCTCCTTTTGTTCTTTAAAGTTATCTCTTCTGACTCTTGCAAGGATCGCCTCAGCCATGATGAAAACCCAGCCAACCACATCTGAAAAGAGCATCTCCTTTTTTTCCCCTTCTTCCACCCCCACAAATCTCCTTCTCCTCCCCCCACCCCAAAACCGGTACCCCTGGAAACCTGCTGAAGAGGAGGGCTCTTTCAGTTTTATAATGTAGATGAGCCTCAATTCCTCTCCCTCCACCCCCTTTAAAATCCAAGGCTGGGAAAAGGAAAGCAGCAGATTCACAAAGCTTTGGAGAGCTTTTCGGACAAGGGGGGGATTTGCAATTTCAAACCAGGAAAGGCTCAAGACGAGATCACTGTAATTTTAGGAATGAGGAAGGGGGGGGGAAGGGCCCTTTTCCTCCCAAATGAGCTGCTTTGGAGGGGTGAGTGGGGGTCCGGATGTTTCAGACCACCCTGCCCTGTGCAAATAAATGAGCTGGTCCATAAATGGTCCATAATTACAAGGCTGCCTTTTAAGGATTCCTCTAGGGAGTATCTGAGTAATGGGGTCATGCAAGGTCAGCAGAGAGCACCAGAGAATAAATCTGAAAGCACTAAGTCTCCCCCTCTCCTGTTAGAGTTGGGCATAAAAGGTTTATTTGTAGAAGGGCAGCTTGGGAGAGACACCTCCGCTACCACTCCACTCCCTGACACGCAAGTTGAGAGAATAAATAGCCAGAGATCAGCCACGCAGCTTGTTGAAAATCCTCCGCCTGCGGAGAAAGAACATGGTACAGGCAGGGGTCAGCTGCAAAAATTTTTAGCAGTAGGTTCTCTACCCAGTTGCTGGGTGGGCGTGGCTGTGTCAGCCTCCTGCACCACAGCGGGGTGTTTGTGTGTCATTTTCGCCCTCCCCAGACTCCGGAGGCTCTCTGGAAGTTGGAAATGGGCCCATTTCTGGCTTTCCCAAAATTCCTGGAGGCCCATTTTTCACCCTCCCCGATCCTCCATGCATGCCCTGCACTTCCCTGCATCCAAAAACGGGCCACGTGGGGGCTCCTGGGAGAGGTGGGGTGGTATGGGCGAGGCCAGCCAGGAGTGCGATTTGGGAGGTTCTCCGAACTGCACAGAACCTTAGCTAGGGGCTCTCCCGAACCCCTGCAAACCCCCAGCAGCCCAGCCCTGGGTACAGGGAATCTTCATCTTACAACCACAAAACAGCCCTAAACCTTTTGTTGCTAAGCGAGACCTCCGGGAAATGAATCTTTGCCCCGTTTTAGCACTTTCCATAATGGAGTTGTTACGTTAGCAACGCCGTTAGGGAATGCCTCCCCATTGGCTTGGCTTGCCCGAAGGCCACAGGAGGGGAATCGCACAATACTGCAACCGTCATAAATACGAGTTGGTTGCCAAGTGTGGGGATTTTGATCACATGACCATGGGGAGGCTGCAACGGGTTGTAAGTGGGAACAATGGTCCTAAGTTACTTTTTTTTCAAGTGCCGTTGTGGTTTTGAACAGTCACTAAATGAACTGTTGAAACTAAAGGAATATCTCTACATGAAGAATAGGTCTCCCAGTGGGGAGAAGGCGGAGCTTCATTTCGGCGATACAGCTGCGATCTCGGGGCTCTGAGATCGCAGCCGATATTTTCACCCCTAGTCGGTCCCAATGGACTTAAACCATCCTGTAGAAACGGTGATCGTGAAGGGCAAAGTCCCAGGATCCCAGGGATATCACAAAATCTCTGGTTTGATTCGGGAGAAGCCCTTTTGCTGGCAGCGGAGAGGCAGCCTCCATAGCTGCTGAAGTCGGGACAGCTCCGGAAAGAAAGTGGCTGGAAGTGAAAGTGTGTCGGCTGGGTGAGAAACTTCTTTTTTGTTGTAAATTCGCTGAGATTTGAAAGGGCATCCTGAATAGAGAAGAAACCTGTGAGATTTTTTTTTGACAAAAACTGTGTGAGCGGCGTTTTTTTAAAGTGATGTCAAATTGAGGCTTGGATTTTTTTTTTCTTACTTTTTTGGGGGGGACTTTAGTGTGACTTTGTAGGTAACTGGATTGAATTTTCTCTTACATATATTTTTATGCTCCTTTTGATTTTTTAATTTTCTTTTAGGATAGAGGCTCCCTTTGGCTATTTTTTGTTGTTGTATAAATTATCCTTTTTTTCTGGCTGGGGGGAGAAGAGTATTAAGAAACTTTGTAACACTGCCAACTAGAGGCTTGAAAATATTTTATTTGAATTGGAGAGAACTGTAAGAAGACTCCTTCTCAAGGACATTTTAATGTGATAAGATAGAGGGAGAGCACAGCAAAATATTATTACAGGTGTTTTCCTGGACTCTTATCAATATTTCAACATTTGAGGCTTGGCTTTGAAGCTGGTGGAGAAGAGTCATAATAAGAGCCTTGGACAACTAAATAAAGTGCAGTGTGCTTTCTTATATTTTTTTTCTTTACTTGTGATACCCCTACTCACCAACCTCTTTGTAAATTCCAATTCTAGTAATATTCTTATTTTTGCTTTTTATTTCAAAGGGAAAGCCTCAGAGCTTTTTCTTTATTTTTCTTTTTTTCTCCTTATTTTTACTGGGATCCTTTTGCTTTTTCTATCCATATTTTTGGACCACTCTGTTTTTTCTTTTTGATTATTGAGACTTCTCAACTGGATTAAGGTGTTAAGAACCTGAAGGAATTTCTTCTTTTCTTTTTTCTTTTTGTTCTTTTTTTTCTTAATCAATATTATTATTTTGGGGTTTTTTTTTCTTTCTATTTTTCATTTTTTATGGTGGACTACTTCATAATTGGATTAGGGTCTAGAAGAACCTGAAGATCTTTCTTCTTCCTTTTTTCCTTTTTTTTCTTTGGTTTTGGGCCTTTTACTATTGGATTTTTCCATTTTGGATTATAATTGGCTATTCTACCAGTTGGGTTAAAAGTTAAAAAGAATTTGAAGATTTGGAAGCATTAAAATGAGCAGAAAACCAATATCATCTGGCGTTTCTACTTCTACCTCTGCCTCCCCACCAACTGGAGGACGTTTAATTCAGACAATGTTGAAGCAAGATAAAGAACAAGAAAAAGTAACTTTACAGATGATTATGCAAGGAATCCAAGATCTCAACACAAAATCAGACACCATTGAACAAAGAATAGAGAACATTGAACAAAGAATAGGGATGATGAAAAAGTGGAAAATATTAAACAGTGAAGTATGAGGAGAGATTCCAAAAAAATGAGGAAGAAGGTAAACAAAGAGAGGAGAAGATTGGAAATATTGACAGTAGATTAACAGTGGTTGAACAAGATAAAAGTGGGATGTTGAGGTGGGAGATGGAAAGGTCAGAATTTTATCTCAGATTTCAAAATACAGAAGAAGAAAAAGGACAAAATTTGGCTGTGATAATGATAGAAATTTTGGCGGATGCTTTGGAAATTACAGAGGAAAAGATGATGGATGGAGTAGATGAGGTATATCGAGTTTATACAAGATACGCAATGAAAAATAAATTACCAAAGGAAGTCCATATTAGATTTACCAAAAATCCATTAAAACACAAAGACTACAAGTGGTAAGAGAGAAGACATTGAAATACAAAAGCAAAGAGATTGTGGTTTTAAAACAAATACCCAGAAGAGTGAGAGAGATGAGAAGAGAATATCGATTTCTGACCAAAATGCTACTGGAAAACGAAGTGAATTATAGATGGCTGATTCCAGAAGGATTAATGTTTACGTGGCAAGAGCAGAGACATAGAATTGACTCAATTGAGAAAGCAGAACTTTTCCATGCAGAATTTTTTGGAAGAAGAGAAGAGGAGGCAGAGAAAGAGGTCTCATTAATTGAGTTTCAAGAGGAACAACTGGAGACTGAAAAAGAGAAAGGTGCAGTAGGTGGACAGGTGGATAGTAAAGAACAGCGTGAAGTGAGATCCACGAGAGCTGTTAGACCTAAATATAAAGCATAATCATGGAAGAAAAAAAACTGATTACAATGAATATAAATGGACTCAATTCATCTGTTAAAAGAAGGAAAACCTTTCATAAATTAGAGAAATTAAAATTCGATATAATTTGTCTACAAGAAGTTCATATTAAAAAACAACATGAACAATTGTTAGTACAGCCAAAACTAGGGAAAATATTTACTTCTTTGACTCAATGTAAGAAAAGAGGTTTTATACATTAAAGAGGCTATCCCAGCAAAACTGATCTACACAGATGAAGAAGGAAGAGTATTAATGGTGGAAATAATGGACAATAATATAAAAATACTCTTGATTGCAATTTATGCTCCGAATGATAAACAAGAAGAGTTTTATAAAAAACTACACATGAAAATAATTGGACTGGACTATGTTAATATAATTACGATGGGAGACTTTAATGGAATTGTGGACAATAAACTGGACTATATAGCAACAACAACAAAGCAAAATAGAAAGACTCTCCCTAAATCTTTTTTTAAAATGACAGACGAATTAACTTTAAAAGATATTTGGAGAGAAAGAAATGTTAAAGCTAAACAATATACTTTTTATTCAAATAGACATTTATCATGGTCCAGATTAGATATGATTTGGATCTCAACAGAATTAATATCCAATATTCAAGAAACAAATATCGAAACAAGTACTTGGGCAGATCATAGCCCAATGACAATTAAATGGAAGGGACAAAAAAAAAGATCGAGATGGACATTAAATAATACAATCTTGAAGGAAAAAGATTTTATACAATGGATGGAGAAGGAACTGGCTTTTTTCTTTAGAGAAAATAAAAAAGAAGATACTTCAACGCAGAATGTTTGGGATACAGTGAAGGCATATGCTAGAGGTTTGATAATAGATTATACAAGAAAAAAGAATATTAGGAAAAGGCAAGCTTGTAAGGCCTTGGAAGATGAGTATAAAAGACTTGAAAGAATTACAGAAAATGCCACAGAAAAAAGATATTAAATTGAAGCTGGATGTAATTAAACATAAAATGGAATTAATAGAGAAAGAAGAACTGGCACAGAAAATTAGAAATTCTAAACAGAATTACTTTGAAGATGCAAATAAACCAGGTAGATGGCTAGCATATAAATTGAGAAAGGAGAAGGAATCAAGAAAAATATTGAAGCTAATAGATGATCAAGGCCAAGTTTGTTATGGTAATAAGGAGAAAAAGGAAATTTTTTGAGATTTTTATGGGCAACTATATAAACAAGAGAATATTGATGAGGAAAAAGTCAAACAGTATCTACAGAATGCTAACTTACCAAAGATACCTAAAGAGACTGAAGAAATGCTAGAAAGCAATATAACAATGATGGAATTAAATGGAGCACTTAAGAAAGAAAATAATGGGAAAGTACCAGGTCCAGATGGGCTTCTGGCAGAATTCTATAAAACATTTCAAGAATCATTGAGCATCCCATTGTTAGAAGTTATGAATGAAGTTATGTCAAAGAAGATGATACCCAAAACATGGTCAGAGGCTTATATTACACTTATTCCAAAAGAAGAGGCTGACCCACTGCAAATTAAGAACTATAGACCTATTTCTTTATTGAATGCAGACTATAAAATTTTTGCTTCAATTTTAGCAGAAAGACTTAAAAAATATTTAAATAATTTTATCCATCCAGATCAAAATGGATTTCTGCCAAAGAGACAAATCAGAGACAATATGAGAGTAATCTTGGATACTTTGGAATACTATGAGGCTCATCCTGAAAAGCAAATGGCTTTGATATTCCTAAATGCTCAAAAGGCATTTGATAACGTGAACTGGAGATTTATGTTATTACTATTGGAACAGATGGGTTTTTCCAGAAAATGTATTCAAGCAATAGAAGCCATATACAATAAATAGACAGCAAAGGTAATGATGGAGGGAGAACTTACAGACTTTATTAATATAAGAAAAGGCACAAGACAAGGATGTCCCCTATCTCCTTTGCTATTTGTGTTAACTTTGGAAGTGTTGAATAGAAATATTAGGGATGATAAAAGCATAAAAGGAATGAAAATTAAAAAGGAAGAATTCAAACTACAAGCTTTTGCTGATGACTTAGCTTTTATTCTGGAAGATCCGCTAGAAACAGCTCCAAAGTTATTGGAAAAGATAGAGACATATGGTGAGATGGCTGGTTTGAAAATAAATAAAGATAAAACAAAGATTTTGACAAAGAACATGCTACTGAGACAAAGAGAAGAACTGGCAGACCTTTTGAAAATCCAAGTTACGAATAAGGTTAAATATCTGGGGATATATTTGACAGCAAGATGTAGCACATTAAAAGAGAATAATTATATTAAACTTAAACAACAGATAGCTACAGACTTGAAGAAATGGGAAAACTTGCAATTGTCATTAATAGGGAGAATTTCAACAATTAAGATGAATATTTTACCCAGAATTCTATTTCTGTTTCAAACAATACCAATTAGGCTTGGAAAAGACTATTTTGAAGATTTAAATAAAATCATGTTGAAGTTTATATGGCAAGGTAAAAAAGCGAGAATAAAGCTAAAGCTTTTGCAAGACGCTAGAATTAGAGGAGGTTTTGGCCTGCCTAATTGGGAATTGTATTATCAAGCTGCAAGTTTGATGTGGGTCAAAGAATAGATAACATTAAGAAAGGCTAAATTGTTGACAGTAGAAGGGCATGATTTGCTGTTGGGCTGGCATGCATTTTTGTGGTATAAGGGAACTAAAACACAGGGTTATTTTAGAAGACATTATATACGGGAGTCTTTGTGGTTAATCTGGGAGAAGATAAAAAGACAATGTTATCTGAAAATTCCAGTTTGGTTATCGACTATTGAAGTATTTTCCTATCCTATAATTTTTAAGAAGGAACAAACAGTTAGATATGGGGAACTATTGGATGAAAAGGGTGAACTTAAATCGATTCAAAACTTAGAGGAACAAGGTATAAGGATGAATTGGTTTTCATATGCGCAAATACATTCAAGGTATGATGAAGATTTTAAAACGGAGGGATTCTATGATAAACAGACTGATTTAGATAAGATCTTGATGGGTACTGATGAGAAGGTGATTAAAAAATTATATGGTTATTTACTGGGAATTAAATTAGAGGAAGAACAAGTTAAAGAAACTGTGATTATTTGGGGGAAGAATTTTGGATATGGGATTGATTTAGAGAAATGGCAAAAATTGTGGTCTCAAAATTATAAAATGACAATGTCAACAGCATATAAAGAAAACTTGTATAAGATGTTTTACAGGTGGCACTTTCCCCCAACAAGAATAGCAAGAATGTTTAAGAACAAATCTGAAAAATGCTGGAAATGTCATCAGATACCTGGCTCATATTACCATATATGGTGGACTTGTGAGGACACCAGAAAATATTGGACTAAAATTCGCATGTGGTTGGAAAAAATGACAAAGAAACACATAGACTTGAAACCAGAGATATTTTTATTGGGAATTTTACCTGATACATACAGTAAAGATTTGAAATACCTGATTGTAAATGTATTAACAGCGGCTAGGATTGTATTTGCTAAAAATTGGAAGAATGAGAAAATACCATTACAGGAAGAAATTATTAAGAAAATATTGGAATGTGCTGAGATGAGTAGATTGACATTTGAAATTAGAGAGCAAGAGGATAAACAATTTTATGAAATTTGGGATCTTTTTTATCAATGGCTAGATGATAAAATACGATAATAGAATACTTAGAATGTTAGACAATATACTATATTTATAAAGTGTTTTTAGGATTGATTTGGTATGATTATATGATTTGTTACAGAATAAGTTATTTAAAGTATTGTTATCTCACAAAGCATGAATGATTAAAAGTATAATCAAAAGTTTTTTTCTTTTAATAGCGATATTAGGATATATAAGTTTGGATTGACAATATGAGTTGTTATGTAACATAACTGTAATTGAGACTACAAAATGAATGCACAAAACTGATGAACCAACTGACACACTGGATGTACATATGAGAGTTGATGTTTTAATGTTTTGTTTGTCTTGTTTGTTTGTAGAAAATCAATAAAATTCTTTTCAAAAAAAAAAAAAAAGAATAGGTCTCCCAGCCCAGCAAGGGGCTAGAAGAAAGTAAGGCCAGACTTAGAATACTGCATCCAGTTTTGATCACCGCACTATAAAAAAGATGTTGAGATTCTAGAAAGAATGCAGAGAAGAGCAACCAGGATGATGAGGGGACTGGAGGCTAAAACATACAAGGAATGGTTGCAGGAACTGGGCCTGGCTAGTCTAGTGAAGAGAAGGACCAGGGGAGACAGGATAGTAGTATTGCAATACTTAAGGGGCTGCCACAGGGAGGAGGGGGTCAAGTTATTTTCCAAGGCACCTGAAGGCCAGACATGAGATAATGGATGGAAGCTGATCAAGGAGAGATTCACCCTGGAAATAAGGAGAAATTTTCTGACAGTGAGAACAATCAATCTATGGAACATAAGTTGCCTTTGAAAGTTGCAGGAGCTTCATCACTAGAAGCTTTCAAGAAGAGACTGGACTGCCATCTGTCAGAAATGGTGTAGGGTCTCCTGCTTGGGCAGGGGGTTTGGCTAGATGACCTACAAGGTCCTTTCCAACACTGTTATTCTAATAAAAAACCCAAGATGATCAGGGGACTGGAGACTCAAGCATACAATGAATGGTTGCAGGAACTGTGTATGGCTAGTCTTGTGAAGGGAAGGACCAGGGGAGACATGATAGCCGTCTTCCAATATTTGAGGGGCTACCACAGAGAGGAGGAAGGGGTCAAGCTGTTCTCCAAGGCCAGACAAGGAACAATGGATGGAAACTGAACAAGAAGAGATTCAACGTGGAAATAAGAAGACATTTTCTGACAGTGAGAACAATCAACCCATGGAACAGAAGTTGCCTTTGAAAGTTGTGGGAGTTTCATCACTGGAAGCTTTCAAGAAGAGACTGGACTGTCAGAAATGGTGTAGGGCCTCTTGCTTGGACAGGGAGTGGACCAGAAGATCTCCAAGCAGGGGTGGGTTTCTACCGGTTCTGTCCACCTCTGTAGAACCAGTAGCTCTGAAGAACAGCAGATATAGAACCGGTTCTACGTCTGCTGATGTTTTTGCCTACCTGGGCTCTTTATTTCCTGAGTTTCCAACTTCAGCTGCTGAATGAGGCACAGATGCAGTTAGAAAAGCAAGAAAAGAGGGCTGTTTCAAAGGCTGCTTCTCTGCAGGCAGCTGCTGCTGCTGATTTACAGGTGCACGGCTCGTAGCCTGCAGGGAAGCTTGTAAATCCCAAACCACCCCTGCCTCCAAGGTCCCTTCCAGCTTTGTTATTCTATAAATCAGCTCTGATTTGACATAGATATACTCACTCATCCAAGCTGGGTCATTTTCTTGCAGATGTTTCATTACCCAAACTAGGTAACACCATTAGTGCAAAGAACCAAACTCAGAGAGCACCAAGAGCCCTCCTTTCAACCCTGAGCTATAAATATTCTTCTTTATTGGTGCTCATTCATTCTCTTGGTCTCATGCAGTGTTGGGAATTCATCCTGAGGATAACATTCTCAGTTCAAAGATAGATCAATGGATCACCTCCGTTCCTGTTAATGTGGACAGAAACTTATTGTGCAATATAAGGTTGATCATGGTGATAGTGACAGCGATGAAAATAATGATGATAATATCACTCCATATCACCAATTACTTCTTGTAGATCTCAGGAAGATTTGGGTATCATTGTGAGGGACAGCATGCCATCTAAAAGGAGAAAAAGAGAAGAAGTCTGAATTTCATCACAACAGTATTATTAGAAAACTTACGGGTGCACAATCACTGGAAGTAGCCTGTATCACCTCCATATCAAGGAGAGATTCAACCTGGAAATAAGGAGGAATTTTCTGACAGTGAGAACATTCAACCCATGGAACAGAAGTTGCCTTCAGAAGTTGTGGGAGCTTCATCACTGGAGGCTTTCAAGAAGAGACTGGACTGCCACCTGTCAGAAATGGTGTAGGGTCTCCTGCTTGGGCTGGGGGTTGGACTAGATGACCTACCAGGTCCCTTCCAACTCTGTTAATCTGTTAATCACAACTGAAATCCTGTAAGATTTTGGGCAGCCTCTTTGATCCTGTCTTTTTTAAAAAAAAAAAAAATCAAAAGTTGAGACTCCAATATTTAATTTAAAAAATGACAAAAATTTTGCAGTCATGGGGACAGCCATCAGATTAAAAAAATTCTAGCCTCTCATTGAAATGCCTTTGCTGCAATTCACTGCAGATAACTAAGGAAAAGTGAGTATCTAAATCCATTGCAACTGTGCAAGGCAGCAGGCTGTCAAAGTTTAGAACTCAAGTAATGAAAAAAAAAAATAGCAGCAGCATTCACACACACACACGCACACCAAAAATTGTCCACTTTCATATTTCAGTGGCATCTTACAAAAGCAGATCAAAACACCTTTTCTTTCACTTCAAACTTATCTAAAGATAAATATGAAGATAATGATTTGGGTATGTGTTTAATAACCTGCCAGTCCCTCTGGACATCCAAAAGTCCAAAGAGTTGTGGAGAGCTTAGCTTGTAATCTCTCTGATGGAGATGGAAAAGAGGCAGTCAGTGTGTTATCATCTGCAGAGCAAGAGAAACTCAGTTGACTAAGTGCAAAACAAAACCCAAAGAAAGATTATTCTCCAAAGCATTCGAGCATTTGGACATGTCGAGAACTACCTTTAAAAAAAGAGAGGCCAGGAGCTTTGCCGTAGCTTGGGGATGTTTGAAAATGCTTTATTACTGGGTTAATAAAAGCAGGAGACGCAAAGGCCAGATGTTGTGCCCCTGGTGGAGATTGACTCTGAGGGAGAGGAGGAACAGCCGACAGGGAGTGGAAGTGCGGCTCCAGAGGTTGTGGAGGAGGCTGGGGAAGGGCAGAGACCGGCTGGCAGTCAGAGAAAGACCCAGGCCCATCTCCTCTCCATCCTAGGGCACGTAGGGAGAAGGAGATAAGGGAGAGACGTGAATGGTGTGGTCTATGGGGAAGAAAATGCCTTGATCCTCTTCATGGGCTGCAGTTGTGAGAACTGGTTAAAAGAATGGACATGCATATGGGCCGGTGCTGGAAACAAAGCATGGAAATATCTCTAGTCTGTCATTCCTCTCTTGAGTTTGGCATCCTTCCTAGTGTGTGTTCTGATATCTCTGGACATCTTCAAGCCCTTATCTTGCCTGGTTCCCTTAATTGCTTCAGTATGGTTTGTATTGTTTTTACTCTTTATAATTTATGGGCATTTTTAGTTTAAACGGCATTCCCTCTTTTTCGTAACTGCTTGTGGGAGAGTTTTTTTTGTCTCCAGTCAAGGATATTTGGAGCTTTAAAGCCAAGTGAAGGAATAAAAGGGGCTTCACCTGTTTTTTGTGACCGTGTTTATTTTTTATCCCACCCTGGGTCATCACAATCCCCATGGTCATGTGATCAAAATTCAAATGCTTGGCAGATGACCCATATTTATGACCGTTGCAGTGTCTCCGTGGTTATGTGATTAAAATTTGGATGCTTGACAACTGACTCACGTTCATGACGGTTGCAGTGTCCTGGGGTCACATGGTCCTCTTTTGCAACCTTCTGACAAGGACAGTCAATGAGGGAACCAGATTCACTTCAACAACCATCTTACTAACTTAGCAGCTGCTGTGATTTGCTTAACAACTGAAAGGTTGTAAAATGGGGCAAAATTCACTTAACCACTGGCTCACTTAGCAACATAAATTTTGGGCTCAATTGTGGTTGTAGATCGAGGACCACCTGAGTGTTGATTCCATATAAGAAAGAGTTTGAAGGCCAGAGTTGTTCCAACCTCCTCCCTTTCTGATCCATAAATCTTGCTAAAGAAAACTGCAAGAATCAGGCTTGGAGAAGAGTTGCGTTCCCTTTAGAGAGAGATGCTCAGCCTGATCATTGGCTAGAAAAAATTTCCTCTCTGGAACCACAAAGAAGTGGAGGCAGGGAGCAAGAACCAGGAACTTTCTGTCTGATTAGGAATCTCTGCCATGGGTAAGTTTTGACTCTTGACCCCTGTCTGTTCCCTCCAGGCTGGAGAGAAAGAAGAGGCTGTTAGGGTAAAAAGAAGAGCCAGAGGGAAGGAGAGAAGGAGGGAGGAAGAGAGAGAAAGAGAGGGAGGGTATTTCTACCAAATTGAGCCTCTGCTCCCCTATACAGCTGCTTTAGCCCAGGGCTTCATGTAACTCATAGCAGATGTCCACTAAAGGAATGCAGCCCTCAATCAGAAAGGTAATGTATCCGACCCTGAAATAATCAGCGCCGAGTTAATTGACCATGCCCTCACTTGATATGGGCCCATTTCCTGGATAGGATAAATAGAAAACTCCCAATTTTATTCCCATGCAACATGGGTGCATGGAAAAAATGGTAGCTGCAGCCACCCCACACACATTGAGAACCTCGGTGGTGCAGTGGTGAGAGTACAGTACTGCAGGCTACTTCTGCTGCCTGCCGGCTTCCTGCAGTTTGGCGATTCAAATCCTACCAGGCTCAAGGTTGACTCAGCCTTCCATCCTTCTGAGATGGGTAAAATGAGGACCCAGATTGTTGGGGGGCAATATGCTGACTTTGTAAACTGCTTAGAGTTGTAAAGCACTGTGAAGTGATATATACAGTAAGTCTTAAGTGCTATTCCTTCCTTCCTTCCTTCCCGGTGGTTAGAATGGAGTAGTACAAGCTAACTCTGCCCAGTGCCAAGAGTTCAAGCCTGACCAGCTCAAGGTTGACTCAGCCTTCCATCCTTCGGAGGTGGGTAAAATGGGGACCCAGATTGTTGGGAGGCAAGAGGCTGACTCTGTAAACTGCTTAGAGAGGGCTGGAAAGCTCTGTGAAGCGATATATACAGTAAGTCTTAAGTGCTATTGCTATCTTCCTTCCTTCCTTTCCTTCCTTCGTTCCCTCCTTTCCTTCCTTCCTTCCTTCCATCCTTCCTTTCCTTCCTTCCTTCGTTCCCTCCTTTCCTTCCTTCCTTCCTTCCTTCCCTCCCTCCCTCCCTCCCAGTGGTTAGAATGGAGTAGTGCAAGCTAACTCTGCCCACTGTCAGGAGTTCAAGCCTGACCAGCTCAAGGTTGACTCAGCCTTCCATCCTTCTGAGGTGGGTAAAATGAGGACCCAGATTGTTGGGGGCAAGAGGCTGACTCTGTAAACTGCTTAGAGAGGGTTGTAAAGTACTATAAAGCAGTATATAAGTCTAAAATGCTATTGCTAAGATGCTATTAAAAGGGAACAGGGCTTTGATGGCATAGTCTGCTCCTCACCCTGCCTTTATTGACCTCTCCCCACGGTGGTCCCATATCCCAGGATGCCCCGGAGGAAGCTACCTCTCCTTCCCAAGTTGGAAGCTCTGTTTAGTCAGTGAGGAAGTAGTACAGTTATCCCTCAACGTATGATGAAAGTTGAGCCGAAAATTTCTGCTGCTAAGCGAGACAGTTTGTAAGCAGTTTTTGCCCCTTTTCTTGCCACCATTGTTAAGTGAATCACTGCAGTTGCCAAGTTAGTAACACGGTTGTTAAGTGAATCTGGTTCCCCCCTTGAGTCTGCTAGTCAGAAGGGGCACTGCAACCGTCATCAATATGGAGCTTCCGAATTTTGATCATGTGGACCATGGGAATGCTGCACACAGTCGTAAGTGTGGGGAAACGGTCATAAGTTCATTTCTCCAGTCCCGTTGTGACTTCAAATGGACATTAAATGCACTGCTGTAAGTCGAAGACTAGCTATACTGAGCTACCTTGACTAAGCATGGAATCAGGAATAAGTTGGTACTTTTCAAAGCAAAATGAAAACTCCAAAAATCAGAAGATACAAAGAGACACGAGGACTGATCTCTTTGGTGTTTTATCTCTTTGGTGTTCAGTTTTCTTGCTTGCTTTGGAGTTTTGTGCTTTACACATTTTGTGCAATTACTCTCCCTTCCTCCGAAGAAAAATCTGAAAAAGACTGTCTTTCTTGCTGTGATTTTAGGCATCCTCAAATCCTGAAATAACGCTAGACGGAATCCATCCTAGGCAGAATCCATCTGGCCGTATTCCAGGATCTGAAGGGCTGCCACAATGAAGAGGGGGTCAATTTATTCCCCAAAGCACCTGAGGGCAGGACAGGAAACAATGGATGGAAACTAATCCAGGAGAGAAGCAACCTGGAAGTCAGGAGGAATTTCCTGAGAGCAAGAACAAAGAACCAGTGGAAGGGCTTGCCTTCAGAAGTTTGTGGGTGCTCCATCATTGGAGGCTTTTCAGAAGAGACTGGACTGCCACTTTTCTGGAATGGAATAGGGTCTCCTGCTTGAGCAAGGGGCTAGACTGGATGACTTTCAAGGTCCCTTCCATCTCTATTCTGATTGATTGAGTTGGAAGGGACCCTGGGTATCTTCTAGTCCAACTCTCTGGTCAAACAGGAGATCCTCTAGCATTCTGGGCAAATGGTTGTCCAGTCTCCTTCTGAAAACCTCCAGTATTGAAGCACCCACAACTTCTGGAGACAAGTCACTCCACTAGTTAATTGTTCTCTCTGTCCAGCTAGACCAGATGACTTTCAAGGTCCCTTCTGGCTCAATTCTGATTGAAATTGATTAGATGTGTGGAGTTTCCTGATCGGTGTGTGTCTGTGTGTGCGTGTGTGTGGACTAAAATATCTCCAAATTCCCTTCCATCTCTGTTATTCTGAAGAAGAAAGGACGGGTGGCAAGTAAATTTATTCCTAACCTGCAATTGTTGTCGGGTGGCAATTCCATCACCCCAAATTAGGTGTGTATGTGTTCGTGTGGTGTGGGGGGGATGATGGGGAACAGATCTGTTGTGATAGAAAAGAGTTGTATGCTGGGAAAATTATGCGCCAGGCTGCCTTTTTTCGAGACAGGCTAGGCTAGCTAGTAGCCAGGAGTGGAATTCTCTGAAACAAACACAATCGTAGCCCAAAGAGAAGGCCTCTCTCTCTCTGTGTGTGCTTTTCAGACTGTTTTCATTTAGCCCTCTCTGGCTGGCCTGTCTCTCCCCATCAGGGCTCAGCTTTCATCATGCAACTGTCCCAGCCCTCCCCCTCCCTTTAGAGGCCCTGGAAGCTAAAGGCTGATGGGTTGTGTGATGGGAGCAGTGACCTCTGAGTAAGTAGTCGAGCAGATGGCCACTCCTCCTTCCCCCCTCAGGGCCCCCAGGGGCACCAGACCCTGACCTCTGCCTTTGCAGAAAGCAGTTGGCTACGGCACACAGCCCGCTCCGTTTCATGAAAGGCCACAGCCAGCACAGGCTCCTTTCAAGCTAAGGGGGTGGGAATTCGTCATGGCGAATCTTCAGGGAGGTGTGGGGTACCAGGAACATTAGAAAACCTCCTGGCTCTTGTACCCTTAGGAATTCAGTAGGTCCCGGCCAGGTCCCATCATGGGCATGGCAGCATACCAGATGTTGGCTTACTTTTTTTGAAAAAGCTGTCTGGCTGTTTCCCTAAATTTCCATAAATCAAGAACAGATTAAGAATAGCATAGTTGGAAGAGACCTTGGAGGTCTTCTAGTCCAACCCCACCCCCAAGCAAGAATTCGTCTACCATTTCTGATGAATGGCCTTCCAATCTCTTCTTAAAAATTTCCAGTGTTGGAGCATTTACAACTTCTGGAGGCAAGCTGTTCCACTGGCTAATTGTTCTCACTGTTAGAAAATTTCGCCTTAGTTCTACGTTGCTTCTCTCCTTGATGAGTTTCCATCCATTGCTTCTCATTCTGCTTTCAGGTGCTTTGGAGAATAGCTGGACTCCCTCCTCTTTGGGGCAGCCCCTGAGATATTGGAACTCTGCTATCCTGTTGCCCCTAGTCCTTCTTTTCATCAAACTAGACATACCCAAGTCCAGCAACTGTTCTTAGCAATATTGTTGTAGTGCACCGGCAACCTGTGCAGACAGCAGCAGAATTGGACATTGGGTAGGAACATGGACCAATCCGGGAGTTTGGGGAGGATTCGGACCAGGGTCCTACGTCCGATGCAGAGATGGGGCCAGGACCATCTGGGGGTTATGTGCTGACTCTGGAGCCTCCAGAATCTAGCAGCAGCGAGGCAGAGGAACAAGCCTGTGCCCAGTACATGTGTGTGCACAGCTGCTAGAAGGCAAGAGCAGCTGAGACAAAGGGTTGATTCTGGAGTAAGGCTTGGAGGTTTTTGCCCTCTCATAAGGTATAAAGGACAGGCAAAGGTAGAGAAACCTTTGCAGGAAGCAAAGTCGTTCACTCTGTTTGGATTAAACCTTGAAGCTCTGTTTGGATTTTGTACTTCGGTTGTTTTTTTATAGTTCATTTAGCACTTTAGTTGTTGGCAGCAATTCAAAGGAGAGAAAGGTGGGTGCTTATCTTTAGGGACTGTTTGGGACTCATTACAGGCTGGGAATGAACATAATTCCCAGCACTGAAATAAAACAAGAGTTATTTTAACTAAACATGTGCTTAATTACGGCCTCAGGAAGCCTTGGTCAGAACAAATATGCAATTCTCACATCTGTTCTAGACGTTTCTAAGGCCACTTTTGCAGATTGCATTCTACTTGGCTACTAATGTAAACCCGTTTTCTGGGTTCGCTGTCTACATTGAGCTAGCTCAATGGGGTTCCCATGATCCGAAAACTATAAAAAGCTCTGTATTTGTCATGGTTTGTTGGATCTGCGAGCCAGGTTTTGTTTGTTTGTTTGTTTTGCGAAGCATTTTGTGTAAAGAGTAATCAGAAAGCGGCAGATAGAATCCAAATTTGCTCATTCTATGATGGGGTTGGTGGGGGCTCAATTAAAATTTGAGACAATTTGAGTGATCAGAACTCTTAGGTGTATAAGTTTTTTTAAAATATTATTTGTTATTTAGCACAGATTGCAAAATAGCTTGTGCTTTGAAATACGCTGTTCGGAAGATCTTATTCCAAGCAATTGTGTATGTATAGGAATAGCCATCTGGTTACTATTAAGGTGTAAAATGTACTCAGCTTGTACTTCCTGAACCTAAAAGTGAGTGGAATGCAATTGTACTTTGCAATGTGTAGTTCACAGCTCTGGGAGAGAGAGAGAGAGAAAATGCATACAGAAGTATGTTGGTGGAGGCTTGGGCACCAAATCTGCTTCTGTTAGAAATGCGTGCTAAAATATATGCAGATTTTATTGCAGACAGTTTCAACGAGGTGGCACAGATGTGGCAAAGGGATCAGTTAGACTAAAGGCAGGAAAAATAAAACCTGAAACTGAACTTGAAATAATTCACAGTTTCATATTTGTAACCGCTAAATAACAACATGGATTGGAGAAATATGGGAGATTAGATAACACTTTGCAATTGATACATATTAATGGAATAGTATACAAAAACAACGTGTTCTTTGTTTTCAACGTTTCTGTTGAATGTACAAAAAAGATGTTGAGATTTTTGGAAAAAGTGCAGAGAAGCGCAACTAAGATTGAAGGGTTGGAGACTAAAATATATAAAGAACAGCTGCAGAATTTGAGTTTGGCTAGTCTGGAGAAAAGAAGGACTGGGGTGACATGGTAGCAATATTCAATATTTGAGGGGCTGCCACAAAGAGGAGGGGGTCAAATTATTCTCCAAAGCACCAGAAGGCAGGACAAGAAACAATGGATGGAAACTAATCAAGGAGAGAAGCAACCTGGAATTAAAAAGAAACTTGCTAAGAGTGAGAACAATTGAGCAGTGTAACAGCTTGCCTCCAGGAGTTAAGGTTTTTAAGAAGAGAATGGATAGCCACTTATCTCAAATTGTATATGGTGCCCTGCTTGAGCAGGGGGTTGGACTAGAAGACCTCCAAGGTCCCTTCCAACTCTTGTTATTCTCTGTGTTGTTATCTTTACAGCCATCCTGGAGCTTCCTTTGCCATATCTTCACTTCTCCTTGCAAGTTGGCTGGAAAAGAGAGTCCCTGACATAAATACTTCCTTTGATGCCTTTAATTATGCAACTCCCTGTTTCCTTCCGCATTTGAGAATGGAAGAATTTATAAAACAAGCAGGCCATCAGTTGGTTAATAAGGCCTTCTTATCAAATCTGTTTATCGGTGTTAGTTATGCCCTATAAAATTCATGGTGAGCCTCTTGGGAGAAATCATTTAAATTGGAGATCAGAGCGGGGTGAAGATCCATGCAGAATACACATATCCCTGTTTTATGACACTGCAGGATCTGTGTGTCAGATCCTGTGTGTTTAAAGAAAATTAAAGAAGAAGCAAAGGTTGCAATCAGATTTGTCTGATGGTACTTTAACCATTCTGAATTTGGCATTTCTGATACCTCCCAGGCATCTCCACTGATCAGGAGACAGTAAGAAACAAAGTGGAAAGTAGACAAAAAGAGACAAAATGTGCTCATGAGAAGCATTCGGGGTGTCTGTATTAATGAAACTTTCTGCAGTAAAGAGAAAATAGAATAGAATTCAGGAATAGAACAGAATAGAAAAGAATAGAATAGAACAGAATAACAAAATGAGTAGAAAATAGAGTAGAATAGAACAGAACAGAGTATTCAGAAATAGAATAGAATAGAATTCAGAATGGAATGGAATGGAATAGAATAGAATAGAATAGAATAGAATAGAATAGAATAGAATAGAATAGAATAGAATAACAAAACAAATAGAAAATAGTAGACTAGAATAGAGAATTCAGAAACAGAATAGAATGCAGAATAGAATAGACTAGAATAAAGAATTCAGGAACAGAATAGAATGAAGAATAGAGTAGAATAGAATAGAATAGAATAGAATAGAATAGAATAATGAAAGAATGGAATGGAATAGAATAGAATAGAACAGAACAGAACAGAACAGAACAGAACAGAACAGAATAACAAAATGAGTAGAAAATAGACTAGAATAGAACAGAACAGATTATTCAGAAATAGAATAGAATAGAATTCAGAATGGAATGGAATGGAATAGAATAGAATAGAATAGAATAGAATAGAATAGAATAGAAAAGAGAAGAGAGGAGAGGAGAGGAGAGGAGAGGAGAGGAGAGAATAGAATAGAATAGAATAGAATAGAATAGAATAGAATAGAATAGAATAGAATAGAATAACAAAACAAATAGAAAATAGTAGACTAGAATAGTGAATTCAGAAACAGAATAGAATGCAGAATAGAATAGACTAGAATAAAGAATTCAGGAATAGAATTGTCATTAACTTCAAAGAGGACAGGCATCAGCAGGATGGAGGGCTAGGAAGCAATTAGAATCGGTCTCCAATGATGGAGACCCTTTGACTTCTTTCACCTGGTCCACAGCTGCTGGGAGTGGGCTGGGGGGGAGGCCAAGAGGAAGCTACCATAAAAAGGGGGCACAAAAAAGGGAAAATATGCATTTTTCTCTCCCATCCCCCCCCCTTTGGTTGAGGGAATCCAGACATCCATTCCTGGTGTTGTCACTGGTGTGATTCTAAGCAGTCCTTGGCCCTGGTCTTCCCATTCAGCAACACCTTAGACTTCACACAGAAAAATAGGGGTTCCAATTGCTGCATAAAAGATGAAAACTCCAGGGGAGGGAAAATACATGTCCTTCCAAAAGACATGATTTCTGGTAACTGGAGGAGATTCTGGTGGGCATCAGGTAGAAGATCCAGGTACGGTGGTACCTCGATACTCATCATTAATTGATTGTGGGAGGCACGAGGAGTCCCCAAAAATGATAAGTATCCAACACATTTTTACCCTGAGGCTAGTGAAGGTATATACAAGGCAGCTGATAACTTGACAAGTTCTAGCTGGTGCATTGAGTACCAAACAAACATACTGGGAAAAAGTTTTCGCATCAAAGTTCATTGAGTATCAAATTCAATGACTTGGCTAATAAAGTATCAAATCACACTTGTCTAATAAAGAATTCTGTACTGTTTTGTTCTGTTTACTCTACTCTTATTCTATGCTATGCTATGCTATTCTAGTCTATTTCCATTTCATTCTACTCTATTCTACTCTATTCTCTATTTAGATTTATGGTTAAAGCTGAAAGATAAGAAAGTTTCTGGGGCATGTGTAAAAACAAGATAACTTGGAATAGGGATAAAAAAAGGTAGTAGTCTTAACTAAGGCTTTATAGGATGGTGTTAGTACCTCCCTTGATCTTGATTGTATCCCTCTGTTAATGCAACTTAGGATATTTGCATTAGGGTTTTTTTTGGTGGCTGCTGCACACTGCTGGCTCCTATTTATCTGGTGTCCACTAAGACTCCAAGATCCCTCTCACAGTTACTGCTATTGAGCCTGGTTTCACCCAGTCTATATGGGTACTATATGTGTTGCATGTCCATTTCTGTAATTTCTCCAGCACTCCAAGGTGCTGTGTACATCTAATCTACTTTGGACTCTACAATTATCCCTGGTTTTTACTCTTGCCAACATAGGGAGCATTAAAGTTCAGCAGAATGGATATTGTAATTTTACCCTTTTTAGGGGGGCCTTGCTAACAAAAATCCTCATTAGTAACATCTTCACAGCCCATAAAGAATGGAGGGGGGGAGGAAATTTTCACGCCTTGTGTGGCCATTAGCATGAGAAAGATGGCTGGTTTGTGATAAAAGGAATTTAATGGGGGGAGAGCACTATGATAGGATAGAGGGAAAACCAGGAAATCTGTTTTTTTCCCCTGGTACGGAAGATTATAGGAAGCCAGGCTGCCTGGCTTTCTCCAGATAGAGTGGGACTACAATTCCCAGTGTTCCCAGCTAAGAATGATGGGAATGGTGGTCCCAACACATCTGAAGGACAGCTGGTAGGGGGGGATAATCCCTGACCAACAGCTTTTCCTTCTGGGTGAAAAAGAGCCTCCTAGACGTCTGGCTTTCCAAAACAGCTCCCGCTTTTCCTAGGAAATTAAAATGCATTTTAAAAAGGCTGTGGGGGTTGGGAGAGCCACATCCGTAGCAGCTATGAGCTTAACAGTCCCTCTGGGTATTGCTTCAAATGCATGTAATAAATCTGGGCTAATTCACAAGGAGTTTACAAGCCTCTTGGAGATTTTATGGGACAAAAGGAAACTCGCCCGGTCGAATTCTTCCACTGAGCCTATTCACAGGAGGCTTTCGAAGGAGCTGGCTTGGCAGAATGAAGTGCCTCCTTCCCAGGACGGAGAGGAAAGGGACAAGCCCAAGATCACCCAGCTGACTTCGTAGCTAAGGCGGGACTAGAACTCAGCCCCCCCCCCCCCCCCGTTTCTGGCTTGAGGCCTTAATCATCGAATAACCAAGTTAGAATAGGGGACCCTGGAGGACTTCTAGATTCAACCTGGAAATCAGGAGAAATTTTCTGACCGTGGGAACCAACAACCCAGGGAACAGAAGTTGCCTTCGGAAGTTGTGGCAGCCTCATCCCTGGAGTCTTTCAAGAAGAGATTGGACTGCCATCTATCAGAAATGGTGTGGGGTCTCCTGCTTGGGCGTGGGGGGGGGCTGGACTAGATGACCTACAAGGTCCCTTCCAACGCTGTTAATCTGGTCACCCCCTGCTCAAGCAGGAGACCCTATACCTTTTCAGACAAAGGGCTGTTCAGTCTGTTTCTAAAGCACCCACAACCCCTGGAGACAAGCCTTCCACGGATTAACTGTTCTAACTCTCAAGAAATCAGCTTTTTCCTCGTGGTTCGTCTGAAATATTTTAAAACTTTTTCCAGCCCGCCCCCACTTACCCACACTAAAGAGATATACAGTAGGCAATAAAAGCAAAACTTTGCATTCCTTGCACCAAAAATATCCTAACCCAACAATTTAAAAAACAACACTTGCTGAAGAACCTTGAGGGAAAAAAAACCCAAGATAAATCCATTCTCAAGGTTATAGCAATAAGACAAATGATTGTCCTATGTCTCCTTAAAAAGCTCCACAGTGAAAGAGCAGCCACAACTTCTGATTAATTGTTCTGTCAAGAAATTCCTCCTTAGTTTTAGCTTGGTTCTTTCTTTGATAAGTTTCCATCTGTTGCTTCTTGTCCTACCCTCTGGTGCTTTGTTTTACTTTACTTTATTGTCACTGCACCTCGTACACCAAAATCAAACACCGTCTTCAGTGCACATCATGACCATGAAAATAAACACAAACACATCTCCTTCACCCTCCACACATTGAACCAAAAACCCCCAACACCACACCAACACTGCACTATACAGCAGAATTCAAAAGAGCTCCTGCCCTGGGATAGAAGCTGTTTTTCAGCCTATTTGTCCTTGTTTTTATTATCCTGTACCGTCTGCCAGATGGTAATAGTTCAAAAAAAAGGGTGCCCAGGATGAGGTGGATCTTGGAGGATGTTTTGAACTTTCTTAAGGCAGCAGGAGCTATAAAGCTCTTCCAAAGAGGGGAGAGAGCAACCAATGATCCTCCGGGCAATGATGTTCACCCTCTGGCGTGCTGTCCTATCTGCCATTATAGAACTACTATTCTCTTTGGAGAACAGGTTGATCCTTCTCTTCTTTGTGGCAGCCCCTCAAATATTGGAACACCGCTGTCATGTCACCCCTATTCCTCCTTTTCATGAAATTTGAGCTACCCAATTACTGTAATGGCTCTTCATATGTTTTAGCCTCCAGTTCCCATAACCATCCTTGTTGCTATTGCTGTCTGGGGAATTCTGGGAGTTGAAGCCACCAGTCTTTAAAGTAGCCAAGTTTGCAGGTGCCTACACTATTCCAAAATGGCTCCCATGTTTTTAAATTAAATGAGGATGCTACATGTTAGGGAACTGCAACAGACATAGCTTGGCAGTATGCTATCTATCATCCATGGATTAGCCCTGGCTGAGATTTATTGGATTCTTGGAGTGGCTTGTTGTTCAGATCTCAGCTTTGATTTTGTTTGCTGAAGATGTCAGCAATGGAAATGCGAAGAAGGCTCCATTTAGTCTTCATTTAGCCATCATCAGCAAACCGTGAAATTGCCCTGGAACTGCTAAATCGTTTTCCTAAACAACAGAATCTCTGTGTTGACGAAACAGTAATTTGTGGGCTAATTAGGGAGTTTATTGTTCTAGATGTGGACACAAGTATTTGAGTGATGTTTCTGGAGTGGGCAGTTGGAAGATTCACGAAATGGTTGCTTTCTGTTTCCTGAACTTGATGGTATCTTGTTTTTCTCTTTTCCAGCATCTGAACCAAAAGAAATTTGGTTGACAGATGTGCCTGGAAAAGAACATGTGTTTGTAAATGCTTAAAAGCAGGGTGTTTTGTTTTTGTTTTTTTTTACTAAAGAGAGCATATGCTAGAAAAAAAAGTTCTTTAAAATCTTGCATTAAAATACATACTTAACTAAAAGCAGCATTGAGAAAACGGGCATTAATAAGGTGTAATGAGGGATTTTATGTTGACAGCTGTATGCATTAGTGAATGTTGGATGCAGAATGAACACTCACAAATATAAGTGTGGATTTTTAATTTTTAAAACAATCTGTGAAAAAGACCAACAGACTTATATTTTCTGTTAAATTGCACCATGGATTATATTCACCCACCCTCTAAAAACCAAGTCAAACATCTCTCTAATGGGCTTATGCAATATGTACAGGTCTAGAAAGTGAAGTCACACAATATATATCTCAATCTTTGCTTTGTTTTTGCTCCTGTTCTTGAAGCAAAAGTTATTATTTTCCAAGCACAATTTTGCAACAACAACAAAATTAAGCAAGTTTTACTGAAGATCAATAAACAGAATCAACAAACAAGCAAATGTATTGAGGATAAATAAACAGGATTAATTTACAAGAAGTCTAGCAACTGGACTCGTCCATTTTAAAGCAATGTTTCCCCATGTCAGATAGAGCGTAGACTTTGTGATTCTCTTTCTAAGATTTCTATAGGATCCAGCTTCAGGCTAGTTGCTTACATAATGGCCTCCAGAAACTTGCCAGTCTGACTACTCTTGAAAAGTGTTTGGAAACGTCAACTGGTGCGGAATATGATGGCACAGGCACATGGTCCATGTTACACCATTGTTCTGAGAGCTGCACTGGCTGCTGGTTTGTTCCTGGGGGCAATTCAAGGTGTTGGTAAACAGGATAAAAAAACAAACAAACAATATCTAGGATATATAAACAGGATAAGCTTACAAGAAGTCTCAGCAACTGGGCTCACCTGTTTTGAAGCAATTTATCTCCATGTCAATTAGAGTGTAGATTTTCTGATTCTCTTTCTAAGAGTTTTTATAGGATCCAGCTTCAGGTTAGTTGCTTACATAATGGCCTCCTGCAACTTGCCAGTCTGACTACTCTTGAAAAGTGTTTGGAAATGTCAATTGGTGCAGAATGGAGTAGTACACACAGTCTGTTGGGACCCTTTTGGTGGCTCATGTTGCATCGAGAGCTGCAGTGGTTGATGGCTGGCTTCCGGGTGCAATTCAAGGTGATGGTTATTACCTCCAAACACCTGCTTGGCATAGATCCAGTTTACTTGAAGAACCTTCTCACCCCTATGAGACATGGTGAGAGGACACCTGTGATGGCAGGAGAGGCATGCTGCAGATCTCATCAGTGAAGGAATTTCAGCTGGTGGGGTTCTGGAGAAGTGTCCTTTCTGTCATGACTCCTGCGTTTTGGAACATCTTGTCCCTGGTGGTGAGATGGACTCCCACCCGCCTTTCTTTTTTGCAAATTCCTGAAGATCTGGCTCTTGGGAATTTCTCACTGGTTGATAGACTAATAGCAGTTCCCACCTCCCCTCCCCTCCATAAATTCTGCGCCCTTCCTCCCTATTTTTAGTTATAACTTGAATTTTATTGCAGTTTGAATGTGATTTGATACATTCACCGTATTTATCTTTGTCTGTCTTATCATCTATCGATTTATGGTTTCCTTTTAATGATGTAAGGGACACTGGTGGCTCAGTGGCTAAGACACTGAGCATGTCAATCAGAAAGCTCAGCAGTTTGGCGGTTTGACTCCCTAGCGCCGCGTAGCGGAATGAGCTCCTGTTACTTGTCCCAGCTTCTGCCAACCTAGCAGTTCGAAAGCATGTAAAAAAATGCAAAACTCCTAACTTTGGTAGGAAAGTAACAGCATTCCCTGTGCCGGTGCATTCCGGTGTTTAGTCATGCTGGCCACATGACCATGGAGACGTCTTTGGACAGCGCTGGATTTTTGGCTTTGTAATGGAGATGAACACCGCCCCCTAGAGCCGGAAACTACTAGCACGCATGTGCCAGGGGAACATTTACCTTTTACCTTTAATGTTGTATGCTACCCAAAGTTGCCTTGTGATATGCTGGGCAGCAAACAAATAGATAGATAAGATAAAATAAAATAAGATAAGATAAACCAACTGTTATCAGTGTTGTTGTGTGAACCCAGCTGCTTCGTTTACCCCACGGATCACTATATGTCCTCTAACCCACACTCCTTTAACCTTAAACTATCCACTATTGATCTCACCCCATTCCTAAGAGGTCTGTAAGAGGTGTGGATAACTGCACAATCATGCCTACTGTCCCTATTTTACCCATTTATTCCTACCTATTTCCTTTATTCTTACTCATGTTTATGCTTATACCTAATATCTTGTAAGCGATTGACAAATCAAATAAATAAACAAAATAAATAAATACTGCCTGAATGCAGAATATAGGTTCACCTTGAATAATGCTTTGAATGTCTGCGTTTTGTTTTCTCATTGACGAAGAGGGAGGAAATGTGTTTTCTAATCCCAGCTCTCTTGAAGCTCGAGAACTATGTTGATTTAGGACAGATTTACATTCCCAACATGTAAGGAATGACCCTCGGTGCCTCTGAAAGCCTGGGAGAGGGAAGGTTACAGCTTTGTTGACCTTAGCCTGGCTTCTCTGAAGGATGTTGCCAGGGGCCAACTGAAGGGTAGGTAGACGAGTGTCAAAAGGGCAATAGCTATGGTCATGGGCAGGCTGGCGGTCAGGCAGATGGGCTCAGAGCACCAGACACAAACAGAAGCATGAATTCCAGAGGGGGGAGGAAAGAGATGAGACATCTAAGAGGCTATGGTTGGAGCAGATGCAGAAGAGCTGGGAGTCTCTGCCGTGTTGGATAAATTGGGTTGACTGAAAGAACATACGGAGAAATGTCTTGAGTGAGAATAATTAAGCAGCAGCTCACCTTGCCTTCAGAGGTTGTAGGTGCTCCATCACTGGAGGTTTTAAGAAGAGGTTGGGCATCCATTTGTCCAAAACATTATAGTGTAACAGTAACAATGTAGAGCAAGGGTGTCAAACTCAAGTCCCACGGGGCCACTCTGGATACAACTAAAGACTGGTCCACGGTATGTCTGCCCGTGAAAATGGAGCTTCATTTTCGCAGGCAGAGGGAGGGTTGCAGGAGGCAGTCGCAGCCTAAAACGGAGCTTGGGAGCCCATTTTCACTGACAGTGTGCTCAGGCCACCACTGGCACCCTCGACATGAGTGACGTTGAGCTCGCCATGCCCACCCTAGCCAAATCCCACCAAGGTCAAACACAACCCTGATGCAACCCTCAATGAAATTGAGTTTGATACCCCTGGTGTAGTAACCATGACCGTCCTGCTTCAACAGGGGGTTAGATTAGAAGACCTCCAAGGTCCCTTCCAACAGTGTTATCCAGTTATTCTTTTAACTTCAGTGCTGGCTTGTGAGCTTAGAAAGTCAGTTGTAACAGGAGTGGTCACCAGCCTTGCACCTCTGTTGCCCAAGAATGGTTATCTGGTCATGCCACCCTCTGCAGACTATAATATTTATCGGCTGCTACGTGTAATTTTTTTTTCATTCATTTTATGATTGAACCCCCCCCCCCCCAACCCTCCCAATTTATGAGCCAGTTCAGGAAGAAATACAAGCCCATCGACAATTAAAATTGGGTCTCCCTGGAAGTGATTGGCTTTGTTGTCCAAAGCTCCTTTCACCTTGCTAAGATTATGCTAAGACTCAATATTGCCTAGAGCTTAGGTTATAGCTGGATTTGATTTCTCCTGTGGCATTGTGGTGCTGGAGATATTTTTTGATTTACAACTAGAAATAAAGGCCTGGGGGGGGGGGGGAATGGAAAAACTAGGGTGGAAAAAACAGTGGTTTTTTTTCTATTTTATTCCCCCCAATTTTTCCAGTTTTTTCCCCCAGGCCTTAACTGAATCACTGCAGTTGTTAGGTTAGTCCCATGGTTGTTAACTGAACTGAGTTTCCCCATGGACTTTGCTTGTCAGAATATTGCAAAAGACAATTGCATAATCCTGGGACTGTCACTGTGACCGTCGTAAACAGGAGTCAGTTGCCAAGCATCTGAATTTTGATCACAGGACAAGGGGGAGGCTGCAATGGTCATAAGTGTGGGAAAACAGTCATAAGTCCCTTTTTTCAGTGATGTTCTAACTTCAAAAGATCACTAAACTAACTATTTGTGACTACGCTGCATTTTTCAGCACAGAGTCCCAAAGGTGCCTTTTTTATTTCAAGAGGCAAACTGGACTTTCTGGTTTTTCTTTGAAGATGTTTCACTTCTCATCCAAGAAGCTTCTACAGAGAAATTATTGAGTCTGTCATCTGTACCTCTATAACTGTCTGGTTTGGTTCTGCAACCCAACAAGACAGACACAGACTCCAGAGAGTAATTAGGACTGCAGAAAAAACAATTACTACCAACCTGCCTTCCATGGAAGGACCTGTATACAGTCCAAAAGAGGGCTGTGAGAATATTTACAGACCGTCACATCCCAGACATAAACTGTTTCAACTCCTACCTTCAAAAGGACGCTATAAAGCCCTGCACACCAGAACAAGTAGACACAAGGGGAGTTTTTTCCCCAAACGCCATCACTCTGCTAAACAAATAATTCCCTCAACACTGTAAAACAATTTACAAAGTCTGCACTACTATTGCTATTAATCTTCTCATCACTCCTTATCACCCATCCCCTCCCACTTCTTGACTCTTGATGAATGTATCTTTTCTTTTATATATACTGAGAGCATTTGCACCAAGACAAATTCCTTGTGCATCCAATCACACTTGGCCAATAAAGAATTCTGTTCTGTTCTATGCTATCCTATGCTATGCTATGCTATGATATGCCATTCTATTCTACAGATGGATAATTCTATGCTATGCTATTCTTTGAATGGATTATTCTATTCTATTCTATTCTATTAAAAGAAAAACAAGAAAGTCCAGTTAAGAGCTGAAGGAGCTTTTATCCCAGGGCAGTAACTCTTTTGAATTTTACTGTATGGTGCAATATTAATGTAATATCAGGGGTTTTCTATTCAATTGTATAGAATGTGAAGGATGTGTGTTTGTGTTTATTTTCAAAGTCATAATGTACATTGAAGATGGTGTTTAATTTTGTTGTACGAGGGGCAATGACAATAAAGTAAATTAGAGTAAAGTAAACTTTGGGACAACCTGGATGACTGAGAATCTCCATAGTCATTTAGCCTTCACCAAAGAGCTTTGCAGCCCTGGCAGAATAGCAGCCGGGTTGAAGGCTGGGAGAGTTGGCAGAAACCTCCAAAGCGGAGGCTGAACAGCCCAGCCTGACTGAGCGATGATTTCCCGCATCTTGGCAGCCCTGGGCTTGGCCAGCCGCCAACAGAAGCATAAGGCTGTGGGGGAAGCTATTTTCAGTCAACAGGGCTTTCCCAGCACATAAATATTTTATTTTATTTTATTTTATTTTATTTTATTTTATTTTATTTTATTTTATTTTATTTTATTTTATTTTATTTTATTTTATTTTATTTTATTTTATTTTATTTTATTTTATTTTATTTTATTTTATTTTATTTTATTTTATTTTATTTTATTTTATTTTATTTTATTTTATTTTATTTTATTTTATTTTATTTTATTTTATTTTATTTTATTTATTTTTTATTTTATTTTATTTATTTTTTATTTTATTTTATTTTATTTTATTTTATTTTATTTTATTTTATTTTATTTTATTTTATTTATTTTTATTTTATTTTATTTTATTTTATTTTATTTTATTTTATTTTATTTTATTTTATTTTATTTTATTTTATTTTATTTTATTTTATTCATTTTTATTTTATTTTATTCATTTTTATTTTATTTTATTTTATTTTATTTTATTTTATTTTATTTATTTTTATTTTATTTTATTTTATTTTTTATTTTATTTATTTTTATTTTATATTTTATTTTATTTTATTTTATTTTATTTTATTTTATTTTATTTATTTTTATTTTATTTTATTTTATTTTATTTTATTTTATTTTATTTTATTTTATTTTATTTTATTTTATTTTATTTTATTTTATTTTATTTTATTTTATTTTATTTTATTTTAATTTCTGTTTGTCAATTGCTTACAAGGTATTAGGTATAAGTAAAAACATAGTTATGAATACAGGGATACATATGAGAAAAATAAAAGAAACAATAGGACAAGGATGGGCGGAGGGAGAGGACCCCCTCCCATGGGCGCAGTCACGTGACACTTCGCCATATATTCCAAGAGGGAGCTGACTCAACATGCTTTCCTTCCCTTCACTCTTGAAGCGTTGCCAGAAAAAAATGCAGAAACGATTTTAGGTGCCGTAGGGGCAACTGAGTGCTTAGGAAGACATTCGGTGTACAAGGTAACCCTTGACTGATGACCACGATAGAGCCCAGAATTTCTTTTTTTGCTAAGCGAGACAGTCATTGAGCGAGTTTTGCCCCATTTTTATGAACTTTTGTTTTTTTCTTTTTGACCAGAGTGGTGAAGGGAATCACTGCAGTTCTTAAGTTAGTCACAGCGTTGTTAAGCGAGTCAGGCTTCCTCATTGACTTTGCTTGTCAGAAGGTCACAATAGACCTCAGGACACTGTAACCATCATAAATATGAGTCAGTTGCCAAGCTTCTGAATGTAAATCGCATCACCATGGGGATGCTACAAACGGTTGTAAGGTGAGAAAAGGTCATCAGTCGCTTTTTTCAGTGCTGTTGTAAGTTTGAATGGTCACTCAATGAAACATTGTAAATCAAAGACTACTGTACTGCAAAAGGACCTGGCCTATCCCTTAACTGTAGCACAGAAGATTTATTCAAGCCTATACACCAGGATCCCATCCCCTAAAGTTCAACACTAAATTGGTGCCAGATAAGAGTCAGCAGAATACAGAAGGGGCTGGACTTGAACGTTTGTGGAAATGTAACGACTCTAGGCTAATGATGCACTTAACTCCTTCCCCAGCTCTGTCTGCTCTTCTCCTACAAGTACAAGGGTGGGGGGGGAAATGCAAGAATGCATTATTGCGGGGGCATAGACTTATCCGAAACTCTCTTCCTCCCATTTTGGTCTGATCCAGAGGGGGTCTTCAGCAGGTTCTGACCAGTTCTGAAGAACCTGTAGCGGAAATTTTGAGTAGTTTGGAGAACCGGCCAATCCCACCTCTGCCTGGCCCTACCAACCCCATCTATTCTCTGCCTCCCATTGAGTCCCAGCTAATCAGCTGGGTCTCCTTTGGCTGCACAGGAGAATGGAGCAGGAAAGCAGGTTCATGGGGTGGGGAGAGAATGGGGATTTTGCAGTATCCCCCTGCCATGCCCACCAAGCCACACCATGCCCACCAAGCCACACCCACAAAACCGGCATTAAAATAATTTGAATCCCACCACTGGACTCTCATCCGTTCTGCGCAAAAGGCCCAACCCTGGAAAATTCCAGATCTTTCCCCTCTCTCTCGTTCAGAGCCTCTGACCCTGGAGAGGGGTCAGCCACATGGCCCATCCCATAATTGAGAACATGCATCTCCTGGGATAGATAGCCAAACTAAGCCTTGGCCTTACCGGAGGCTGAACTGACCAAAGATGGCATTTTTGATTGTCAGAAAAGAAGGAGATAATTATCTCTAGCTGAGCCATTGTCTGCTCCTTTTAATGAAAATGACACCTTGGCCGGGGCATTCTATAAATCACAGCTTTCTATTGGAAAGAGGCTTTCCACAGTAATTAATGAACCACTATAAAGACATTAAAAGCAGAGTGTGCATTGATAAACTGCCCCGTCATTCATTTCCCGTGTCATCTTTTGCTTTGAAGATGGGAGAAATTCTTGTAGCTCAGAGCTGGCTGTTCTCTCTTGAGAGCAGTTCCAACTCTGTTAATCTGTAATGTGTGTGTGTTTCTGGTTGTGAAGTAATACTAGAGAAACAACCGACCAAGACCTTCAAACCATTTTAGTTGAGATTATGCTGGCCAGCGTACATTCCAAAGTTTTGGTTGCATCTATTGGACGTAAAGTTTTTTTTGAGAAGCGGCTTTTATTTTAAATTGATTTGAGAATCAAGGATGGGCTGGTGGGGTCATAATAAGCCAGCACTAGCAACTAGATCTTTTTTAAAAAATGGCTTTTATTTTAAATTGATTTGAGAATCAAGGAAGGGCTGATGGAGTGTTAATAATCCAGCACTCGTGAAATCTTACACTGTTTCTGATGGTACCAAATTTTTTGCCATCTGTCTCATGTTGAAATCTTTGGAACAAAAGTCTGTGCCCAGAGGGACAAAGTTGGCAGATTATCTTACTACCCTCATGTATACAGTGAGGTTTAATGGTTGCTTGTCTTTGTTATTTAATTTTTACATTTCACTTGTTTGTCGTTTAAATTTTCAACAGTGTTCAAAGGCTGCAATAAAAGCTTTTCAAGTTGTGTGTTTGCGTGGATGTCAGCCCTTCCTGGGATCTTGTGCTGTGTGGTTTTGTGGCTCTCTTTCATTAGTTGTGGTTTGTTTTGATATGAATCTGAGTTATGTGATGGCAATTGTAACTTGGTCACAGTTGATTATGATTGGAGCAGCCATTTAAGCTTTACTCATAAACAAACCAATAAAAGATGCCAGCTATATAAACCTTGTGTAAAAGTTGTTCTCAGTCTTGTCATATCTGCTCTCTCGTATTTGTACATGTGCAGTGGAACTTACATTGGATGAAAATCCAGGGCTGCTTTTGATCTTCTTACTTTCCAGCATATTTCTACAAAAAATATTGAAACCAGGTTCATGCACAGGGGGTAGAATCAAAATTTGCAAAAGGTGTGCAGTCATCGTGCTCAAAAGTCCTGCCCTATATGTGTACAAACATGAAGAATGGTTATAGGAATTGGATGTGTCTAGTCTGGTGAAAGGAAGGACTAGGGTGGACATGACGGCAGTGTTCCAATATTTGAGGGGCTGGCGCATAGAAGAGGAAGGGGGGTCAACCTATTTTCCAAAGCACCTGAGGGCAGGACAAGAAGCAACGGATGGAAATCCACCAAGGAGAAAAGCAACCTGGAACTAAGGAGAAATTTCTGGACAGTGAGAACAATTCATCAAGGGGGGATGGCTTGCCATCTGAAGTGGTGGGTGCTGGACAGCCTCTTGTCTGAAATGGTATAGGGTCTCCTGCTTGAGCATAGAGGGTTGGGCTAGAAGACCTCCCAAGCTCCCTTCCAACTCTGTGTTCTGAACAGAAATGGTTGGCCTTTGAATGTGACTCCCTGCCTGCCATTCCATGTACATTTAGATGCATGTAATAGATGCCTCTTGATGGCTCCCTTGGGCAGTCATAGTAAAACCTCAGGAGAACACCTTGGAAACAAGCAAGAAGAATTTAGCTTTCCTTCCTTTTTGCTTCTCCATCAGTGGGTCAAAGTCTTTATTTTCTTTCTCGCCCTTCCCCTGCATCCTTTGCTGATGGGAGTCATGTCAGAGTATATTCATGAACTGGTATAGCGCTTGGTGACAAGGTCAGCCAATGAATAGGCTAAATCTATAAACTAAATCAGCCAATGAGGATAGTTTGGAAACTGAAAGTAGAAATAGCCTAGGCTGGAAACTGAAACTAAACGTGGCCTAGGCTAGTTCTATGTTAAGCTCTGGAACTCTGCAGCTATGGTTAAGCTCTGCAGCTCTGAAGCTATGTTGAAGCTCTGAGTCTGTCTATTGAAGATGAAACTAACTTGCTTGCTGAAGACTGGAGCTCTGCTCTGAACTTTCAACATGTTTCTGCCTGAGTTTGCTCCATGTTGGAGAAGTCTGGTTTGTAAAATCTTATTATGTTTATAAAGATGTTAAATGAAGCATCAGCCATCTGTGCTTATTTTTTCTGGTGCTGAATTAACCCTGCAAAACTTTCAATAAGTAAACATGAAGATCAGGTGGTTTGTGTATTATTTCAAAAGTTCCTTTTAAAAGGAGATCTTTCAGTCTCGATTGACCACTGTCCACAAGCCTTCACAAGGTTGGATGGTGAGGTGGACAATGTCCTTTTTTTTTTTTTTTTCCTTTAAAAAGCCACAGCCAAGAGATAGTGGCATGGACGGAGACAGTTGTCTATTTGAGAGGCTTTGAGGTCTTTTGTTCATATCAAGGGCTTTTAAAAAGAAAAGTTGGCTTCCTGACCCATCACTTGGACAAGACAGATGTTCCCTGGCAAGAGGGAGAAAAGGGCCTTTCAGTCTCTTTCACATTTTCCTACACTTTTTCTTACTTTTGGTCTGTTATCTCCTCCTCAACCCCGGGAAGTTTCATGAGGCCCCATGCCTTCCCTTCCTCCCCCATCCTACTGTATTCCTGATGCTCCTGGAGAATCAAGAGGGCAGGGCTCTTGTTCACACTTGGCTACTCACAAAGAAGCCCCCATTCAAAGCGAGGCCTCCAGGGCCTGTCCGTGGCAGCTTCGCACAATAGCAACATTAGACTCGGAGGCTGAAGCTCCAGTTGATGGTGAGGTGGCCTGAATAACCAGTGGTCGTCGTCTTCTTCTCCTGAGTGGTCTCTCCTGGGGGAGGGGAGAAAGGCCTTGTTCAAAGCAAGTTGCCGTGTCTTTTTTCCTGGCCATTTCAAAAGCCTTATAAAACCTTTAGGATATCTAAAAGCTAAGAGGGTTGGACAGGATGGGAAAGAAAGGAAGGATGAGTCACCAAGAGGGATTTGAAGACCCTCCCCATTCATCTCTGGAACTTCCTTTCTGCTCCTTTGATTTCACCTCCTTCCATACTCTCCCACCCTGAAGAGATCCTTC
>CM066337.1:14169985-14337485 GCA_033807585.1 Hydrophis major
TGTGCTGGGTGGTGGTGGGATTGGGCATTGAGGTGGTGGTTGGTGTGTGTTTTCTTCTGGTATATGATGTATCCTAGTGTGCCATATGTTTTTTTTGTAGATTAGTGCATCTAGGAATGGTAGTTGTTCGCTTGTTTCTGTTTCTATGGTGAACTTGATTTTTGAGTGTGTGCTGTTTAGGTGTGTTAGGAAATTGTTTAGGTTTTCTTTTCCATGGGGCCAAATCACAAATGTGTCATCGATGTATCTTAACCATCGCTTGGGTTTGTGGGTGGTATTAGCCAGGGCTCTGGATTCGAATTCTTCCATGAACAGGTTTGCAATGACAGGTGACAGTGGTGATCCCATAGGGGCTCCTTCAATTTGCTTGTATCTTTGTCCTTTGTATATGAAATATGTGTTGGTTAAGCAGTGTTCTGCTAGTTCCATGAGGTGTTTAGCTCGTTGGTATTTATTTTTGATGATTTCAAGAGTGTCTTTTATTGGGACTTGAGTGAATAGTGAAACCACTTCGAAACTTACAAGCAGATCTTCTTGTTCCACGTGTAGATCTTTGATCATTTCCAAGAAGTGGTATGAGTTTTGTACATGTGAAGCTACTGTTTCAGCATGGGGCTGTAGCTGTTTTGCTAAATGTTTAGCTAGGTTTTGTAATGGTGCTCCTCTGGAGCTGACTATGGGTCTGAGAGGTATGCCTTCTTTGTGTATTTTTGGGAAGCTGTATAGTTTGGGGCATCTGGAAGATTTCTCTCTGGGTATGATATATGTATGTATGTATGTATGTATGTATGTAAACAATACCATGAAATGTCTATGGTATCATAAATTCAAATAACAATCAGACTAAAAAGTAAAACCTAGAAGGTTCTATAATCATTAAAGTAGGAGGGTGGGGAAATGAAGGTCGGCTGTTCAGATGCGCGCCATCACAGAACCAGATTTGCAGACTTAACAGAATACAGAATAGTCCTTGACATACGGCGATCATGGAGCCCCAAATTTCTGGCGTTAAATGAGATGTTTGTTGCATGAGTTTTGCCCCCATTTTGCAAAGCTTTCTTGACTCAGTTGTTAAAGTGAATCGCTGCAGTTAATAAGCTGGTAACCTGGTTGTGAATTGAATCCATCTTTCCCCATTAACTTTGCTTCTGAGAAGGCCGCAAAATGTGATTAGATGGCCTTGGGACACTGTGTCCATCATAAATGTGAGTCAGTTGCCAAGCATCTGAATTTTTTTCAAAAAATTATTAAACAAAAACATTAAAAACAGCGAACGTGGTGTAACCATCCTGATAACACCTATTTGTCATATACAACTGCAGTGATTCACTCGACAACGGTGGCAAAAAAAAAAAAAAAATCCCTAAAATGGGTCAAGCTTCACTTAACAAATGTTTAAATTAGTGGCAGAAATTTGGCGCTCCATTGTGGACGTAAACCGAGGATTCCCTCTAATCCCAAGATGGATCTGGTTCCCCCAATCCAACATGGTTAAAGTCGACAAATCCTTAAAATCTTAAGCATGTTGATGGTGAGACTCAGAAAAGCCCAGCAAGAGACGTGTGTGTAAATAAAATTACTCAACGATAATTCTATTGTGGCTTCCGCCTCCGTTGGTTGATGCTCCGCGGTCTTTTCTTAATGCAGTAAAGCACCATTAGTGTTGAAGGGGCTCCTCTAATTCAATAAACTGTTCCCAAATTGCATTAAATCCGAGTTTGGGTTAGGTTTCCCTTCAGGATGAGAAGGAGAGAAGAGAAAAGCTAAGGGTGAATCGGGAAGGGCTTCTCCTGAAAAGACAGCAGAGCCAGGGAGGTTGAGGGGTGGGGTTGAGTTGGGGGGAGCAGCCAGTGCATCTTTAATGTATGAATCTGAGATGAGAAGCTTCCCATCTGTTGGAGCCCAGTGGGACCCTGAAGATGAGTGATGAGTCTTGTCTGACATCTTGGTCCTGTTCTCTTTGATGTACGTTGTGGGCGGATGCGGGAAGCAAAGATGGAGGGGCCCACGTGGAGGCGTGTTAACTCTGAAGGCACCTTGCAGGAGACAACAAGGGGGAAGCAGGACCAAAAGATGTCCTTTGGTGGGGGAGGGGAGGGGAGGGGAGGGGTGGACAGCCGGCACACACACACACACACACACACACCCAGGTTGGGTTGAAACTTGGGAAGAGTTGGATGAGAGGAAGTCCACCTTCCTTCAAGGCTTCCGCTCCATTGAATTCATAAAGGAATTTAGAGGTGACCCTGAGAAAGGTGTGAAAAGGGGAAGAGAGGGAGGGAGGGAAGGGAAGGAAGGAAGTCAAGAGGTGAGGAAGGGAAGAGAGGTAGAAGGGAAAAGCAAGAGGGAGGGAGGGAGGGAAGAAGAAAAGAGGTGTAGAAGGGGAAGACTGAGGGAAGGGAAGGAAGGAAGGAAGGAAGAGAAGAGGTGTAATTCCACAGTTGCTGGAATTGGGTATGTCTAGTTTAATGAAAAGGAGGACTAGGGGTGACGTGATAGCAGCGTTCCAATATCTTAGGGGCTGCCATAAATAAGAGGGAATCAAACTATTCTCCAAAGCACTGAAGGCAGGAGAAAAAGCAATGGATGGAAACTAAACAAGGAAAGAAGCAACTTAGAACTAAGGAGAAATTTCCTGACAGTGAGAACAATTAATCAGTGGAACAGCTTGCCTCCAGAAGTTGTAAATGCTCCAATGCTGGAATCTTTTTAAGAAGAGACTGGACAACCATTTGTCTGAAATGGTATAGGGTTCCCTGCCTAAGCAGGGGGTTGGACTAGAAGACCTCCAAGGCCCCTTCCAACTTCGTTATTCTATTCTAACCTGTCTTGTATTTCTTTTTCTTTTAGCGATGTCTGACTTCCATGTACACCCCCAGAGTGCAGTGGTGGAAGAAGGAGGCATTGCCCGCTTTCAGTGCCAGATCCATGGCCTGCCTGAACCCATGATAATGTGGCAGAAGAATCATCTCCCTATCAGCACAGATAATGACAGGTAACCCTGCCCGAAGAACCAAAAACTGGGGAGGAGAATAGGAATAGAATAGAATTCCATCCCATCCCACAAATGATGATGGATTGAAATATATGTGAAAAGAGATTCCTTTGGATACTGTAGTCTTTATAAATAGGAATAGGAATAGAATAGGAATAGGATAGAATAGAATAAATAGAATAGGAATAGAATAGAATAGAATAGAAATGAAATAGAATAGGAATAGGAATAGGAATAGGAATAGAATAGGAATAGAATAGAATTCCATCCCCTCCCACAAATGATGATGGATTGAAATATATGTGAAAAGAGATTCCTTTGGATACTGTAGTCTTTATAAATAGGAATAGGAATAGGAATAGGAATAGAATAAATAGAATAAATAGAATAGGAATAGAATAGAATAGAATAGAATAGAATAGAATAGAATAGAATAGAATAGAATAGAAATAGAATAGGAATAGGAATAGGAATAGAAATAGAAATAGAAATAGAAATAGAAATAGGAATAGAATAGGAATAGAATAGGAATAGAATAGAATTCCATCCCATCCCATCCCCTCCCACAAATGATGATGGATTGAAATATATGTGAAAAGAGATTCTTTTGGATACTGTAGTCTTTATAAATAGGAATAGGAATAGGAATAGGAATAGGAAAAGGAATAGGATAGAATAGAATAAATAGAATAGGAATAGAATAGAATAGAATAGAATAGAATAGAATAGAATAGAATAGAATAGAAATAGAAATAGAAATAGAAATAGAAATAGAATAGGAATAGAATAGGAATAGAATAGAATTCCATCCCATCCCATCCCCTCCCACAAATGATGATGGATTGAAATATATGTGAAAAGAGATTCCTTTGGATACTGTAGTCTTTATAAATAGGAATAGGAATAGGAATAGGAATAGGAATAGGAATAGAATAAATAGAATAGGAATAGAATAGAATAGAATAGAAATAGAAATAGAAATAGAAATAGAAATAGAAATAGAAATAGAAATAGAAATAGAATAGGAATAGAATAGGAATAGAATAGAATTCCATCCCATCCCATCCCCTCCCACAAATGATGATGGATTGAAATATATGTGAAAAGAGATTCTTTTGGATACTGTAGTCTTTATAAATAGGAATAGGAATAGGAATAGGAAAAGGAATAGGATAGAATAGAATAAATAGAATAGGAATAGAATAGAATAGAATAGAATAGGAATAGGAATAGGAATAGGAATAGGAATAGGAATAGGAATAGGAATAGGAATAGGAATAGAATAGGAATAGAATAGAATTCCATCCCACAAATGATGACGGATTGAAATATATGTGAAAAGAGATTCCTTTGAATACTGTAGTCTTTATAAATAGGCAGGAAGCCCCACACTTACTCACACTGATGACATGACCTAGTTGGGTAATGAAACACCTGCAACCAACCAAGCTCAGAAGCACCAGGGACTGCACCATTCAAAGCCCCTCCTAAAACAAAAAACTGGCTTCTTTCCCAGTCTTAAGCTTCCCTTAATTGTCGTATATTCCAAGCATCTATCCCGAATGAGTATGTTCTCTGAACCCCTCAGGTACACACTGCTTCCCAAGGGGGTTTTGCAAATCACAGGACTGCGAGCCGAAGATGCTGGGATCTTCCACTGCGTCGCCAGCAACATTGCGAATGTGAAATTTAGCAGAGGAGCCAGGCTCACCGTATCAGGTTGGTTGGACACAGGGTGGGATGGGGCAGGGGTAAGGATTAAAAGTAGTCCTCCATTTAATGACCACAATTGAGCTGAAAATTTTCTGCTGCTAAGCGAGACATTTGTTAAGGGAGCCTTGCTCCATTTTACGATCTTTTGTGCCATAGTTGTTAATTGAATCACTGCAGTTGTGAAGCTAGTAACACTATTGTTAAGTGAATCTGGCTTCTCCAATGACTTTGCTTGTCAGAAGATCACAAAAGCTAATCATGTGACCACAGGACACTGCAACCATCATAAATACGAGTTGCTTGTCAAGCACCTCGATTTGATCTCGTGACCATGGAATGCTACAATGGTCGTAAGTGTGAAAAACGCTTTTTTCCGGTGCCGTTGTAACTTCAAACGGTTGTTCGTTGTAACCTTGAAATGGTTACTAAATGAACTGTTGTAAATCAAGAACTGTATCTAAGGTGCTTCATCTGTCAAGTGCTGCTGTTTTACTTTGGTATCTGTTGAGCATATTTTTTAATTTATATTTCACGTTTCTATACCACTCATCTCCTTCCAAGAGGAATTCTCCTTGGTGTACCAAAAAAAGATCAAAATCGTAAAGCAAAAAAAATTAAGCGTTGGAGTTAAAATTTTAGAATTGATTTAAAAAAAAATATAAAAAGTGTTTTTAATCATTTTAAACCCTGTTAAAAACCAGTTGATAAAGGTGAAGGAAGAACTCTCCTGGCACCAACCAGCCCCATAATGGGGGCTTTCCTTTGATCTCCCCAAGCAAGGCCACACAACAATAGGGAGCCTCTTTTTTTGGAATGACAGGTTGCAGTTGCTGCTTGGTGTCATCATTTATAACCGAGACGCCAGTCTCTTTCATGAGAGAATGCCCAATTTTCATCAGAATAACAGAGACAAGAATCCATCTGGCCATATTCCAGGATTTGAAGGGCTACCACAATGAAGAGGGGGTCAATTTATTCCCCAAAGCACCTGAGGGCAGGACAGGAAACAATGGATGGAAACTAATCCAGGAGAGAAGCAACCTGGAACTCAGGAGGAATTTCCTGACAGCAAGAACAAAGAACCAGTGGAAGGGCTTGCCTTCAGAAGTTTGTGGGTGCTCCATCATTGGAGGCTTTTCAGAAGAGACTGGACTGCCACTTTTCTGGAATGGAATAGGGTCTCCTGCTTGAGCAAGGGGCTAGACTAGATGACTTTCAAGGTCCCTTCCATCTCTATTCTGATTGATTGAGTTGGAAGGGACCCTGGATATCTTCTAGTCCAACTCTCTGGTCAAACAGGAGACCCTCTAGCATTCTGGGCAAATGGTTGTCCAGTCTCTTCCTGAAAACCTCCAGTATTGAAGCACCCACAACTTCTGGAGACAAGTCACTCCACTAGTTAATTGTTCTCTCTGTCCGGAAATTTTTCCTTATTTCTAGATCGGTTCTGTCCTTGATTAGTTTCCATCCATTGCTTCTTGTTCTGCTTTCAGCTGCTTTGGAGACTAAGTTGACCCCTTCTATTTCGTGGCTGTCCCTCAAACATTGGACCACTGCTATCATCTCTCCCCTTTTCCTTATTTTCATTAGACACTCGCGCGATGTGGTCAGGCTTAGTTTTTGTGGAGGAAAATAAAGGGGTGGAAATCTGCCTCTGCCTACCAGCATCCATTGGTATTCCCCTGGCTAGCGTCCTGTCACTGTGTGAGAGAGTTGGGGGCTGTTTGGAAACTGAAACAGTACTTCCTGTGTGAGTAAGAAGGAGATAGCAAGGAGCCTGGGCATGGCTTAGCTCAACTGTTCTGTACTAAAGCTGCTTGGTGCTGTGAAACTAAAACTGAAACTCCTCTCCTCTGCTTGTGTTTTGCATTTGGAACAGGTTTCTTTTCAAGTGGGGAAGGGGAGTATCAGAGCATGTTAATAATAATAATAATATAGGAAATATTAATGCTCTGATGGTCTTTTTGAAAAATCCTTTCTTAGTGAGCACCTAAGAAGCCAAGAGGAACATACGTGCCAAATTTTAAGTTTGGAAGTTCTGACGATTTTGTGATGATGCATGAGTGGTATTTTGCTTTTATATAGAGAGATTTCATTTTCTGAAAGTCCTGATTGGTAGGATAAAGCTGTATGATTTTTCTGGTCTTGGTACGAAGGCCTACTTCTTGTCCCTTCTGTTCTTCTCTGCTCAACAGAGCAGAGATTCCCAATCAATCAGCTTTGTTACAATCACAGACCAGGCCAAAGCTTCAGTCCATGACTTCAGATAGTAATTAAAAGCAAAAGGTATGAGCTGTCAGTCAAATCGATATAACGTACAATAATATATCTAAGGTGACCAACTTTTTTACAATAAGAAGGAGGACACAAATAAATTGAAGAAAAAAAAAACAAAGCCACTTGGGCATGACACCCTCCCTCAAAACAATTCTCCTGTGCAGAGCACATGCGTCTCATCATCGCGCCTCGCCGCACTGTACCGAGCCTTGACGAATCGTCATGTCAGATACAAATACGTCACATCACATGCAACAGATCGGCTCGGCATCAATCAAATATGGAGATTTACAGATTAGTCTTCAAATATCAAAAAGGAGGACATATAGGAGGATACTTTTTGAGGGAGGACAGAACTTACAAAAGGAGGACTGTCCTCCCTAAAGGAGGATGGTTGGTCACCTTAATATATCATCGGAAACAAAGTGGCCACAGTTGTCTGTCTTGCTACATTTTGAAATCCCTTTTGTTATGTACAGTTTATTAAGAATTATTTACGTGGGGAAAGATAAATACAAAGCAAAGGAGAGAGAAAATGGGGAAAGCAAAACAGTGAAAGAAAGAAAAAGAGAGAGAGAGAGAGAGATAAGGTGAGAAAATATGAACAACCTTTAACCTTCTTTTTTTCTTAAATATTACAGAAATCCCTTCCACCCCTTATTTCAATCCTTTTTCAGTCATCTAATCCAGAAATCATTTCACTTTATTCCATTTTTAGTGAAAAGACCATAAAGGGTTTCCAGCCTTTTATCTTTGCTGTTAGCATATTAGATCTTGTTTTAGTTTTTTCAAGTAATGAAAAAAATCTTGTTTTCTTCATTTGAGGGACTTTTGCCCTGTTTATATTCCATATTAGGCATTTAAAATCCATACTTTTTCTTGTAAACCTATACCCGCAGCATCTAACATGGTTGTCTCTTCCTCATTTAGTTGTGTGTTAATGTTGCGTGGTTCCCTCTTTTTGTTCCAGTTACACCTTTCTCCAGCTCTTTCATAAAAACTGTCCTTCCTCTAGAATTAAAGGACACCCCCTGGGATGGCTTTTGGTACACCATTGCAGGTGTCCCCATCTCCTGGTCCATGAACTGGCACCAGTCCTTGGCATGCCAGAAACTGGTCCATGTAAACAAACAGAGCAGAGCAGAGCAGAGCAGAGCAGAACAGAACAGAACAGAACAGAACAGAACAGAACAGAACAGAACAGAATAGAATAGAATAGAATAGAATAGAATAGAATAGAATAGAATTCCATATTGGCCAAGAGTGATTGGACACATAAGGAATTTGTCTTTGGTGCATATGCTCTCAGTGTACATAAGAAAAAACAAAATACATTCATCAAGAATCATAAGATACAACACTTAGTGATAGTCATAGGTTACTATAAGCAATCAAATCACACTAGGAGAACAAAACAATACAAATTGTAAAGATACAAGCAACATGGTTATAGTCATAAGTGGGAAGAGATAGGTAATAAGAAGCATGAGAAGAATAATAGTAATACAGTCTTACGAAGTAATTTGACAGTTTTGTGTGAATTAGTCGTTTAGCAGGGTGATGGCATTCGGGGAAAAACTGTTGTTGTGTCTAGTTGTTTTGGTGTGCAGCGCTCTCTAGCATCATTTTGAGGGTAGGAGTTGAAACAGTTTATGTCCAGGATGTGAGAGGTCTGTAGATATTTTCACAGCCCTCTTTTTACTCATGCAGTATATAGATGCCTCAAGGGAAGGCAGGTTGTAGCAATTGTTTTTTTTTTTTTTTTGCAGTTGTAATTATCCATTGAAGTTTACATCTGTCTTATTTGGTCGCAGAGCCAAACCAAATCAGGATGCAGCAACATGCAAAACCATGGTTTCCCTCTGGTCCACAGAGAAACCTTTCTCCATGGGACCAGTTCCTGGTGCCCAAAAGGTTGGGGGCCACTGCTCTATTGAATTGGTTGGATTAAAGGTCTCGTTTCACTTTAAATTAAAGAAAGAACTCTTTAAATTCTTTACCTCTCAAACATGCTTTTGAGAATGGACTGGGTGAACCCAGTGTCCCTTGAACATGCTCTATCCTTTTTTGGCTCCCAGTGTTCTGCTTGTGAATCGCTTCCGGGTTCATTCTAGATCTTGTCAGTTTCCTCACAAGGAACAGCCCTCCAGAGCTTAAATGGGCAATCTCACAGCTTCCTCCTTATCCAGAGAAGCTCCCATTGGCTTAAGGCACCACCAGCTACTGGATTTCACCTCAGCATTACCCCCCCGCCCCCGTATGGAATTGAACTAGTCCACCATGTTTCCACTTGGAAGTCCCCCTATATCTTGAAATTCCTTTCCTTTAAAACCTCGGCTCCTGTACATTTCTGATATAAAATATTTGCAAAAAGGAAATAACAAAAGGTTTTGCTGTCTGCTCAGGCTCTCCTTCTGCTGTTTACAAAGACCCTATGATCCTTGTGGGACCTGAGAACTTGACTCTGACGGTGCACCAGACTGCCATCTTGGAATGCGTTGCAACGGGGAATCCCAGGCCTATCGTCTCCTGGAGTCGACTTGGTAGGTATCCAAACATTCTAGCCTAGAGGTCTCCAACCTTGGGAACTTTAAGACTTGTGGACTTCAATTCCCAGAATTCAACTCCCAGAAAAGCTTTGCTGACTGAGGAATTGATCTAGCCTGCTCTCTTGGCAGGGGAGTTTGGTTATTAGTTTGGTTTAGATAAGAGGATCTCCTGGCATCTTATTCTTTGATTGGGTAAAGAGTTGGCCTCATTCATACTGACAATATTGAAAGCAGCTGCATGTAAACATCTGGATTTAAGATGCATAGAGAATATATTTTTTAATGTATTGTTATTTTTACAAGGTATCTCATCTTTACAAGGCTTCCTCCTCCTGTTTTTCCCACCACCACAACTCTGTGAAATAGGTTGAGCTAGGAAAGAGGTAATCTAAAGTTACCAAATCAGCTTTCATACCTGAGAGAATTGAAGCTCATGATTTTAATCCAGTGTCTTAACCAAACCAGATCTCTCTATTTATGTTAGAAATGCTTTATTTTCTGTATATTAAACTTGTTTGAAAGTGTTTCGAGGCCAAATAATGAAGCCGTTCATCAGATACTAGTTTATTTCTCCAGCATCTCTTTTCAATGTGGTTGGTCTCTTCTCTCTTCTACGTCTTATGGGAATGACCAGCATACAGGGGACTGTAAATTACGTATGCCAGAGTTAGCTTGCTGTCAGGATTCCAGCAATCGCTCTAATTAAATCACGATTCTTGAGCCAAACTTCAAAAAACTTCAAAGGATTCATTAGAGGCGACATATTATTGGCACTGCCCTGTATGAAGCCAACTTACCTGCTTCCCCCCTCCCAACTGGGTGTCTCATAAACCAGATTCTCCAATTGAGCGTGTTCACAGGCATCATTCACTTTCTCCAATTCAATATATTCACAGGCAAAAACTCTGGTAGTTTAGTTACAAACTTTTAAAGAGAAGAGTTGGAATGTACTTTCGCTTTCAGCTGCTCTTCCAGATTTTCTCCCCCCCCCCTTTTTTTTTTAATGGCAACTACTAAAACAGGCATAGGAATGTTTTATGAGTTGACAGGTACCTTTTGGATGATGGATGATGCCAGATGTCTGACATATTGAATGGGAGTGGTGGGAATATTGTAGTGCAGGAGTGTGAAACTCAAGGCCTGGGATCCGTATCCAGCCCGCTGGGTGCTTAGATCTGGCCTACGGGACTTCCCTGGAAGCAGCGAAGGCCCAGCCCGCTATGCATCTGCTAGCAAAAATGGAGCCCCCCCCCAAAGCTCTGTTTCACCGGCAGAGGTTCCAGGAGGCTGTTGCTGCCGAAAACGGAGCTCAGGAGCCCATTTTTGCTGGCAGAGCTCTTGGGTCACCACAGGCACCCCCGCAACACAAGTGATGTCATGCTGGCCACACCCATCCTGTCTCCCAAGGTCAAATACAACCCTGATGCAGACCTCAATGTAACCGAGTTTGACACCCCTGTTGTAGTGCATCGGATCAGGATTAGGAGGGGAAAAACTGTCCTAGAAGATCAATGAGCATTCCAGTAAGATCCTGGCTATAACTCAATGTTATTTGTGTAAACTAGCTTCTAAAACATACGAATTTCCAGGTTTGTGGACTTCAGATCCCAGAATTCCGCAACCAGCAGAGCTATAAATGAGAATTCTGGGACTTGAAGTCTATGGATTGACCTCGACGGCAAAAACTACTCTAGATTTAATATAAAACAAAGAAAAGCCAAGCTCTTTGCAGAGCCTTCAAGGCCCATAGAGACCTCAAAAACATATGCTTAGAAAATGAAATAGAAGAATAGTTTGCTTTGCTTCTTGGAATGCAAGTATCTTGCAAGTATTACACCTACTCCGGCAGGCATTTTGTGAAAGTGCCCAATAACATAAAATGCTAAATATGATCTCTGGTTCCCAAAAATTGAAGTATCATTTCCAAGATGAATTTCAGAAGAAAATGGATTCAGTTTATATAAGAGGGTGAGCAAAATAGGAACTGGTTAAGTTGCTAAGTTTTAGTTGATATTTTTTTAAAGTCCTTGTAGGAGGAAAGCCAAGTTAATTTTTCATGGTAAAAATACAGAAAGATTAGGTTTATCTTTTCCAAGTAACAAACCTTGCTGAAAGATCTGAGCTGATCATGAAAGTTTTTGTGCCTTTTAATAAAAAAAAATGGTTAGTTAGAAAAGGTGCTATCGGATTCTTCTGATTTAATACTCTTGAACTGAGCAAAGTCTCTGCTAACAATTTACTCACTGGGGGGGGGAGCTAACTTACAAATACAAAGGAAAGGGTCCCCCCCCCCCCACCGAGGAATGGTGAGTTCAATTTTTCCCGGAAAAAGAGAAAATTGTTTTCTACTCATGTTTGAATTGCATATTCATCTTTCTGACACCTTCTTCCCTTCAACAGATGTGCACACACCCAGGTGCTTCCTTCAGAATACACGGCAATTAATTGTGTTTCTTTTCTTTGAAAAGCTTGCAGATAAATGTTTCTCTTACAGGTTTCTGGGGTTTTTGACACCCATGAAAGGATCACTGACTTAACAAGTCTGTTTCTTTAGAAAATTGGAAATGCGAGAAAAAAGAAAAAAGACTCAGATTATTTGGAATACTGTCAGATTGGGGGGGGGGGCATAGTGAGAAGTAAATAACTAAGCATTACCCTCCTCTTCCAACACCCCTCCACATGACAGCAAGTAGAGCCCAATTAACTGGATAATATATTGGCACAGGATGCTGCCATTTTCCCCTCCTTCTGCCTGACAACTCTCTCAGTTCCCCTGAACGTTTTAGGAAAAAAAACAGCACCCAATTCAGCTTTGCTTTTCCTCCCGCATTTCAATCACCTCTTCCCCTCCATGGGCAGAAAGAGATGAGAGTTGGGTGTTGAGTGTTGAGTGTAAATAATTTGTCCAGGGTTTTCCGTTGAGAGGTACGATTGAGCTGAATCTGAATTTTAAGGCAGGCCTTTTTGTCAGGTGCCAACCAGTTTCGCTTCTTAAACCCGCTAGGTGGATTTTTGCTTTTTTTTTACTGTGAAGTGCAGTCAGCCAACTTGTTTTTAATGGCAGAAATTCTTGGACCATGCATGACCTGCCTTCCCCAGATATTAGAACATTTAAAAGGGCCTTCCCCAGTTTTGCTGAACGCACCAAACCATCCCCAAGATAGCTTTGCAATGGAAATAGTTTGAGGTTGGAGATAGGTTGGAATCTTCTCCGCCATTAAACCGAGCTAACCAATGTTGGATTCCTGAATTAATAAACGTTTTCCGAAATTGCGGAAAACACTGAAATGCGAACTAACTCAATAGCTTAAATGTAGTCTTTGGAGGGGCAGGAGGGGGGAGTCATTTTAGCTTATTCCCACTCCCATTGGAAGACAACTGATAACAGATAATCAAAGTTGGAAGGGACCTTATAGGTCATCTAGTCCAACCCCCAACTCAAGCGGGAGACCCTACACCATTTCTGACAAATGGCAGTCCAATCTCTTCTTGAAAGCCTCAAGTGATGATGCTCCCACAACTTCCAAGGGTAACTTCTGTTCCATTGGTTGACTGTTCTCACTGTCACAAAATTCCTCCTTATTTCCAGGTTAAAACAACTTTCCATGTATGCGTAGTCCTTGATTATGACCATAATGAAGCCTGTTCATCATGATCATAACTTGTGAGGATTGTAAATCAAACCACCCATGTGACCAATCCAATTGTATAACCTACTTTATGGGGAGGGGGGATCATTATGTAAATCTATAGTTTGCTAAGGCTGGTTTGCCAAAAACCAGACATAAATGCACATTTTTGGCAAAACCATTGTAAAACTCAGTCACATGACCGCAGGATGCTATTATGGGCTGTAAATGGGAGCCAGTTGCTGAGCACTTGAAGTGTAGTCATGTGACTAGTGCGACAATGATTGGAACTTCAAATTTGGATCATAAGTACCTCCTGTCAGCGTTCTAGCAAACCTCCACTCCAACCATTAACTCCGAGACAGACATCGCTCAAAAGTTCTTTTTTATTTGGATAGTAACTGCAATAATCAAAACTACAAATGCGTCCCAAGTTAATACTTCCCCTCACATATGCGCACACTACTATGACCTTGAACTACAAAAAGAATGTTATTTTGTCTAACTACACATACCCCAAAACCTTCCACCCTCTCACTTTCCCAGGCTCAAAATGTGGCAGCGTGGGAGCATCTGGTTTCAATGTGGCTTCCAAAGCTGACAACCCCTGGTCATAACTTTAAACGGTCACTAAGAAACTGCTCATAAGCCAAGGACTAACAGTATAAGGCTCAATATATACCTATTTTCCATTTAGTGTTTGTTTTCTAACCATCCCCAGCAGGAACTCATATTTGCTAGAGCAAAAGAGAATGGGTTCATGAACCATAGAAAATATAGCGCCAGTTTGATCAAGAGTAGGGGTGTCAAGCTCGATTTCATTGAGGGTCACATTGAGGGTTGTGTTTGACCTTGGGGGACCAGGGTAGGCGTGGCCAGTTCAGCATCACTTGTGTCAGGGGCGCCTGTGGTGGCCCAAGCATCTGCCCATGAAAACGGGCTCTTGGGCTCAGTTTTCGGCTGCAATGGCCTTCTGCAACCTTCTGCCAGCGAAAACGGAGCTTGGGAGGGCAGCCTGTGGCCCTTGTGGGCTCCATTTTCACTGGCAGAGGCACTGCAGGCTGCTCCTTCACTGTTTCCAGGGTGACCCTGCGGGGAGGATCTAAGCACCCTGTGGGCCAGATTCGACCCCTGGGCCTTGAGTTTGACACCCCTGATCTAGAGGTTAAGGCACCAGGCTCGAAAGTGGGAGGCTGGGAGTTCTAGTCCTGCTTTAGCCATGAAAGCTGGCTCGGTGCCCTTGGACCAGTCCTTCTCTTTTAAGTCTAAGTCACCTCAAAGAGTTATTGTTGTGGGATAAATAGGTGGAGAAAGGAGAATTAAGATATGTTCGCCACCTTGAGTTGTTTAGAAAAATAATAAAGATAGGATTTTTAAAAATCTTTTTAAAATGGGCCTGGAGTACCCCCATTATCTGGTCGAAGAAAATTGAGCATGGTTGCTAATACAGTGCAATCAAAGCTTGAATTGCATTGTTGCAGCCGCCATCTTGACTTGTTGCATGGAAAACGCACACTTCACAATTCTACTTTATTTTTTACTTCATTTTTTTCAATGTTTTTATTTTTGTTAAATATAGAAAGAACAAATATTTCAGTGTCTCTATAAACAGTGTGTTGTCTGGGTACAATTAATTTAAGTCATAATCATCAGCTTTCCATCCTTCCGAGGTGGGTAAAACGAGGACCCAGATTGTTGGGGGCAAGTTGCTGACTCTATAAACCACTTAGAGAGGCCTGTAAAAACACTGTGAAGCAGTGAAGCAGTATATAAGTCTGAGTGTTATTGCTAAGTCTTATCATGATAATAATAGTGTTCATAATATGAACATTAATCATATAATAGCAGTAATGCCTCCTCTTAACATTAATAATAAACATATAATGACAATAGTGCTTACATATCCATTTGGTGAGCCATTTTTACAAAATTAGTCATTCTCTTGTATTTTTTTTTTTAAAAAACCTAACTTCTGTTTCTTCTTGTTAACCATTGATAAAACAAATCCCATATTAAAAAAATAGTCAGTGTCTTCCTTATCCTTAATTTTAAGTGTTAGTTTATTCATTTCTGCACATTCTAATACTTTTCTATGACATTCTCTTATGTGGGTACAATTCTACCTTAAAGGAGGATAAGTCCCAGCTGGCTTGGTCAGTCTATATAAGCAGGACAGGGGGAAATAATCTTACTTCATCCTTCCCCATTTCAGACGGGCGCCCAATTGGTGTAGAAGGAATTCAGGTTCTTGGAACTGGCAATCTGATGATTTCGGACCTCACCGTCCAGCACTCTGGGATATATGTGTGTGCAGCCAATAAGCCCGGCACAAGGGTGAGGAGGACAGCCCAAGGAAGACTCGTGGTGCAAGGTAAGAACTTTTCTCACTATATCATTCCTTAGGGGGAAAAATAGTCTTTTTTGGTACTCATCTTGCTTCCCTGAACCAATTAATGATGAGTACCAGGGTACCTCTGTATGAATGAATGAATGAATGAATGAATGAATGAATGAATGAATGAATTCTTTATTGGCCCAGTGTAATTAGACACACAAGGAACTTGTCTTTGGTGCACAAGCTCTCAGTGTACATAAAAAGAAAAGATACATTCGTCAAGAATCAAAAAGTACAACACTTAATGATAGTCATAGAGTACATTAGGCAATCAAATCAAATCATACTAGGAAACAGTCAATATAAATCGTAAGGATACAAGCAACAAAGTTACAGTCATACAGTTACAAGTGGGAGAATGATGAGAGGATTAATAGTAATAATAATGCAGACTTAGTAAATAGTTGGACAGTGTTGAGGGAGTTATTTGTTTATCAGAGTGATGGCATTCAGGGAAAAATGGTCTTTGTATCTAGTTGTTCTAGTGTGCAGTGCTCTATAGTGTCATTTTGAGAGTAGGAATTGAAACAGTTTATGTCCAGGATGTGTGGTCAACACATGTAAAAGATCAACACAGTCAAATACAAATTCTTTCCTTCCTATTTGTATAGTTTCTGTTTTGGCTTCAATAAATCCAAGTTTCATTCTATGATATAAGACCCTCCAGGAGAAGAGCTTTGTTCTTCTATGGTAGCAAAAAATAAAAATAAAAAAATGTGGTAATATTTTTCTCCACTGACATGTTTGATTCAAAGCTTTCAAGAGAATGCCACCTAGAGCCAGCACCTCAGTGCAGCTGATGAAGTGAGCTTTACTTGCCACAACTAATGCTCTTTTCATCAAATCCGTCCACATTATTTTTTTCGAGTTGTGCTGAAAGCAATCAGGCGAAATCCTGCCAATGCAGATGTATTTCTTAATCACTAGTAAAATACAGCTCATCAGTCTGGAACCCACATTATGTATCTAATATTAGCACAGTTGAGGAAGCCCAGAAATATTTCACAAGAAGAGTTCTCCATTCCTCTACTCGTTGTGCCACCAGACTTGAAATTCTAGACCTAGAAAACCTTGAATTACGCCATCTTCGGTCTGATCTAAGTATGGTATATAAAATCATACATTGCAATGACTTAACTGTCAATGAATATTTCAGCTTCAACTATCACAATAACAAGAACACACAATAGATAGAAACTCAAGGTTAATCGCACCAAACTTGATTGCAGGAAATACAACTTCAGCAACAGAGTGGTCAATGACTGGAATGTACTACTTGACTCCGTGGTTTCTTCCCCAAACCCCAAAAACTTTAACCTTAGACTGTCTACTATTGAGCTCAACCCTTTCCTAAGAGGTCTGTAGGGGGCGTGCATAAGCGCACCAACGTGCCTGCCTACCGTCCCTGTCCTATTGTTTCTTTTATTTTTCTTATATGTACCCATTTCATGTATTCATAATTATGTATATACTTATACCTATTATCCTGTAAGTGATTGACAAATCAAATATAAACAAACAAACAAACAAATAAATAAATAAAAAAAGGCTAAAGAAAAGTTGGTTGGTTGGTTTATTTTTCTGGTTCTGTTCTGGGAGAAAAATACGACGGAAGAGCAGGAGGAGAAAGGAGGAGGAAAATGAGGGGGAAGAAGAAGGGAGGAGGAGGGGGAAGGAGGAGGAGAAGGAGAAGGGAGGAGGAAGAGGAGGGAGAAGAAGAAGGGAGGAGGAGGAGGAGATGAGGAGGGGGAAGGAGGAGGAGAAGGAGAAGGGAGGAGGAAGAGGAGGGAGAAGAAGAAGGGAGGAGGAGGAGGAGATGAGGAGGGGGAAGGAGGAAGAGGAGGAGGAGAAGGAGACGAAACAGAAGAAGGAAAAGGAGAAGAAGAAGAAGAATCAAGGAGGATAAGAAGAAGAAGAGAAGGAGAAGGAAAAAAAGAAAGAAAAAAGAAGAAACAAGAGAAGGAGAAGAGGAAGAGGAAGAAGAAAACTTAAGAAACGAGGTGATTCCCATGCTGACTCTCCCCCTTTTTCACTGCAGGATTGGGACTCCACCCCTGATCTGGGAATCGGTGGAAATCCTTTGAAATCGTGTGTGTGTGTGTGTGTGTGTGTGTGTGTGTTGTTGTGCACAAGAAAAACCTGCCCCTCCCCCCTCCCCTGCACTGCCAGCTCCTAAGGACAATTCCGAAAAGCCACTTTTAATGACCACGGCCAGAAAAGGGGTTTTTTGAATGTTTGCTGAGTCTTCAGTCTCCATGGTGAAGGGTTTTTTTTTTTTGCAGAGAACGCCTTTTTACAAAAACAAAAAAGAGAGGGGGGAATAGAGGAGGTAGATAAAACAACTCAGCTGGCAGCCCAGCCTTGAATGCTGCCTTAATCCTTTCCTGATTACGACCACTCATTTTGTCTTTGAAGTCACCCGCTTCCCCTTTCTCATCAGCTTTTCTTAGGAACTGTTTGGGCTTGACCAGTTTCAGAATTTGATATACATAGTGTTCCATCTGTTTTTTTTATAGATTAGTACATCTAGGAATGGTAGTTGTTTGTTTGTTTCTGTTTCCATGGTGAACTTGATTTTGGGGTGTGCGCTGTTTAGGTATGTTAGGAAATTGTTTAGGTTTTCTTGTCCATGGGGCCAAATCACGAACGTGTCATCGATATATCTTAACCATAGTTTGGGTTTGAGGATGGCATTGGCCAGGGCTCTGGATTTGAATTCTTCCATGTACAGGTTTGCAATGACAGGTGACAGTGGTGATCCCATGGGGGCTCCTTCAATTTGTTTGTATCTTTGTCCTTTGTATATGAAATATGTGTTGGTTAAGCAGTGTTCTGTTAGTTCCATGAGGTATTTGGCTGGTTGGTATTCATTTTTTATGATTTCAAGGGTCTCTTTTATCGGGACTTGAGTGAATAGTGAAACCACGTCAAAACTTACAAGCAGATCTTCTTGCTCCACGTGTAGATCTTTGATCATTTCCAAGAAGTGGTATGAGTTTTGTACATGAGAAGCTGCTATTTCAGCATGGAGCTGTAGCTCTTTTGCTAGGTGTTTAGCCAGGTTTTGTAGTGGTGCTCCTCTGGAGCTGACTATGGGTCTGAGAGGTATGCCTTCTTTGTGTATTTTTGGGAGGCTGTATAGTTTGGGGCATCTGGAAGATTTCTCTCTGGGTATGATCGTGTGTTGGATCTCTTTGGTTATGTGGCTGGTTATAATTTTCTTCTTGGTTAATTTTTCCAGATATGTGGTTGGGTCTGTGTTTATGGGTTTGTATGTGGAGTCTTGGAGTAGGTCTGTCAATTTAGTTTCATAGTCTTTTCTGTCCATTACTACAATGGCATTCCCTTTATCTGCTGGGAGGATGATTATGCTGTTGTCTCTTTTCAGGGTTTGTAGCGCTTTAATTTCATTTTGCTGCAAGTTACTTTTGGGTGGTTTGCTTGTGCATAGGATGTTGGTAACTTGGTGTCTTATTTTATCAGCTTCATCTGTATTTAATTTAGTTAGGCTGGATTCTACTGCACATATGATGGATTCTGTGGGGACTTTTTGGGGTGCTATAGCATAATTGAATCCTTTGGTTAGGACTTCTGTTTCTGTTTTGGTGAGTTCTCTGTTGGAAACATTGTACACTAATTGTTTCAGGTGTTATTGTGAGTTGTTGGGGGTTTTCTTGTCATGTTCTAATTTCTTTAATTCCTAACATATCTAAACAGCGCACACCCCAAAATCAAGTTCACCATGGAAACAGAAACAAACAAACAACTACCATTTCTAGATGTACTAATCTATAAAAAAACAGATGGCACACTAGGACACACCATATACCAGAAGAAAACACACACCAACCGCTACCTCAACGCCCAATCCCACCACCACCCAGCACAGATAAGCTCCGTGGCCAAAACACTAATCGCTAGAACCAAACGCCTGGCAGACAAGACACACATTAAGACTGAACTATGCACCCTGACTAAAATATTGACAGCCAACGGCTTCCACAAAAGCAAAATCACCAACTTGATCCACAAAAACACACTGAGACATAATAGAGACCCAGAAGATGAACAGACCCATGGAACAGCTGTCCTGCCCTACATAAGCGGCACTACAGACAAAATCAGTAAGATTCTACACAGGCATCACATCAAGACTGCCTTCAAAACAGACAGAAAAATAGCAGCCATCCTAAGAAACCCCAAAGATAAAATTGACCTGGAAAACCAAGGCATATACAAAGTCCCCTGTGCATCATGCCCGGCCACATACATTGGACAGACCAATAGAAGAATAAGCACCCGCCTGGATGAACACAAAAATGCAGTCAAAAAGCTGGAACACACTTCCTCACTAGTCCAACACATGGAAGCCACAGGTCATAACATCAACTTCAATGGCACCAAAACACTAGCCACTATAGAAAACTCCAGCCACACAATCATCAGAGAAGCCATAGAGATTGAAAAAAGACCAGAAAGCATGAACAGAACAGATGATTCCACCAGGCTGTCAATCATTTGGAAGCCTGCACTCACAAACAAAAAAATTTCCACACCACAAGCCAGGCAAACACCTGGGCACAAACAGATCCCCCCCCCCCCGATACCTCCAGCTCAAACACACCCCAACCAGGCACCCAGATGAAACCTAGCTTCCTAACTAATGATAGCTGTCCATTTACCCAGAGCCAAGCTGCACTAAAGGCCTCCAATAAAGTAACACAATGTTGCCAGCCAATCAAGATACAAAAAGAGCCAAAAAAACAGACAGAAGATATTAGAAGCAGAACACAGCAAACTCCAAGACCAATAAACACAGACCAAGACTCTCAACCAATCAGGATGAAGAAAAAAACCATTCTGGCACAGCAATAGGCTGCCCCAAATTTAAATCTGAAACCACTGTAAAAGTCTGACTCACAGATGAACACTATACAGAAGCCTCCGAGCTCCCTAATTGGACATTTTCAGAAGAGTGGAAAAATGCAAAGACTCAACGTCGCCCTAGGCCTGGAAGTTGCTTCTTTCTGTCAGGTGGGCTCAAAGTGTTTCCCTTTCTTGGAAACAGCAAGATTTTTGCAGGATCTAATTTGTCTTTGAAGGTTGAGCACCAAAGAATGGAGGCCTTTGAACTCCGGTGCTGGAGGAGATTCCTGCAAGTCCCTTGGACTGCAAGGCGATCCAACTGGTCAGTCCTAAAGGAGATCAACCCTGACGGCTCTTTAGAAGGCCAGATCCTAAAGATGAAACTCAAAGACGTTGGTCACCTCATGAGAAGGAAGGACTCGCTGGAGAAGAGCCTAATGCTGGGAACGATTGAGGGCAAAAGAAGAAGAGGAGGATGGCAGATAATGAGGTGGCTGAATGGAGTCACTGAAGCAGTCGACGTGAGCTTAAATGGACTCCAGAAGATGGTAGAGGACAGGAAGACCTGGAGGAACATTGTCCAGGGGGTTGCAAATGGGTCAGACATGACTTTGCAATTAACAAGAACAACAAAATCTGTCCTGGTCACCGGGACCAGAGGTTTAGTCTTCCGAACTTCTGAGCTTGTGCTGGAGCCGATTCTCAGGGAAACTTCTCTCCAGTAGATCCAATATTCAGATGTCCTCCTCCATTATTCTTCTCCAAACACGCAAAATAATTTATTCTTTTAGCCATGTGCTCATGTCCAGCCATTGGCATAGCACTGAGGAATGGCTTTTCTCAGCTCACAAGCTATCAGGTGGCTGCAGACGGCATCTCAGAAAGGTGTTGGGTGAAGCATGCATCACATACTGCATCATTTCAAAAGCAGGCAACTGGAAAGGGTATCGCAGTAAGTCACAGGAAGTGATTGGAATGGACTGTTTGGAAAACAAGCAAGGAAAGCCTGGTGGGCCCACCAACAAGTTCTTCTTTTCCTCTTTTAATGACAGTCAAACATGTCTCCTTTCCCTCCTTTAAATTTGTATGTTGCTGAATTTTCTAGGCTGGACTTCCATCTTCCCTTCCTCCCTTTTTCCCTCCCTCCCTCCTTCACTTTCTTTCTTCCTTCCTTCCCTCCCTCTCTCCCTTCCTTCCTCCTTCCTTCTCTTTCTTTCTTTCTTTCTTTCTTTCTTTCTTTCTTTCTTTCTTTCTTTCTTTCTTTCTTTCTTTCTTTTTCTTTCTCTTTTCTTATTCTTTCTTTCTTTACTTACTTACTTGTGAGCAGGTAGAAAAACTAAAGAAAACTAAAGATAAGAAATGGCTTACAATTTTTTTTACTGCAGTTCCAAATAAATATATTATCCACCCCCCCCTTAAAGTTACATCCTAATTCCCTTCTCTCCATGTTTTACTCTTTCTAATTATTATCAAATTCATTCATCATCCATTCATTATTTTTCTGTTTCTGCAAAGAAGCCTACAGCTTCATCGTAAACAGTTTTCAGTGAATGGCAAATGTACTTGTTGTCTTTTCCTTAATCAAACAAGTCAATGTTGCCTCTTGGTCTTTATTTCTTAGCTTCACTTGATGGCAAATTCCATCCATCTGTTCCTCCCTTTTGAAAACAAATTGTGGCCCCTTTCATTTATCTTGTGTCTCCCAACCTTTTCCTGGACTTCAGTTCTCTTTTCTCCCATGGAAAAGAGCATGTTGCTTCCTCTGGTGTAAACGCAATGATTTTCCTACCCCCAAATAAAAAGTTTACACAATTAGTTGACCCTCAGAGGTGTCTGCAGGATATGATCAAAACATCAAGGTAGTAATTGTAATGGTGCAGCTGCCCCCATTTTTCATCTGCATCGTACTGACATCCCTGGATGGTAAAGTTTGAGAAGAACCTCTTAGATTCCTGGAGTCTCTGGTGAGAAGATTAGTCTATGTGATGGATTTGATGATGGACGTATTCCTGAGCAAACACACAAGTTGTCATTAGCCTCTACCAACCAAGTGTCCTTTAGAGAGGTTAAGAATACAATTCTACAAATTCCACACCAGCATAGTTGCCAGCAAATCATGGGGCAGGCAGGAGAAACCAATTTGTAACAAACTTGTATGAGTTCCTTTCTGCAATTTAAGAGCCTTGTACATGTTGTTAGTTGCAAAGTTGTGTCTGACCCATTGCAACCTGATGGACAATGTTCCTTCAGGCTTCCTGTCTTTTACCATCTTCTGGAGTCCATTTAAGCTCACGCCTACTGCCTCAGAGACTCCATCCAGCCACCTCATTCTCTGCCTTCCCCTTGTTCTTCTGTTGCCCTCAATCTTTCTCAGAATTGGGCTCTTCTCCAGGGAGTCCTTCCTTCTCATGAGGTGGCCAATGTCTTTGAGTTTCATCTTCAGGATCTGGCCTTCTAAAGAATATGTACATGTTAGGTCTACCAAAGAACAGAACAACAGAATTGGAAGGGACCTCAGAGGTCTTCTAGTCCAACCCCCTGCTCAAGCAAGAGACTTTGTACCATTCCACACAAATGGTTGGGTTGTCTTTTCTTGAAAACCTCCAATGATGGAGTACTCATAACTTCTGAAGGCAAGTCATTCCACTGGTTGATTGTTCTCACTGTGGGGAAATTTCTCCTTAGTTCTAAGGAATTCTTAGTTCTCTTTTTGGTCCATCCTGTGTTAATGTTGAAGTAGAACTTAAATGCAAGATATTTGCATTTTGGCAGTTTGTAATCCACAAATATATGTAATAATGATGAATAGAGATATATTTTAAAAAAGACAAAGAAAAGATAAAAAGAAAAAGAAAATCTCAGCTGAAAAAAAAATAGGAACTCAGTGGAGAGTAAAAAATGAAATATCAGCTTGTAGTTACTCATAGTCCTTGAATTATGACCAAGTGACCAACTCAATTTTGCAATCTTTTTGCAGCAGTTGTTGAATGAAGCAGTTGCTCGTTGTGAGCCAATCTTCTCCAAAACTGGAAATAAATGCCAGTTTTCAGCAAACCAGTCATCCAACATGGCCTGCTAGCAGGGGTGGGATTCTATCAGTTCAGAATGGTTTGAGTGAACTGGTTATTCCGGTGATCATTTGGCCCCGTCCGCCTGCCCCGGCCCTTTTCCTGTGCTTTATTTCCTTGTTTTTAAGCACAGCTGATTTGCGTGGCAGAGAAGTTTGCTGCGCCATCAGCTGTTTTACTCACTGGGGGTGCAGTAGAAAGTAAGTATTCTAGCTAAAAATTGTCTTTTCTAAATGCTGTGTGTGCTCTCACTGAACTGGTTTTTACACTGTTTGAATTGTACCACTCTCTGTTAGATGCTGCAAGTAGCCCAAATGCAGGTGTTGAGCACCCGAAGGGGGGGATCAGAACTTCAAATCTGGGCCATAAGTAGCTTTTGGGGAATCTTTGAATGGTCCCTAAGCAGCCATTTGTAAGTTGAGGACTTGTGTGCATGAAGGCATCAAAGAAGACCACATCCAGGAGTTTAATGCAAGGCATCTATTCGCCTCCTTCTCTCAATAGAATTCTTTTATTGGCCAAGTGTGATTGGACACACAAGAAATTTGTCTTGATGCAAATGCTCTCAGTGTACATAAAAGAAAAGATACATTCATCAAGAGTCAAGAATCATCAGGTCCAACACTTAATGATAGTCATAGGGTACAATCAGCAATCAAATCATACGAGGAAACAGTCAATATAAATTGTAAGGATACAAATGACAAAATTACAGTCCTACAGTCACAGGTAGGAGGGAATGGGTGATAAGGAGTGATGAGAAGATTGATAGTAATAGTAATGCAGACTTAGTAAATAGTTGGACAGTGTTGAGCGAATTATTTGTTTATCAGAGTGATGGCATACGGGAAAAATCTGTCTTTGTGTCTAGTTGTTCTGGTGTGCAGGGCTCTATAGCGTCGTTTTGAGGGTAGGAGTTGAAACAGTTTATGTCCAGGATGTAATGGGTCTGTAGATATTTTCACAGCCCTCTTTTTGACTCGTGTAGTATACAGGTGTTCCATGGGAAGGCAGGTTAGTAGTAATTGTTTTTTCTGTAGTCCTAATTTCACTCTGAAGTCTGTGTCTGTCCTTTTGGGTGGCAGAACCCAACCAGACAGCTATAGAAGTGCAGATGACAGACTCAGTAATTCCTCTGTAGAACTGGATCTCTTCCCCACTGGCTGTCAGTGTGCTTTTTGGTGTCTTGGAACCCTGATGGATGAGCTGAGCTCAAACGCCTCTGAAGTAACACTCAGGTCCTTCAGTATTGAATAGGCTGATCTTCACATTCCTTCTCTCTATGGTCTCCTTCAGAATAAAAGACCTCGGTGCCCCAGCGAGTATTAACAACTCCTCGGCTGTCCCAGAGTTGCCTGGGAGCTGCTGGACTCTGAAAGCCCTTCTGTTTACCTTCCTTCCATTGTTTGCCCATCTTTGCTTTCCCTGTATGGAGGTCCATGCCAGGGTTTCTGGGCACCGTGGTGGGGAGATGTCCGTGGAATGCATTTACAGGGCCTCGTTCACACAACAAAGGTAATCGGACTGGGCGAAACCAAGACACTGAAAGTGCACAATTTGCTGACCGTGGTAAGGGTTAACCACAGCTAGATTTTTGTGGGTTTGGCCGTTATACAAACAGAGTCTTTGGTTAGTTTATTGTTCAGTTTATTATGCAAATCCTCAATCTAAGATTTTGTTTTTTTAAGCTGGCTGATTAAACAGAGTAAGCATCTTATGATGCTGAGTCAAGCTGTTCTCCAAACTACCTGAGGGCAGGACAAGAAGCAATGGATGGAAAATAATCAAGGAGAGAAGCAACCTAGAGCTAAGGAGGAATTTCCCAGCAGTTAGAACAATTAATCAGTGGAACTACTTGCCTCCAGAAGTTGTAAATGCTGGACATTTTTAAGAAGAGATTTGATAACCTTTTATCTGAAATGGTATTGGGTTTCCTGCCTAAGCAGGGGCTAGATTAGAAGACTTCCAAGATCCCTTCCATCTCTGTTTATTCTATTCTATTCTATTCTATTCTATTCTATTCTATTCCATTCTATTCTTTTTCCATCCTATCCTATCCTATTCTTATTTTACTGTACTCTACACTACTCTACACTGCTCTATTCGTTCTGTTCTATTCTATTCCTTTTCTATTCTTTTTGTATTCCTTTTCTATTCCTATTCTATTCTTATTCTTATTCTGCTCAACTCTACTCTGTTCTATTCTATTCTAAAAGGTTGATTTAGAAAAAGATCCCCTTTTGAAGATGGAATATGATTGGCAGAGAAGAGAAGAACTCAGCCACTCTATTCACACCATAGATGTTTTGCAAAACCAGTGGCTGCAGGCACACATGTTAAGCCTAGTTAGAATTCATGTTGCTTGGCTTTGTGGCTTAGCATATTGGTCCCCAACCTTTATGGCTTGGCAGCCTGGCAGAGGGAGAGAGGGGAACTGGCCCATGCACATGGTGGGCCACTGGTCTGCCGCTCGCACTAGTCAAAGCAGCATGTGTGAAGAAGAAAGAAACATCCATTTGAGTATTTATTTTAGTGAGCCTGGGCGAGAAGCTCTTATTCCTTGCCCTATGTAGGAAAACCCGGAGTTCCATTTCTTTCCATTCCTCTGCCTGAAGTCAAGCGAGCAAGGTGTTTTTCGCTTTTCTTTTCCAGCTCCCGCAGAATTCGTCCAGCATCCTCAGTCAATTGCCAGGCCTGTGGGGACCACGGCCATCTTTACCTGCTTGGCCCAAGGAGAGCCTTCCCCACAAATCACATGGTTGAAGAATGGGCAGATTTTGGAGCCAAGCAAGCACATTAAGCTGAAGAACAACAATAGGTAAGATTCTCTGCGGAACAGCAGCGAGTCCAGCAGGCTTGGGGAATTGATCCAGGAATAGAATTGGGAGCAGGCATGCCTTGGATTTCAGGTAGTCTTCTAGAACAGATTCATTATTTAGCTTGCAACCTGTCTTTCTGGCCAAGGGTGTCCAACTTGCGGTGTCCTTGGAGATCATTGTGGTCCTATGGGCTGAATCTCTCTGAACCTGGCTCTCTTATCTCACCAGCACAATCTTGTTTCTCAGCAAAGCCAGAGATGGTATTCAGCAGGTTCTGACCAGTTCTGGAGAACCAGTAGCGGAAATTTTGAGGACTTCGGAGAACCAGAAAATCCCACCTCTGACTGTCCCCGCCAACCCGATTCTCTGCCTCCCATTGACTCCTAGCTGATCGGCTGGGTCTTCTTTGGTTGCCCTGCACAGGAGAACGGAGCTGGAAAGCTGGTGAGTGGGATGGAGAGGGAATGGAGATTTCTAACATTATCCTTCCCCTGCCACGCCCACCAAGCCACGTCCATAGAACCAGTAGTAAAAAAAACTTTGAATCCCACCTCTGAGCAAAGCTTATGCACAGGGGTGGAGATTCTGCTGGTTTGGACTGGTTCAAGTGAACCTCGAGCTCCGAAGATCAGCTGGGAGAGAACCGGTTCACTCCAATGATCATGTGGGCCTGCCTGCCCACTTCTGTGCTGTATTGACCTTTATCATCCCAGCTGATCAGTGCGGAAGAGCTGTGTTACTCCCCCGAAGTAACATAGCAGGTAAGGATTGTTGCATTGCTGTTCACACGCATGCTCGTGCGAAGCACGCAATCACCAAACCGGTTGTTATACCAGCAGCATCCCAACCCCTGCTTATGCAACCCTAGTTTTTCTGTGCTCGAAGAACGCAATGTTTGTATCATGGAAATAGCAGGGTAGATAGAGCCTAGTGCGAAAATTGCCACTCAGGGGGCTTGGTTTCTATGGAAATAATACAGAACAATGCAGGGGAAATAACAGAGGCCAAGCTATAAATCTCTTGGTTATAGAATCCTCTAATGAAAGATAACAGGGTTAAGTATATGAGTGGAAGTCCCTGAGCACCAGCAAAAAGTTGGGAAAAAAAGGAGTGAGAAAGATGCAGAATTCCTTGGCCAGAGAAATTTCTCACAGGCAGATTGGGGTGTCCCCAAAAGGCCAGAAGGGTGTTACCGAAACCACACCGTTGCTGTTGTTGTGTTGTTGAATTTGTAACGCTTCAGTTGCAACCACCAACATTTCCCCACCACATGGATTGTTAGTCAGGTGCCACTGTGGAAGGAGATATTAGGGAACTGCAGTCCTGTCTGGAAAACATCTGATTGGATAAGCTCTCACATCCATCTTGTCTTGACCCCAACATCATATAAGATCTAGACTAGAAGACCTCCAAGGCCCTCCCAATCCTATTATTCTATGAGAGTAGAGTAGAGTAGAGTAGAATTAGAATAGAATAGAATAGAATAGAATAGAATAGAATAGAACAGAATAGAATAGAATAGGAATTCTTTATTGGCCAAGTGTAATTGGACACACAAGGAATTTGTCTTGGTACAAATGCTCTCAATGTACATAAAAGAAAAGATACATTCGTCGAGAGTCAAGAATCATAAGGTACAACACTTAATGATAGTCATAGAGTATAATCAGCAATCAAATCATACGAAGAAACAGTCAATATAAATTGTAAGGATACAAATGACAAGTTACAGTCCTACAGTCACAAGTAGGAGGGAATGGGTGATAAGGAGTGATGAGAAGATTGATAGTAATAGTAATGCAGACTTAGTAAATAGTTGGACAGTGTTGAGCGAATTATTTGTTTATCAGAGTGATGGCATGCGGGAAAAATCTGTCTTTGTGTCTAGTTGTTCTGGTGTGCAGTGCTCTATAGCGTTGTTTTGAGGGTAGGAGTTGAAACAGTTTATGTCCAGGATGTGGAGGGTCTGTAGATATTTTCACAGCCCTCTTTTTGACTCGTGCAGCAATCTCAGTATAATTTATGGCAGGAATGCATAATAGCTGCCATAAATTATTAAGTTTCGGTCCTTGAAATTCAATTTTCAAGAGGTGTAATGGGAAGAAATCCATTAAAAGTGGGTGGGGCTGAAGCTGGAGTGGCAGTGACCAGGACAAAAAGTAGATGAAGCTCGGACAACCATCTGAGTAACAGAATAACAGAGATGGAAGGGACCTTGGAGGTCTTCTAGTCCAACCCCCTGCTTATACCATTCCAGACAAAATGGCTGTCTAGTCTCTTCTTTAAAAGTTCCAGTGATGGAGCACCATAATCTCTGGAGACAAACCTGTGAAGATTTCAGCCATCCAGGTCATGGGTTTTTTTTTTTTTTCTTGAAAAACAACAACACCTTTTTCTAGTTGTGTTCTGAAAAAGCCCCTTTGAGACTGTTATGGAAATGTAAATTTAAAAATCCCACTTTGGCTTCCTTTAAAAGTGGCATCAAACTGGTGTCGGCTTCTGGAGGGGACTTGGGTCAGGCTCAAAATTTTCACACAGGTTTGTAAAGCTGGTTGTAACTTGTGCGATCCCGTCCCAAACGAAACGTTGCAATCCACCTCAGCTCCCCAAGCAAAAAGGCAGATTAACGCCTGCCTCCTTTTCATTCTCTCTCTGCTTTTTCTCTCCCGGCAGCCTCCTGTTCTCGGGTTTTCTGCTTTTGACTGGCCTGTCAGGAGCAACGTGCCAACAAATGGAGGCTGGGAAAGGGAGGAAAAGAGAACAAAAGAGGAGATGGAGCCAGGGGGGAGGAAAGCTAATTTTGATTTAAATTACATTTACAATTAATTGCATCATCAGAATGGAAGCCGTTTAATGAAAGAAAGTTGGTGCAATTGCTCCTAAATATTTGAACTCTTTTTTTTTTCTTCCCCTCCTCTTTGGACACATTTAAAAAAAAAAAAAAATCACAACCCAACAGCACATTTTTGTTGTGGGGAAGAGGTGAGGAGGGAGGCCTAGGGGTGAGAAGGCTGCTTGTGATCTTCCAATGTCTTGCCCAGAGGAGTGAGCTGCTAGTGCAACGACACCTTCAGAGCAGGAATGAAAAGAAGAAGAAAAAAACAATTTAAAGCCGTCACCAATGAAGGCTCCATGTTTCTCTGCTGCCAGGCTCAGTTGTGTGCATCAGGAGCATGGTTTTGTGTGTGTGTGTGCGTGTGCTGGGGGACGTGATGTGCAAACTCGGAATATAAATTGCATTAAAGGGTCTGCGTTACTGGAATGTGTTTTATCGGAACCGCAGGTAGCAAAAGGCGAGCATGTACATGCAGAGGCAAGCTTCTAATATCGATTTTTCATTCCTTGCTGGGAGATTGTATTTACAAAATGGTAATTAAGTGGGTTTCATTCATTAATCCTGCCAAAAAGCAATTCAGAGCCTCGTCCGAGGGCTCAGGTGTCATTTGCTTTGCTCCATAAATTTGCATCTTACCGAGCCTCTCCCGCTTCGCTCCCCAAAGACCCACAAATCCTAAATCCTCTTTTCTAAGTTGTGTGTGTGTGTGTGTGTGTGTGTGGGGAGACTGATTTCTCCTTGAATGGATTCGAATACATTGCACCAGAAACAATATTCCAATTCCTGATGTATTTCTGAGACTACTTTGCTCCTACAACCATTGATAACTCACCTATGCCTTTCAGCATGGACATAATGGATTCCTGATGCCATGCGTCCTCATTTTGCACCAGTTAAAACTTCCAGAAACCCATCAGGAACAACTCTGAAAAATAGGCCAGCTGTAGTATTTATTTACTTAAGAAAATTTGTAGGGCAGCCCACTCCCACTCAATGACTCTGGGAGGCTTACAAAAATTAAAAAACAACAACAACCCAATGTACAGACAATGAAAACAGTCACAACCAAGACATGATGCCAATTTCAGCTCTCTCGGGAACAGGTGTAGCTGTAGTAGGTACAGTTGTGCAAATTGCATGATGGTTCTAAGTGTAGGGTAAGAGGAGAAAACCCAATTTGACTTCTGATTCTTTTTAGCGCAGTAAAAGTAAAGGTTCTCCTCGCACATCCGTGCTAGTCGTTTCTGGCTCTAAGGGGCGGTGCTCGTCTCTGTTACAAAGCCGAAGAGCCAGCACTGTCCGAAGACGTCTCCGTGGTCATGTGGCCAGTATGACTAAATGCCAAAGGTGCACAGAACGCTGTGACCTTCCCACCAAAGTTGGTCCCTATTTTTCTACTTGCATTTTTTTTACATGCTTTCGAACTGTTAGGTTGGCAGAAGCTGGGACAAGGAACGGGAGCTCGCTTGTTACACAGTGCTAGGGATTCAAACCGCCAAACTGCCAGCCTTTCTGATAGATAAACTCAACATCTTAGCCACTGAGCCACCTTTTTTTAGCACAGTTCAGGCTCAATTTTATACATTTGCATATTGACATGTACTAGCCATTTCTATAATACTGAATCAACAAAGGTCAAAGTCAACGTTTCGATTGTAGGTAGGTAGGTCGGTCGGTCGGTAGGTAAGTGTGTGTGTGTGTTTGTTAGTTTTTGTTAGTTGTGCTTTTAAAGTTGTTTTTAAAGTTGCTTTTAAGCTACAATGACTCAAGCATGTCTCAAAGGTGCTTTTCAAAAGGCCTGGGTTTTTTTTTTCTTGAGGGGGAGGAAGAAAATGTTTCGCTTGTCCTTTAAGAAGCTTCATCAGTTCTGGTGGTGGGGGGTGGCATGTACTGAAAGTTGAGACTGGATGGTGGAAGGATGGAAGGATCATATTTCTCTGCAGTCATCTGGTTGTTAGCACTCTCTCTGAGAGCTCTTGAGGCCACTTAGGGGTTTGTTTATCTGTGCCTTTGTGGCCACCTGAATCAGAGTGCATTACTCCAGATCAGGTGATGTTGAGCCCACTGAAAAGCAGGTTCCAGGTTATCTGCACCTGCACCTGATGGCATTGGAGTTTGACCTAAGCATTTGAGAAGTAGGGGTGTTGACTCTCAGATCTTCTCCATGATCTGCCCATCACCTCTCTGTGGAGATTCTTAGTCATCCAGGTTATAGTTGTCTCAAAGGTGCTTTTTCAAATGGCAACTGGACTGTTGTTGTTGTGGTTTGCTGGCGGCTGTCTCTGAGAGCAAGGACTCGGTGATGCAGGGATGGGGCCAGGACTATCGGAGAGTGGGGTGCTGCCAGGTCATGGAGTCTGGCAGCAGTGACGAAGAGGACCCCGGGGAGCCTGGAAGGGGATGGCGCCTCCCATAAGGGATAAAAGCCAGCCTTCGGGGTTGGCTTCTTTGCAGGAAGCAAGGAAGTTCTTTCTCCTCAGAGTTCTTGTGGAAGCCCTGCTTGCTCTGGTTTGCTTTTTTGAAACTTCTGGCTTTGGGTATTTAGCTGCAATTGGTCTTTTGTTCTTGGCAGCCTTTTGCAACCTTGAAAGGGCTTGCTCTTATCTGGGACAATTAGTTTTGAATGACTCGTGGCTGTGAATGCACAGAATTCACAGCTCCGCATTAAAAAGGTTTGCTTTTGTACATACTGTGTTTGTTTGATTTGAACAAGGCTTGGGTCACAACAGTTGTTGTTTTCCTTGAGGAAGAAGTAGAAGACATTTTGCTTCTCATCCAAGAAAGCTTCATGGGTTCTGGAAGGATGGTGGGAGTTATGGAGAGATTCATTCTGACAGGATGGGGATGGTGGATTGGAAGAACCGTAATTTTTGGCAGTCATCTGGACATTAGCACTCTCCCTGAGAGCTTTCTGTGTCCTCGGGGTCACCTGAATCAGAATGATTGTGGAATCAATCAATCAAGAGGAACCAGTTGCCTTTTGAAAAAGAAAAAGAAGCAACTTTGAGAGAACTATGACCTGGATGACTGAGAATTTCCACAGACAACTCAAGTGTGAAATCCAGAAGTCCCTCTTAGTTTTCTTCTTGTAGCCTTGCAGGAGGAACCATTCATTGCTGAAAACAATTGCCAGAATTTCTCACTCATCCAAGTGAGAACAGTAAGAACCTTTGAATCATGCCCATGTCAACATCCAGATCGAGAATCCAATAAAACTCCAGGTTCATTCCATTTCTGAAAATCTTAGTGTTTAAATGAATACACCTCGTGATAATGTCGAAGCAAAACTAACTCTGAAGTTCCCAGGCACAAGTTCATAGAATTTAAAAATAATTTCCCCAACCAAACCCTCAAGCTCTCACATAGACCATGTAAAGAAGTTCACTTTGTTATGGAGCCATCTGCTTCAACTCCACACCTGCTATGATGTCCTTGAAAAGGTTTCAGGCTCTCACAGTCTTCAGCAGAATCATAAACGTTTCGATTCTCCATTCTAACACATTATAACGCAACACCCGGTGCTCCACTCTAATGGCAAGTTGAAAGGAAGAGGCACATAGCTGACAAAGTTTCATCCTTGACAACCCATCTCTTAAGGCCTTCAAGATTGTTGTTGTTAGTTGCGAAGTCATGTCCGACCCATCACGACCCCATAGTCAACGTTCCTCCAGTCCTTCCTACCATCCCCAGAGTCCATTTAAGCTCACACTGACTGCTTCAGTGACTCCATCCATCCGTTTCATTCTCTGATGTCCCCTTTTTCTTCTGTTGCCTTCAATCTTTCCTAGCATTAGGCTCTTCTGTGGTGAGTTCTTCTCATTAAGTGGTCTTCAAGATACGTTGTGTAATTCTCTTGGCCATCATACAAGGGTGGCATTAGCCATTGCTTTCTCACACCCTTTTTCAATTTCCTATTGTACCCAGTTGGCCTGGATTGCCCTGGTGATGTCCCATCCCTAATTACTCCAGCATTGCTTGACTTTTCAAAATCTGCCTAAGTGATGACTAGATTTGCTCTCTGTTTAGGTAAAAAAAACAAAGGCACTGAGCCACTCCAAAAACTAAGCCCTGTCCATACTTGTGATGGTTTTTGGTTCCTTCCAAGGTTACCAGCAGCATTTACTCATCAAAACCTTGCCAACCCTTGGTTGAAGCCTCCATGTGTGAATAGGATTCCTTTCAGCTAGGCTATCTTCTGTCTCTCCTGCTCTCTTTCTCTGCCCTGTTTCCCCCACCTTGGCTTACACGCTTTGTACAGCCGAGTGTGATTCACCAAAAGGACGGCCTTCTGTGTTTGTCAGCATTGTTCCACACCAGCTAAGTGCAAGATTGATCTGGCTTGCTGGTCGTGCCTTTAGCAACTGGAGTATTAAAAAAAAAAAAAAAAAGCAGTCCAGCGTGTGTTGGCTTTGCTGGCTGCGAGTGCCTTAACCAGTTTGGCCTTGATAGCGAAATTTGGAGAGAGAACAGATGTCCCAGCCTTTCATTCATCTCAGACAGCTGCTGCAGAAGGAGCATTGATCTTCCTCTTGTGAAGCTTCTTGTCGCGTACATGCAGTAACATCTGGCTCTCCTTGGCCTCCCATTTTCTTTTCTTTTTTCTTTTTTTCCTTTCCATCTTTTTTGTAGAAGGAGGAAGTTTCTGCAAGCCATTTAGGAAGTGGAAGGGAAGGAATGCTTCCTGACATTGAGAATCTTCCAGATGGATAGTTGCTAGCCTTCTCATCAAAACCCAACATTTAACTCCTCTGCTATTTCCTCCCTTAGTCCATGTATAGGTCATCTTCGATGTACAACCGTTCATTTAAAGGCTGCTCAAAGTTACAACAACACTGAAACCATTTTTCACAGCATCACCATGGCAGAATGAGACAACTTACCATAGCCACCTTGCTGTGACCAATTCGCCCTGGTCAACTCACCATGGCCAACTTGCTGTGACCAATTCGCCCTGGTCAACTCACCATAGCCAACTTGCTGCAGGACAATTTAACAATTCTATTTAATTATTTAAAATAAAAAGATCATGGTCACCAGCAAACAACCCATTAATTTATCACTGATAACTTCGGAAGGAATACCAGTAGAAAAAGTTGAAAGGATCACATACCTTGGTTCTAATTTACATCAAAGCTGGGACATGATCACTGAAGTAAAGACAAGGATAGGGAAAGCTCAAACAGCATTCTTCAAAATGGAAAAGGTCTTTTGCAGTCACGACACAAGCCTAAGATTGAAAATCAGGCTTGTCAGATGCTACACCTTTTCTATCCTGCTCTACGGAGTAGAGAGTTGGTCTCTGACAGGAAGCCACTTGAAGAGACTAGAAGCATTTGAAATGTGGATTTACAAGCGGCTGTTACGTATAAGCTGGACTGACAAAATCAGAAATGAGGAGGTGGTAAGCCTCCTGGAAAAGCCGAGGGAAATCATCAAAACTATTAAAAAGTGAAAATTAGAATATTTTGGACATGTGATGAGACACCCCCCCAAAAAACAACAACAACAACCATCATCCTTCACTTAATCCTCCAGGGAAAGATTGAAGGCAAATGAAGGTCCAGGCAGAAGAAGAACCGCATAGCTTCAAAATCTAAGGGACTGGTTTGGACAAAACTCAGCAGCACTTTTTTTGTGTGGCTGTTGATAAAAATAGGATTGCCAACATGATCGCCAATGTCTGATGATGGATAGGGCAGAAGAAGAGGAGGAGGAGGAGGAGGAGATAGAAGAAGAAGAAGAAAAGGAAGAAGAGGAAGAAGAATATTTTTTTTTTCATTTTTGCAATTTATATTTCATTCTATTCCTCCTTTTGCATCTTTTCTTTAAAGATTCTATTCCATTAATTCTTTGATATTGGTGTAATTCTTGTCCTGCAGTGAGTTGGTGGTCGTGAGTTGTGTCACAGTGAATTGGCCACAAGAAGTTGGCCATGGCGAATTGTCATAGACCCCCTTGGATACGTGATCAAAATTCAGCGGCTTGACAATTGGCATGGTTGCAGTGTCCTGGGGTGGGGGTCATATGATCCCCTTTTGTGACCTTCTGGCAAGTAAAGTCAATGTGGAAGCCAGATTCGCTTAACGACCAGATTACTAACTTTACAGTTGCAGTGATTCACTTAACCGCTGTAGCAAGAAGGGTTGTAAAATGGGGCAAAATTGACTTCGCAACTGTCTCACTTACAAACAGCAATATTGGGCTCAATTGTGGTCCTAAATCTGCAAGTATCGGCTCCAAAATTGATCAGGAGCAGAATTTGTATGAGAAATAAATGGAACTCACAGCTCTCCCTGTGTTCTTTTTTTTTTATTTTTAACAACAAACACAGACAAATACAAACATAAAACAACAAAATAAAACCATCTTTCAATAATTGTACAGTGTGTTGGTTGGTACATAATTCTTGTGCACAATATATATGATCTTTTCCTTTTGAATTTAAATTTATATTCTTATTATATTAATCAACTTTCCATTTCTCATTATATTATTGTTACACCATCATTAAATTTAAGTTTCAAGTCCACATTATCCTTTAGAGCAAATCTCAATTCTTACCAATTTTAATATATATTAAAAGCAGGGATGGGATCTGACCGGTATAACTACCAGTTCTGTTGCGCGAGTGCAATTTACGACCTGCTGAGCTGCCCGGACAGCTGAGCAGTGCTCTGTGCAAGTGTGCAGCGGTTGTAAAAGCCCTTTTTTTCCTACTTTTTCAACCGCAGCTATGTCACGCAAAGCAGCTGTGGTTGAAAAAGCAGGAAATAAAGGTCAGCTAAGAGCCCAGGCGGGCAGGTGGGCCAAAAGAGCAGCAGACATAGAACCGGTTCTATGTATGCTCTCTGTCTGCTGCTCTTCAGAACTACTGGTTCTACAGAGGTGGACAGAACCGGTAGAATCCCACCCCTGATTAAAAGTCATTCTGTAATAATTAATTATAACATCTCATTACTATTAAGTTATACTTCTTAATCACCTCTTCCTCTCCATAGCTCTCCCTGTGTTCTACGTTACTCCTAGTAATTTTACCAGTATTATTCTCTGTTGTTTCCAATGATACATAGCACACCGAACCTGGTTACTGAATTAACTTCTTGGAGGGAGTGTAGCTTGAGTAATACATTGAAATCTAGTACATATGCCAGATTTTTGCAAATAGTTTTGACTGCCCAGTAAAACAAACTAAGGCCAATGGTAACCAAACTTATCAAGTTGCATGAAGAGAGTCTTCATGTGGATGGAACTTGCTGGCCCTATTTGCACCCCACGAATGATGTAACCCCACCTCTTTAAGTTGGCTTACTGGAAGAATTTAATTTAATCTTAGTTTAAAATGGAGTTTAAAATGGCAAAGTCAATTAAGCTGGCTTTTTAGCTTACACAGCACTGAACCTTGATTAGGTCAGTACAATGTTGTTTGAGATGAGTGGATGGTCATTCTAAGACAGTGTTTTTCAACCTTAGTAGCTTCCAGATGGGTGGACTCCCAATTTCCAGAATGCTGGCTGGGGAATTCTGGGATTTGAAGTCCACCATCTGAAAGCTGCCAAGGTTGAGAATCACTGGTCTAAGAGAAGAACATTTAAGAGCATTATTTGTGAAGGTTTTCTTCACCAAGTTCCCTCACCTTGAAGTATGGAGCATAAGAATGCAAGATGTACCAACAGAGGAGAATATTTTTAATCCAGAGTGTAAACGAGGGGTCCTTGATGCTCGGTGATTTTCTTGTAGATGTCTCATTCCCAAGCCATGTGACATCATCAGTGCTAGTAGGATTTGGGTAGCAGTAAATCCTGCTCCCTACTAACACTGATGATATTATTTAGCTTGGTAATGAAATGTCTGCAAGGAAACTACCAAGCTCAGGAAGCACCGAAAGACCCCCGGAATGCCAGATGTGCTTTTGGGAACAAGCTGATGTCTTCCTCCTTATCTACTGTACCATTTTCGGTTGCTCACTCCACTCCCCGTGAGAAGCCATTCACAAGCCCATTCGTTACAGGGTGTGATTTCCTGGACTTCTCCAAAGCTGCTTGCAACGTTTTCCAAACCTTTGGGGTTTCCACTGGGACGCACAGTGTGGAAAGGTGTGACATTTCCCTTTTCTCTTGCCAGGTTTGCGTACGGATCTTCTTGGTTGGGGGACGGCAGAGGGCGGGGGCAGGTGACAGCTGACAACCCCCCTTCCTTTCACAGCCACATGCGTAGGCTTCATGGCTTTGTCATATTTTATCACCCCTGCCCCTCCCTCCCTCAGCCTCTTTACATAGAAACTGTTTCACACATGTGCCAGATGGAGCCTGCACATAAATTAATCCTGGCTGATTGCAAAAAGCTTGACATGAGGACTGCAATTCTCTGCCTTCCCTCGGGTGTTTTGCTGTGACCCACGAGAGGGAATTAATGTTTGCTGTTGCAAAGGGGGAGGGCCCACCGTTGACTCTTCCCCCCCCTTTTTTTTCCCAGTGTGCATGCGTGTCTGTCTGTGTGTGTGTGTGTTTCTATGCTAAAGGCTACCTTTGCTCTTTGAAAAAGACAAGGGAGAGGCCATGATGAAAAAGCACATCTGATTTTATGGCATTTACCCTACCCCAAAACAATTAGCATCCACTATAGACAGGATACATGGACTTGACAATTCTCTCTTTTGCATCTCATGAAAAGAGGGTGGGAACAAGTATTTTTGAAAACATGAACATTAGAATAACAGAGTTGGAAGGGACCTTGGAGGTCTTCTAGTCCAACCCCCTACCATGTCAGACAAACGGTTATTCCAATCTCTTCTTAAAATCTTCTAACCCTAACCCTATTTCTATTTGTAAATTGTGTTGCATGCTTAGGGAAGAAGCCTATGGCTCTTACAAGCCTCAACCCTGTGCTTCATTTCAGTGAAGATTCTGGCTTAGCTTCCTTCTGGCATGCTGGGAGAATCCCCCCATTTTGCAAAAGTTTGTTCGCAGATTTTAGTTCTGCTTTTAATACCATCATGCCGCACAGATTAATAGCTAAGCTTAAAGATCTAGATTTTCCAGATTCTATTTGTTTATGGATATTGGATTTTTTAACAAATCGTCCACAAAGAGTTAAATTGAATGACTATATTTCTACTGTCAAGATACTTAGCATTGGCACTCCACAAGGTTGTGTCCTTAGTCCACTTTTGTTCTCCATCTATTCATCTGATTGCACAAATAAACATCCCAACAATAGGATAATGAAATTTGCAGACGATACTACGCTTGTAGGACTTATTTCTGGGGATGATGAGTCTGCATATCGGGATGAGGTATTACAGCTATCCCGTTGGTGCAAAAATAATAATCTTCTATTTAATATCAAGAAGACCAAGGAGGTTATAGTGGACTATAGGAAAAAAAGAGCAGACATTCAGCCACTGTATACAGAGGGAGTTCGTGTGGAACAGGTGGTTGAATATAAGTTTCTCGAGACCATCATTACAAATAACCTGACTGGAGTGCAAACACCGCTGCTTTAATTAAGAAGGCACAACAACGGTTGTATTTACTAAGGATTCTTAGGAAACAACAACTGGCTGAGAGTCTATTGACTACTTTCTATCGGAGTTCAATTGAGAGTATATTATCCTACTGTCTCTGTGCATGGTTCTTGAGCTGCACAGTGGCAGAGAAAAAGGCAATTCAGAGGGTGATTAAGATGGCCCAAAACATCATTGGCTGCTCACTTCCCTCTTTGGAAGAACTGTATAGGAATAGATGTAGGAGGAAGATACTTAATATATTGAATGACTCCTCTCATCCGGGACATCAGCTCTTTGAACTATTACCATCGAGAAGGAGATTTAGGGTATTAAGAACAAGGACGACCAGATTTAAGAACAGTTTTTATCCAAGTGCAGTTTTGAGTTTGAATGCAGGGTCATAAGATTTATGTGGAAGTGAATGAGAGTAATGGGGTTTTACATTTTTAAATTGCATAGAGATCATTGTATGGTCGGCTGTGTTTAGTTTTAATTTAATTTAATTTTTTTTCTTTTAGTGGTGTTTGTCCAGTTTTTACTTGTGGAAGAGCACCTCATTTCGTTGCACCCTCTTGCGAGTGTAATGACAAATAAACTCTATAAACTATAAAGTCAGGGATGAGAGTGGAGCTTTGGGATGCTCAACCTCCAGAGTCACGATTTCTTCTCAGGATTAGCAAATCAGGCAGGACGGTCAGCCTTGAGCACAAAGGCCCATCCTGTTACGTGGCATCTACTTTCAGGTCAGGGGCTTAACCGCCTTCCCTAAGCCTATGGCCTTCCCAATATGCTTGACTTCCAACTCTCAAAAGCCTTCAGCAGCAGCAGGTCAAAATGGCTGTCTCCTTGGCTTCTTGACATGCTTTAGTTCTTGTCATGGCCTAGTCAGAGTCTGAATCTGAGGAGGAAGACGAACAGCTGATAGGGAGTGCTGTGGAGGAAACTGGGGAAAGGCAAGGTCAGGCTGGGAAGAGCAGGGAAGAGGTAGAACAAGGGAGAGGGGGTTCAACGGAAGACCCAGGCCCACCCAACCCTTTTTCCTAGGGCACGCAGGGAAGAACGGAGAAAAGAACAACATGGGTTGCATGGCTTACGAGGGAGGAAAGGGCTCTGATTCCCATCACAAGGCATGCCTGGGAAGGGAGTTTAATGGAGAGGCAGTTGCAAGCTGCGTTTTCCGGGAACAAATGTTGAGTTTATCTAAATATTGGCTGCTGTTATCTGCGTTCCTGGAATCCTCTCAACTGGTTTGATTTACTGCCGTGTTACTTCACTTCTGGAATTCCTTATCGTGCCCTGTCAGATTTATTGCCTTATCTTGCTTTGTTGGATTTATAGTGTAAAGTTTTCTGTTTACAAGTTTTGAACTAGAATATCTGCAGCCAAAGGCTGTTGCAGGTTCCTGGGAGAGTTTTTCTCCAAACCGGAAGGTTAACCGGAACACTGGAGGCAAAGTTGGAGCTAATAATGGGACCCCTACTTATTATCTGGCTGCGTTGTCTTTGTGCCGTGCCCTGGATCATCACAGTCATGTGAAAACCTGATGCAACAATGACTTGGGTCTTACCCCTCTAGTGCGTGTTCTTCTTCCAAAGTTGCTACTATCATTTTAACAGAACAACAGGCTTGGAAGAGACCTTGGAGGTCTTCTAGTCCAACCTCCTGCTCGAGCAGGAGACCTTATACCACATCAGACAAATGGCTGTCCAATTTCTTCTTGAAAATCTGCAGTGATGAAGCACCTACAACTTCTGAAGCAAGTTGTTCCACTGGTTATTTGTTCTCACTGTCAGGAAATTTCTTCTTAGTTCTAGGTTGCTTCTCTCCTTGATTAATTTCCATCCATTGCTTCTTGTCCTGCCTTCTGGGGTTTTAGGGGATAGGTTGACCCCTTCTTTTTTGTGGCAGCCCCTCAGATTTTAGAACACTGATATCATATCACCCCTAGTCCTTCTTTTCATTAAACTAGACATACTCAATTCCTGCCACAGTTCTTCATATGTTGTAGCTGCAGTCTTCTCAAAGATGATCACGCAGAAGCAAAAGAACAACTTCTGAAAAATAGCGTAAGCCACCTTTGCATCCTCTGTTTTAGGAGATCCCTGGTGTTGCACTCACCTGGATTAAGAAATTGTCCCCATCCCTAACATCATCCACCTTCTGATTTTTGGAAAAGCGGGAGTTTAATCAGATGCACCAGATCTGGGACATCCCAGAGATGCTTTCGGCCACTTTCATCCACCTCAGCAGACAAATTTAATCTGGATGCATCCAATACCCTCTACGGTGCTGGACATTTGCAGAGCAGGACAGGATGGTGTTGAACAAGGCAAACGTGATTATGTGGAACAAGGAACCTAGGAAGAATTTGTGCTGATCTGGTAGTTTGTTTATAGCATGTATTGCTCAGTTATTTATATTCTCCTTAAACAAGCAATGGGAATTCCACATCATATTTACTTTATTGATTAGCCTTTCAACCGTATCATCAAACAATAAATATTAACTTGACTGCTTCTGGTCCACAATTGCTGGCAGGGTTCAGATAACTTGCTTAATCCTAAACCTGTGAGAAACAAATAGTGGTGCTTTATTCACTTAGCATGCTCTGCCCAACAAGTAAACCAGATAACAGCTTAAAATTATAGCATGGTTCACACCACAAACTGAAATACAAACTATTCAGCACCATTTAGCCAAGTCTTGTTTGTTAGGTGAGTCCAGCCAAACTGGCCGCTAGTCCTTCAATGTAAACCAGACTAAGAATCTAAAACCATGCAGGCTAAACTATGTTTTTATAGAACTACTAGCTCGATACCTGTGCTTTCCTATGAAACTATGTGGTCAGGCTTAGTTTTGGGGGAGGAAAATAAAGGGGGGGGAGGGGGAATTTTGCTTCTGTCTACCAGCATCCATTAGTAGTCATCTGGCTAGAGTTTAGGGCTGTTTGGAAACTGAAACAATATTTACTGTGTGAGCAAGAAGGAGACAACAAGGAGACTCAGTGTGGCTTAGCTCAACTATTCTGTACTAAAGCTGCTTGGTGCTGTAAAACTCCTCTCCTCTGCTTGTGTTGTGCATTTGGAGCAGATTTCTTTTCAGGTGGGGAGGAGGAATATCACTCCTTAGCATCAGAGTGTGTTTATAATAATAAACTCTCCTCTTCTCTATCTATCTATCTATCTATCTATCTATCTATCTATCTATCTATCTATCTATCTATCTCGCTCTCGCATGTTATCTTCATGAGAGTTAGATGTGGTCTTGTCTGAAATAGTAACAGGAATAGCATTTAGGCTTTACAGACACACTCTGGGAAGTTTACAATGTAGAAGCATTATTTGCATGTTACCCCTAACAATCTGGGTCCTCCTTTTACCAATCTCGGAAGGATAGAAGGATGAGTCAACCTTGAGCTGGTCAGAACTGAACTCCAGACTATGGGCAGAGTTTTCCTACAATACTATACTTTAATACTGCATCACCAGGGCTCTTACATATTTTCTTGGGTTACAGTTCTGGCCCTAACTGAGCTATTTTTTAATCTGACTCTTCCCTTGAGAATTGCTGTTTCTTCAGTCCTTCAAGGCTTTTTCCTCTACTGGGCTGGCAAAGTGATGTTCATAGCAAGACCTATTATTGTACCAGATAGTTTGGGATCAGTTATGCAAGAAAACTACAAACCCTCCTGATCTTTTAAAATATTGATATGAATTATTCACACGCCTGTGCATTCACACACGAAAAAGCATGTCTTTCTATTAGTCCTGAACCCAAAACCAGCTATTTCTAATAGGGAAAGTAAACTGAAGTGTTAAAAGAGAGAAAAATTATATGTTCACACTATGTCATTCTTTACTTTATCGCTTTCTGTAACTTCTGGGTGCAATTCAAGGGATTACAAACACCTTTAGAGCCCTTCTGGGCATAAGTCCAGGTTACTTAAGGGAGCATCTCATCCCATTGGGATTGGCCCACCCTACCCATGCTGACAGAGGAGAGATACCATGAGCCCCCTTGGCCAAGGAATTGCAGTTGGTGAGGTCCAGAAGAGCTTTCTCTCCCATTGCACCTGCCTTTTGGAACAACTTGTCCCTGTACACACACACACACACACACACACACACCAGTGAGGCCTATTCCACCTGTCCTGCCCTTCCATAAGAGCCTAAATGCCTGGCTCTACCAGTTGGTTTTGGCGCTCCAACGGAGGAGTTTCACATGGGGGGTGGTGGTTGATGGATTAACAATATATTGACTATTAAAGCAGCCATGTCTATCTTCAATTTCTCATTTTTCAGGAACCTGGAAAAATGTGGCTGTTTTAAAGAGGTGCTGAACTGGAATACCGCTTTTGAATCATTCTGAATAGCCTGGTTTACTTTATTTCTTTATACATTCAGATTCGTGCTTCTCCCCCTCATCCTACTCTCTCCCTTCCCATCTTTTAGTTGGAAAGCAGCATTTGGGTCTTTGTAGTATTTTATTGATGTCTTTTAGGTTTGGTATAGTTCATGCAGCCTTCAGATTGTAAGCCACTCAGAGTTACCCAGTGGCAAGAACGGCAGCCAATAAATTTTTCAATAAATGAATAAAAAGTTCTTCCGCCACCTGATTTTTTTTCATTCTAGCCAAACCTGAAGAGCTCTTCGCCATCCTTTAACAAAGAGATTGTATTCAGTCATTATTAAGCATTTAACTTTATATTACCATAAAAATGGACAACTACTTTAATAAATTGACTATTAAAGAAGCTATGTCTTTGTTTGGGTTCTCATTTTTCAGGACCTTGGAAAAAAAGATATATGGCTGTTTTAAAGAGGTGCTATAGTAAGAATACCACTTTGGAATCATTCTGAACAGCCTGGTTTATTTTATTTCTTTATATATTCAGGTTAACGCTGCTCCCTGCCACCTTCCAGCACTCAGCAACAATTATGCTATGACAGGGTGTAAGACTTGTAAATTACATTATGCATTTTTCACTGAACAGCTGCGAAGTAGCTGGAGTGAGCTCAGCCCATTTTAATTCTAACTTCTCAGTTACCCAACTCATGCAGTCTGGGGAGAAACAGGGTTGGGATAATGGGTCATACAATGGCTGGCAATCTCCAGCAAAATGTTTGCTCGTTGTCACTCAGATCAGTTCATGATATACTGAACCTAGGAGTCACTTGAGTTGGAGGGCTATAGAAATGTAATAAATAAACCTGCAGAGTTTCAGAGGGGTCTCCAGAATCCAGCCAAAAAAATCAGGAGGGCCACAATAGTTGACCCATTTTTGTGTACAAGACACACAAAAAGTTGAAGCTTCAACTGCATCATCTCAACATTTTTGTGCTCAACTTAAAATTTGTCCTAACAGAGATTTTCTTTGCTTTTCCTGAGAGGGAGGCAGAGAGAGGGAAAGAGAGAGAGGGAGAGAGAGAGAATGTTATCTGGGATACCGATGATAACTATAAAGAATATTGGAAGGCATTGCTTTATATCATTTTTTTTCTTCCTTTTTTCTTCAACTTGTTTTCTTTTCTTCAACTCTTTGCTTGCTTGCTTTTTATTTATTCTTCCTTTATATTGGCTTGCATTAGTTTTTATTTTTTTGTTTAAAAGTTTAAAAGTTGGATAGTTGAAGGTAGGTAGGGTAGATAGATAGATAGATAGATAGATAGATAGATAGATAGATAGATAGAGATATATATAGATATAGATATAGATATAGATATAGATATAGATATAGATATAGATATAGATATAGATATAGATATAGATATAGATATACCCTTATATATAAAGCTCTATCTATCTATCTATCTATCTGAGAAAAATAATGAATGGAGAGATGTATGAGATGATAAATGGATAGGAAGAGATGGATGGATGGATGCTGGCTAAATATAACTTCACCTCATTATAACTGTTAGGAATGTAAGTCACCTAACAGTTATTTGGGTTGGAAATATATAAACTAGGATAGACATTTTAATACTATGTCTTCAAGAGAATGTTAAAACTGTAATTGGGTGTGGTTTCTCAAATAGCCATAAGATGGAGCCAGAAACCTGGGTTGTTTAGTCTCAGAAGAGAATCTCAGTGAAGTGAGTGAGTCTCTGTTTCCTTCTGTTGGAAAGAGTTGCCGTTCCTCCTAATGACTGTTACTGATCGTTGTTGTAAATCTGTTACTGAACTATTTTTTGATACTGGACTTTGATATTTGGATTATCCCTGAACTGAACACTGACTGCTTTACCTATGAATGACTTGGACTGCTTATCTTGGAATTTGCTTAAACGTTTTTATGAGAAGTAAAAACCTACATTTACAGTACAGTGCAACTGTGTGCTGTGTGTGTATTATTCTTCACTACTCTCACTACGTCTCCCTGTATGCGTTCATTCTCCTAACGGGGAATTACCTTAACACTAACTATCAATTATCATGAGTGTCAGCTTCAGCAAAGCTTGATTGGTAATTTTTTGAGGGGACTTTGGTGCTCTCTGAGCTTGGTTGTTGTCTTGCAGATGTTTCATCACCCAAACTAGGTAACATCATCATTGCTAGCATAGTGCTAGTTACTAGCCTTGATGTTACCAGTCGTGAAATATCTTCAAGAAAACAACCAAGTTTAGAGAGCACCAAGAACTTTTCATTTCAATCCCAAGCTACAAATATCCTCCTTTATTAATAAGTTTCTATCCACCGGAAATGGAGAAAGCCTTTTTTTTCTGGGTGTTGTTTGCAAAGGGGATCTCCTTCTTCTACTCCTGCTCATTTCCTCTCTTTCCTTCAACATAATCCACTTGCTTTTGGGGGTCTGAGTTTTCACACTCAGCAAGATAAAGCCATTTGGGCTTTATCCCACCCTATACAAGACAAAGCATGAAGGGAAGTCTCACCGAGGCAATCTAGACTTCCGTTGCACCCTTTTCAAACACTGAAGGATTAACCTAGTCTGCGTGGGGCTGTGTGAATGGGGTCAGAGGAAGGCCGAGTCCTTAGGGGGATTGCTAGAAAATGCTAATCATGCCTGGCTTGATTGTTTCCCATCCAGCACGCTCACCATCTCCAACATTGGCCAGACGGATGAGGCCATCTACCAGTGCATCGCTGAGAACACCGCAGGCTCAACCCAAGCCGGTGCCCGCTTGACGGTGCTGTGGGCTGACCGGCTTCCGGGTCCTCCACAAGAAGTCAAAGCAGCTTCCGTCTCGGCTACCACCGTCCAACTGCTGTGGAGCGAGCCGTTGCAAAACACCAAGGAGATCATCGGCTATGTCCTGCACATCAGAAAAGCAGCAGGTAGGAGTGTCTGAGAAGGGCCCAAGCCTGCTAATATTCGCGCTAGACAGAGAATCCCTTTTCCTGCGCTTCCGACTGTCAGTTCTCAAGCAGAGGGTTGGCAGTTATATTGTTTTTCCAAGGAGAAGAGGTTATGGGAGACCTGCTCGAGGGTGGAGAGTCATTGATGGAATGATGAGGGGCTTAAGGGAGATGCAAACTGTCCTATTTTGCATTGCACCATCTAGCAGTTAGCATGCCCTTGCATTTCCATGGGATAGAATACAGAACAGCATAAAACAGAACAGCATAGAACACAAAAGAGATCACAGAATAGAGTACAGTAGAGCAGAGCAGAAGAGAAGAGAACAGTGGTGGCTAACCTTTTGGGGCTCCTGTGCCAAAACTTGTGTGTGCGCTTGTATGTCAGAACCCAGAAGACAATGCACACCCCCTGCACATGCCTGCGCAATTCCCCCCTCTGCCCCCTTACATGCACTGCGCTTCCCAGCTGATTTTCGGCCCGTTTGAGGAGAGCCTCTGCAGCCCGAAAAATAGGCCCATTTCATCACTTTCAGTATTTCGGGAAATACAGGAAGTGACGAAACAGCCCTATTTTTTGGGCTGCATTCCTCAAGCCTCTGGGAGGCCGAAAAAGGCCTCAAACAGGCCAAAAATCAGCTGTGTGGTGCACGCATGCACAGTGAGGTAAGTTTGCCTGCGGCTTGCGTGCCGGCACAAATGGCTCTGTGCCATAGGTTTGCCATCACGGGAATAGAATAGAGAAAAGAATATAGAAGAGAAGAAAAAAGAATATAGAATAGAACAGAATATAGAATAGAACAGAATATAGAATAGAATACGGAATAGAATAGTATACAGATTAGAATACAGCAACCAATTCAATTCAATTCTTTATTGGCCAAGTGTGATTAATTAAGGCCAAGATGTTGGGTAAAATGCCTTCGAGGAAACTTTTGAAAACCAGGAAGCGAGGGCAGCCAGGAGAGGTGCAGAAAAATTGAAAAGATGCAGAGGGACTTGCATATCACCTTCAGCAAGAAAATTAGCAGATAAAAAATGGTACCTGGAGAACTTTCAGGCAAAGAGCAATTCTTGGTTTCCTGAAAATAAGGGAGAAAGAACTAGAAATATGGTCTTTTTTAAAGAAATTGTAATGGCAGACTTCAGCACTGTGTTGATTGATCTCCTTCTATTGGGTGAAACAGGAGGATAAGATGGATGGATGGATGGATGGATGGATGGAAAGCCATCCTGAGAACTCTAATTCAGATCTACATTGTGCAAGAATCCCTTGTTTTCAAATATCACCCTTACTCCTTGTTTCCAAATGCCCAGTCTTACTGCTCGAACAGCGGGTTGGACTAGAAGACCTCCATGGTCCCTTCCAACTCTGTTATTTTATGTTCCTGACTCCTCTTTTTACAGTCTAGAGGCAGAGACATTTGCAAGATTCCTCACTTTGGTCCACGTGATGAAAGCAGGATCATGCCATCACCTCACAGTCCTCGCCCCTTTTTTTAATGGGTGTGCAGTGTCATGATGCCCATATGAAAGGGGTGTCACATTTGTGCAACAGTTTGTGTCTTCGTTCGCCATTTTTAGCCCCTCTTTAGTGAGTCAAAGAGTTCAGTGGGTCCTTCGCCTTTCATACCAGTTCTTTCTTCCAGGTAAAACGTAATTGGCTTGGCTGCGTGCAGCATTAGCCTCGTGTTAGTTTTATCTGAAGTCCTTGACTTACAACCACATTTGAGTGCAACATTTCTGTGGTTGAGCAAGACAGATCTTAAGGGCGTTTTGTCCCATTTTACGACCTGTTTTTGTCACACCCGCTGCAGTTCTTAAGTTAGTACCATGGTCGTTAAACGGATTTGGCTTCCCCATTGACTTGGCTTGTCTGAAAGTCCCAAAAGGGGAATCACATAATCTTGGGACACTGCAACAGTCGTAAATACGAGTCAGATGCCAAGCGCCTGAATTTTGATCGCGTGACCAGAGAGCTGCTGCAATCCGTAAGTGTGAAAAATAGTCATAGGTCACTTTTTAACGATGCTGTTGTAAGTTTGAACAGTCACTGAATAAACTGTTGTAAATCAAGGACTATAATTAATGATTGGGGGGGGGACCCTTTGGTAAACTACAGCTTTTAGGGGGAGAGAAGCAGCTAGATAACTAATCGGTTTATTTGCAGTGTTTCCTTCTATTTTGTCTTTAAGGGCATGCTTTCTCCCTGATTTTACCCTTCCTTAGGAAGGATAATGAAGGCAAATAGGCTCAAGGGCACCTCATTTTGCTCAGGAATAGGATTAGGTATTTGAACTCTCTTTCCCCAGTCTTAAATTTAGCACTCTCTTTGCCATGTAAGCTGCTTTGAGAATCTAAATGAATTAGGAGTGTGTGTGAGAGAGACGGGTAGGGAGGGAGGGAAGAGCGACAAGAGAAGGAAAACACAACACAAGAGAAAAGGGGAGAGAGAGAAGGAAACAGAAAGCAAGCAAGAAGGAAAATATATTGAAGTTTTGGCCATGCCTGACATCTAGAGGCAAAATACAACATGTCGTGGCTTTTTGTTTTTGTTTTTTGACCCTGAGCCTCCCTTAAGAAGGAAACTGGCAGGCAGGTTGGAGATCAAATAGAGAGATTCCATCTCCAATAAATAGAAATTAACAACTGGCACTTAATTCTAAGCAATGCTCTGGCCTGAGTTCTCAAAATGCCTTTCCAGGTGGCAGAGGATGTAAGGACACTGAGGCAGATCTGTAAGGCTCCTGGGTGCAATCTGACAATCTGCAGCACTTTTCTTCCAATTGTTGTCTCCCTGGACACCTTCCTTCCTTCCTTCCTTCCTTCCTTCCTTCCTTCCTTCCTTCCTTCCTTCCTTCCTTCCTTCCTTCCTTCCTTCCTTCCTTCCTTCCTTCTCTTCCCTTCCTCTCTTGTCTTTCCTTCTTTTCTTTCCTTTCCTCCCTCCCTCCCTCCCTTCCCTCCTCTTCCTTTCCTGTCTTGTCCTTCTTTCCTTCCTTCCCTTCCTCTCTTGTCCTCCCTCCCTCCCTCCTTCTCTCTCTCTCTCTCCCCACTTCTCCCTTCTCTCCCTCCCATCTCTTCTTTCCTATTCATTCATTCCTTTGTTTCATTCCTCTTGTATTTCAGACCCCGTGGAAATGGAATATCAAGAGGCCGTTAGTAAGAGCACCTTCCAGCATCTTGTGACAGACCTGGAGCCTTCCACAAGTTACAGTTTCTACATAAAAGCCTACACCTCTCGTGGGGCCAGTAAGGCCTCTGACGTCGTGCTGGTGAGCACCCTGGGAGAAGGTAAGAAGACTCCACTTCAGGTTCAAAGGTTCTGCAGAGGGTATATTGCACAGTGCTGGAGATCAAAATCACCTCGGCTTTGTGAACGTCCCAATTTCAGTGCTGGATGGGTGGGGGAAGAGTTTGATCAAAATCTTCTAGTAGCCCTTGACTTATGACCACAGCTGAACCCATGATTTCCACTGTTAAGTGACTGTGGTCCCATTTACAATCTTTCTTGCAACCGTCATTAAGTGAATCACTGCAGTTGTTGAGTTGGTGACATGATTGTTAAGTGAAGCTGGCTTTTGCTTTGCTTGCCAGAAGGTTGCAACAACGATCCCATTATCTGGGGATACTGCAACCGTCATTGACATAATGAATGAATGAATGAATTCTTTATTGGCCAAGTGTGATTGGACATACAAGGAATTTGTCTTGGTGCAAATGCTCTCACTGTACATAAAAAGAAAAGATACATTCATCAAGAATCATAAAGTACAACACTTAATGATAGTCATAAGGTACAAATAGGCAATCAAATCAAATTATACTAGGAAACAGTCAATATAGATCGTAAGGATACGAGCAACAAGTTACAGTCATACAGTCACAAGTGGGAGGGGATGGGTGATAGGAACAATGAGAACATTAATAGTGATAGTAATGCAGACTTATGGGACACGGTGGCTCGGTGGCTAAGATGTCAATCAGAAAGGTCGGCAGTTTGGTGGTTCAAATCCCTGGTGCCGCGTAACCTAGCAGTTCGAAAGCACGTTAAAAAATGCAAGTAGAAAAATAGGGACCACTTTGGTGGGAAGGGAACAGCGTTCCTTGCGCCCTTGGCATTTAGTCATGCCAGCCACAAGGACCATGGAGACGTCTTCGGACAGCGCTGGTTCTTCGGCTTTGTAATGGAGATGAGCACCACTCCCTAGAGCTGGAAATGACTAGCACGTGTGTGCGAGGGGAACCTTTACCTCTTACCTTTAATGCAGACTTTGTAAATAGTTGGACAGTGTTGTGGGAATTATTTCTTTAGCAGAGTGATGGCATTCAGGGAAAAAAAACTGTTCTTGTGTCTAGTTGTTCTGGTGTGCAGTGTTCTGTAGCGTCATTTGTGTGTGTGTGGAAAATGGTCATAAATCACTTTTTTTCAGTGCCGTTGTAACTTTGAACGGTCACTAAGCAAGCAGTTGTAAGTCGAGGGCTACCTGCATTTGAGATGACCAAATTCTGTCCTTTGGCCAAACTTTCTGGCTCCTCAGACAGGATTTGACAAGACTTTTAAAATCCTTCAAACCACTGACCCAAAGCCTTGGGAGTTCAGGACAGTAGCTTACAGCCCCATAAAGTTTCTCCTTTTGTCAGTTGTTGTTTTTTAAAGACCTTTTTTCCCCCCAACTCCTTAAATCCTACCGTTATAGATCTGGTAACAGGTTCATAAATTACAGAGGGCTCTGATGCTCCAAGCCAGCCTTTCCTTTCCTCCCTGCCACAAGCTCTGGCCTTTTTTTCTTTCTTTAAGTCATCTTTCCACTAATGAAATAGAGTTAGGCCTTAGTTTCTGTAATGGATGAGCAAACCTAGTTAATCATTAGCTCAGCACCCCCATCCTAGCTTGATTTATGATTTGTGGTTCCACCTCTGGGCTTCCTTCAGATCAAGGGTGTATCCAAAGTAGCATCTGGAGGCTGTTGCTGATGTTTGAGGCATCAGGGATCCAAGTAATAAATCCATTTGCAAGCAAAACTCCGAGGCAGGTGAATTCCTCAAAGAATAGCTTTATGGGAAACTAGCTTGATACCTGTGCTTCGCTACGAAACTATCGGGCTTAGTTTTGGGGGAGGAAAATAAAGGAAAAAAATTCTGCCTCTGCCTACCAGCATCCATCGGTATTCATCTGGCTAGCATCCTGTCAGCATGTGAGAGAGTTGAAGGCTGTTTGGAAACTGAAATATGGAAACTGAAACAGTATTTGTTGTGTGAGCAAGAAGGAGACAGCAAGGAGCCTGGGTGTGGCTTAGCTCAACTGTTCTGGACGAAAGCTAGTTGCTGCTCTAAAACTAAAACTGACACTCTTCCCCTCTGCTTGTGTTTTGCATTTGGAAGAGATTTCTTTTCAGGTTGGAAGGGGGAGTAGAACTCCTTAGCATCAGAGCGTGTTAATAATAATAAACAAAATACTAATGCTCTGATGGTCATTTAAAAAATCCTTTCTTAGTGAGCCACTAGAAGCCATGAGGAACATACGTGCAAATTTCAAGTTTGTAGGCTTTACGGTTCTGGAGATTTTTTGATGATGCATGAGTGATATTTCACTTTTATATATATAGAAGATATAGATATCATATTTGGCACATGTCTGGTGAAAACCAACTCACCTAACCCTTCTCTGCTTTCTGCTTCCTTTCAGTACCAGCAGTGCCTTCCCTCTTCATTAAAGTCCTCAATAGCACCGCCATTCAAGTCACATGGGAACCTTCCATCAAACTGGGCCAACATGAAGGGTTCAAACTCTTCTACCGCAAAGTCCATCTTCCACACTTCACGGGGCCCATGCTTCTGCCCAGCAACGTCACCTCTTGCAACCTTACTCATCTTGGTGAGTAGAGAAGAAGAATGAGGTAGACAAAGGGGGATAGCTGGAGGCTATCCTCAAGCATCATGCTCTTGGGTAGATTGGTTGATGATTGATTATGTACCATCAATAGCACTAGCAATAGACTTATATACCGCTTCACAGTGCTTTACAGCCCTCTGTAAATAGTTTACAGAGTCAGCCTCTTGCCCCCAATAATCTGGGTCCTTATTTTATCAACCTCGGAAGGATGGGAGGCTGAGTCAACCTTGAGCCTGGTGAGATTTGAACGGCCAAATTGCAGGCAGCCGGCAGTCAACAGAAGTAGTCTGCAGTACTGCACTCTAACCATTGGGCCACCAAGGCTCAAGGCATTGTCATCTCTTAGGGACCTTGCAGATAGATTTTCTCTGCGGTGATCTGTCTCCAAGCTGATTGTCTATGGAGACATCCAGATCATGGCTGTCCCAAAGGTGTTTTTTCAGGAGGCAACTGGACTTTATTACCTTTGGGACTCCAGGATGGTGCGTCAAGTCTTCCATTATTGCCTTCATGACATTTGTAACTTAGCCCATCAACCTTGTAGTTGGTTCTTCTCTTCGTTTTCCTTCCATTTTTCCCAGCATTACAGTCTTCTCCAGAGAGCTGGGTTTTTGCATTGTGGGTCTGAAGTAGGATAATTCAATCGTGGTCATTTGTGCCTCAACTATGGGTTGATATCAGTGGTGCTATTCTACTGGTTTGGCCCGGTTTTGGTGTACCTGTAGCACCGAAGCTCAGCCGAGACCGAACCGGTTCTCTCTGATGAGCTGCTGTTGGGCCTGCCTGACTGCCTGGGCTCCCATACTGACCTCAATTCCCTGCTTTGGAAGCACAGCCAATTGTCACACGGCAGCTGTTGAAGCTACAGGGATTGCAGAAGGGGAGTCAGAAAGCCTCTGTGCGTGCGTAAAGTGCACGTTTGGCTGGCACATCCATGCACAAAGTGCATGTGTGCATGTACAAAGCACGCCCACCAAATTGGTGGTAAACCTCTTTGAAACCCACCACTAGTTGATTTGTTCAGATGCCTCAAGCCAAATATAATCTTTTTGCAAAGGAGAAGAATGTATGAATGTATCTATTCGGGGTTGAAATTTTGGGTTGGAGGAGTCCCTGGCTTTCTATTGGCAGAGGTTTCCTTTGGGGGCTGACATCTGCAGAGCTACAAGTGGGTAGCCAGACACCTGCAAATGACAATCCAGACTTGGAGAATCCCTATAAGTCATCCACAAGTCACACAGAGTGAAAGAGGACTGTGTTGTAGACTGGGCTATTTCCCATTTTGTGGGATTTGAATTTTGTGGTCAAATTTGGACAGCATAATCTTGGGGAGGGGAATGGTCTATGGAGATTCTCAGTCATTCAGGTCATGGTTGTGCCAAAGGTGCTTTTTTGAAACTTTACTGTTTTTCCCCGAAGACATCAAAGTCCACATTGTGGACAGAAAGGGCCACAGGTTTGAAGGAGGGGTCAAAAAGTCCATCTTTATTAAGGTTGAACTATTCTCTCTTAATGAGGAGGGGGAGGGAATACGACTCCATGTATCTCCCGTGTGCAACACAGTTCTTTCAGCAATTCCAAAGGGTTCCACACCCACTTGCACAATCAGAGTTGGAAGGGGCACAGATAAACCTCCAAGGACACAGATAAACCTCCAAGTGGCCTCAACGACTCTCAGAGAGAGAGTGCTAATGACCAGATTAGGAATGCAAATCCTTCTGTTCTCCACCATTCAGTCAGAACTGAAGAAGCTTCTTGGATGAGAGGCAGAAATGTCTTCAAGGAAAAGCAAGGAATTCCAGTTGCCTTTTGAAAAAGCACTTTTGGAAGTTGGGAAGGGGAAATCGCCCAGATCCTGTGGCTAAAACATACGATGAGTAATTGCAAGACCTGGGCATGGCTAGTCTAGTGGAGAGAAGGACCAGGTGAGACAGGATAGCAGTCTTCTGATTTCTGAGGAACTGCCACAGAGAGGAGGGCTATCAAGCTATCTTCCAAGGCACCTGAAGGCCAGACAAGGAATAATGGGTGGAAAGTGAACGAGGAAAGATTCAACCTGGAAATAAAGAGAAATTTTCTGACAGGGAGAGCAATCAACCCATGGAACAGAAGTTGCCTTTGAAAGTTGTGGGAGCTTCATCACTGGAAACTTTCAAGAAGAGACTGAACTGCCATCTGTCAGAAATGGTGTAGGGTCTCCTGCTTAGGTGGGGGGTTGGACTAGATGACCTACAATGCCCCTTCCAACTCTGATTACCTGTTATCTCCAAAAGGGGATATTCAAGACTGAAAGGTTCCCACTTCTGACATAGATGCCAAAATTATGGCGAGAAAGCAGCGGTGGGCTTGCCTTGCTCAGTGAACACATCCTTGTCGTTGATTGAACTAACATATATCCCCCCTCTCCGTGTTCTTTCAGATCCATCCATAGTGTATGAGGTCAAACTGCTTGCTTACAACCAACACGGCGATGGGAACTCCACCGTCCGTTTTGTGTCCCTTCGAGAAACTGTTGAAAAAACAGGTGAGAGGCTGGACTCAGCCCGAGGGGCCTTGAGATTGTTTGCGTTAATGAATGAAAGGTGGGAAGAGCTGAGTGGAAAAGGGAGAAAGGACCCAAACACGATTGAAAAGATTATTTATAGCTTGATACATAATTTTATTGAAAAAGAATTTATACAGAATTTTAAAAATCTACAGGCACTTAAAAGTACGGAAAAGAAAAAGAAATACTAAAAGTTAAAAGAAAAAGAAAAGGAGGAAAAAAAGGATCTTTAAAATTGACTTATTCTCTTCTCTGTAGCAGCCGCAGGCATTCCTAGTTTCCAAATATTATATCATTATTTCCTTCTGCTTATAAGCAAGCCTGTTTAATCAACAAATCCCAAGATCGTTGATTCATTCATATTTGTCCATTTTCAACACAAAGAAAAAAAAAATGTGGCTCCCATGTGTATCTTTTATATCCAATAGAAGAGAATGTCTATAGCTCAGGGTTACGTTGTGGAGTCCTTGGTGCTGAATTTGGTTGTTTGAAGAAGTTGCATCACCCAACTCATGAAACCCAACCATCATCAGTTTGAGTGATTTAGGGCAGGGCCCCCCCAACTCCCTGGTCCGTGGACTAGCACTGATCCACTACATGCCAGGCAAACAAGTGAAACCCCATCTGTGGGATGCAGGCAGCCCATAAAACCACAGCTCCTCTGGTCCATGGAAAATCTTCTCTCTACTGAACCAATCCCTGGTGCCCAAAAGGTTGAGAGCTGATGATGTGGGGGTTTATAAATAGGCAGGAAGCCCCATACTTACTCACACTGATGTCATTACCTAGTTGGGTAATGAAACACCTGCAACCAACCAAGCTCAGAAGCACCAGGGACTGCACCATTCAAAGCCCCTCCGAAAACAAAAACCTGGCTTCAATTGTAGGGGTACCATCTTGTACTCAAAAGACGTAGATGTTCATTTTCCCCACCCCCAAAAAATGCATGGCCAGGAGCATCTGTAGGAATGGCAAGGTGTGGGCAAGAGATAAAGATAAAGATAAATTTATTGTCATTGTACTCAGAATCTGAGAACAACGAAATAAGGTGCTCTTTCACAACATACAACTGAACAACACAAAAAAAAACCATATACAAATAACAATGTAAAACAAATTAAAACAAATAACAGTTAAAAACTATACAACCAGGATGTATAATATGTTAAGACCACCAGATTCATAACTCTGCATTTAACCTGATCACAGCACTTGGGTAAAAGCTATGTTTAAATCTACTTGTCCTGGCTTTCAGCACTCAATATCGTCTTCCTGATGGTTGGAGCTCAAACAACGAGTGGCCTGGATGTGAAGGGTCTCTCAAGATCTTTTGTATCTTCCTTCTACATCCCATGTTATACAAATCCTCCAATGAGGGAAGAGAGCATCCACTGATCTTTTGTGCCCTTTTTATCAATCTTTGGAGTTCCCTTTTCTCCGCCTCTGTACAACTCCTAAACCACACACAGAGTCAATAGGATAAAATGCTCTCTATAGAGCTTCGATAAAAGGCAACCAACAGACTCTCTGGCAGTTGTTGTGATCTTAAAAATCTTTAAAAATACAGTAGTTGATGAGCCTTTTTTTTCTAAGGCTGGAAAAATTTTTGCCCCCCATGTTAGATCTTGTTTCAGGGTGATACCTAGAAACTTACATTCTGCCACCTGTTTAGAGAGATTATATGCCAGGGATGGCATCACATGTCTGACACAAATACCGTTATTCATATTCTAGATAGTCCTCAGCATACGACCACAATTGAGCTTCAGATTTCTGTTGTGAAGTGAGACATTTGTTAAAGGAGTTTTGCATGATTTTAACGACCTTTCTCACCACAGTTGTTAAATGAATCATTGCCATTCATAAATTAGTAATGTCTGTGGAGATACTCAGTCATCCAGGTCACAGTTGTCCCAAAGGTGCTTTTATTTTAATCAAGAGGCAACTGGACTTTCTGTTTTTTCTCTGAAGACTTTTTGCTGCTCATCCAACAAGCTTCTTCAGCTCAGACTGAAGATCGATATCTATCCCCACCATCCAGTCAGAGCTGAAGAAACTTCTTGGATGAGCAGTGAATCATCTTCAAAGAAAAACCAGGGAGTCCAGTGACCTCTTGATTTTTTTTAAAAAAAAGCACCTTTGGGATAAGTTAGTAACCAGGTTGTTAAGTGAATCTGGCTTCCCCATGGACTTGTCAGGAGGTCACAAAAGGTGATGACTGTCAACTCAAAATATTTCTATGGTTCTTTTTAAAGTTGCCAACAGAAAGGGAGGGGGGAGCAGTGGAGCCGCTTGCAAACCAAAACTGCATTCCATAAATATTTTCAAAGATAGTTTCTAGGTGCCCAAAGTTTCTGCCACACAAAATTCTAACTGGAGAACATGATTGATGGCTTTGAGCTATGGATGTGTCCCATTGGAGGATATGAATTATGATGCACCCAGGGGGTGAGAGGAAAACCAAGGTCAAGGGTGTCAATGAATGATGTGTCTCAGAGTCGGCTACACGCAGGCAGTGCCGGACATGTTAACGCCCAATAAATCCTTTGAAGTTTTGGAAGTTTGGCTCAAGACTCATGATTTAAATAGGGGTAACTGCCAGAATCCTGACAGCGACATGACCTTGGAACATAGCAATGGTCATAGATACGAATCAGTCGCCAAGCATCTGAATTTTGATCACATGGTGGAGATGTTGCAAAGGTCATGGCTGTGAAGTTGCTTTTTTCAGTGGTGTAAGCTTGAATGGTCACGGAATGAACTGCCGTAAGTCAAGGGCTACCTGTATTCCTCTTACCTATACGAGTGGTGCGAGAGGGTGTTTGTTTTTCCTGTCCTACAATTTGTGTCAGAGGTTCTCAGAAGTGTTCAAGGGGTTTTCCTGTCATCTTTCTCGCCCACCTTAGACCTCAACCCACCATGCAACTGCATGAAGGATGAGTCAACCAACAAGACCTCAGCTACTGGGATCATCATCGGAATCCACATTGGGGTCACCTGCATCATCTTCTGTGTCCTTTTCCTCATGTTTGGCTACAGAGGACGGTAGGGTTCTCCTCCTGCCCAACATTTTCTTCTCAGGTTATGTCAACTGCACAGTTTAGGCAGACGCAAGAGTCCCATCAACCATGAGCATGGAGTTAGTCTTTAGGGCAAGGGTCTTCAAACTTGGCAAGTTTAAGATTTGTGGACTTCAACTCCCAGAATTCCAGAGCTAACATGGCTGGAGGAGGAATTCTGGGAGTTGAAGTCCACAAGTCTTAAAGCTGTCAAGTTTGAAGAGCCCCGCTCTAGAGCTTCTTAACTTGGATGTTGTCTGCATTAGCCAGGAGTACTTCTGCAGAGCTTCCTTTTCAGCCTGGCCTTACAATCTCCAAGACCAGGGTGGAGAAAAATAGGTTATTTTTTAAAATATATATATATATTAAAAACCAGATTTTCATTTATTTAAATTGGATTTTTTTATGTTTATCAAATTTATTTTATTAATAAAATGCTTTTGCAGTAAAAATTTATCTAAAGAAAGTTTTCTATTTAAGGTGCATTAATAATTTAATTTATTCAGCATGAAATGGAGCTTAGTTATGTAGCTGAGGCTTTATATTCTACAATATTGGAGCTGTCGGTGAGTCAACAGTAGGTCAGAGGAAGAGCCCCTGTGGGATAGATATGACAGTTGCTCTTTAAAAATTATGATTTAAATTGAATTGATTTAAATCAAGCCTTTTTACTAGCGATCTCAATTAAGATTTCAATCAACTTGATTTAAATCAAATCCACTCTTTCCAAGACTGAACCATGAGTCTCTTCCATGCTCTGGGTACTATACCATGGAGCATGATTACCCAAATAAAGCCTTATTTTTTTTCCAAACCAGACTCTTGATTTGGCTACCTCGGTGTTTTTCAAACTTGACCGCTTGAAGATGTGTAGACTTTGGCTCTCCATGCCGACTGGGGAATTCTGGGAGTTGAAGTCCACACATCTTAAAACAGCCAAGTTTGAAAAACACAAACCTAACTCAACATTATCTGCGTTGTGGTAGCCAGTGTCTGGGAAGAGAGTTTCAAGAGATCCTAATGCAATCTTGATGTATTGATCTGGCTATGCCTTAGAATCCTCCACACTAAATTTCTGCAAGAGTTGAAAATGAACGTTAAGATCTCCATCTTATTGAGATAAGAAAAACCTGTCTGTAATTGGTTAGATCTACTGTATATCCAAACTAAGTTGGCACATAGAGAACTCTGTTCTCCAATTTGTCCTTAGAACTAAACACTGAGAAGCCCATTGAGTAAGGGGAAGGCAGACATGAAATAGGATCTCCCTGAACTTAGCCCTCAAAGGAAACAAAGTGTTTGAAAGTTATGATATTTATATAGTTACCTACCAAGCACATCTAAATTATATTAAAGTAACCAAAATATCTTTGCAATCCCCAAGGCATGTCACAACTTTTGAGCACCCCTAATGTTTGGAACATTAAGGGATGCAGTGGCTTAGTGGATAAGACGATGAGCTTGTCGATTAGAAAGGTCAGCAGTTCAGTGGTTTGAATCCCCAGCATCACATCATGGAGTGAGCTCCCATTACTTGTCCCAGCTTCTGCCATCCTAGCAGTTCAAAAGCATGTAAAAATGCAAGTAAAAAAAATAGGGACCCCTTTGCGGGGAAGGTAACAGCGTTCCATGCGCCTTCGGCATTTAGTCATGCCGGCCACATGACCACGGAGACGTCTTCAGTCAGTGCTGGCTCTTCAGCTTTGTAATGGAGATGAGCACCACCCCCTAGAGCCAGAAACGACGAGCACGGATGTGCTAGGGGAGCCTTGATCTTGGCCTTTAATGTTTGGAAAATTGAAAGTTGAAATATTTGACACACCCTACACTCTACATATTAACCTTTACAATACCCTGTGTTTCTGTGATGGAAATTTCTTGTCTGGGGAACAAGACTTTAATGGACTTTAATCCATTTCCTCCAAGAATGTGAGGAAAAATAAGTAAACCCCAACTTTGCTCATGAAAGTGCCTTTCTGGCACTCATTGCTCTCCTACAGAAAAGTTAAGAGCCATCAAGAGATGACCTCTTCCCCTGATTTATATTGTCCAGTGATGGCTTCCCATGGTCTTAGTTGAGCTTCCTATCTCAATGAACCTAGGACCCCTTGCAAGTAAAGCCTTACCTGATCCCCACAGACCTTCCAACAGTGGAGTCTTCTTTCATGTTTGTGAAAGAGATCCACCATGTTTTTCTCCCTTTTGTTTTTAGCAGACTGCTGATGTGCAAAAATGTGCAAGAGCAACTGTCAACCCCGCAGATCTCAAGAGGACCGAGAAACATCCCTGGCCAGGCTCTAAATGGGTCTACTAAAAGGGAAGATCCAGATGTCAATGGGAAACAACTGGATATGAATGAACTGGAGAGGTTGTTCCCAGCTTTGCATTCCCAACCCAGTTCACACACGAAGGGGATCGTGGTAAGAAAAAGTGTTGTGGAACTGGAATGTTGCTCAGCCTCCTTTTTGTTGCACAGTGTAAACAGTGGTGTTGTATGTAGCAGATAGAGAGGGGAAGTTATTTTCTGGCTACCTTGAGTCTCTTTCTCCTCCTTGTTGAATGCACACTTGAAACATTTTTAAAAATCACTTTAGCTTTGCCTTTTGATCAAGGCTATCCAAGTTCTTAGTTTTTATCTAATAGTCTGAAAAGTTTGAAATCCCTGTCCCAAAGCACCAGTAAGGCTACTGTGAGAAGCTGTAACAATTTCATGTTGCCATCATTGTCTATGATCATCGATCATTTGCAGAGTCCAAAGCGTCTTTGTTTGGTCCTGGTCTCCTCTATTCCCTGATCTCTGTATGGGTCAGATATGGGCTATGAGGACATAAGAACCAGGTGATAGCAACACCTTTTTAGCACAAGTAAAGCCAAAGGGAGAAATCCTTCAGAAGGCCAAACAATGAATGATCTAAGCCAGTGGTTCTTAATCTATGGTGGGGTCCATGAAGGCTTGATGCAGTCTAGTGCTTCAATTCTTAAGTCGTGGTGGTCCATGGCCATGAAAGATATTTAAAGGGAGGGGTCTGTGGTAAAGAAAAGTTTGAGAACCATTGGTCTAAGTGGAAGGGCAGAACTAAGCACAAAAGAGATTGGGATGGAAAACAGGCAGAGGAAATGTGAAGACATATTTGATCATTTTAAAGATTTGACTTGAATCTAAGTCTTCATGGGAGAGAAGGAAATAGAACAATGGGATTTAAATCAGGGTGAGGGCAGGAGTGGGATGCTACCGGTTCTGCCCAGCTCTATAGAACCAGTAGTTCTGAAGAGCAGCAGACATAGAACTGGTTCTAGGTCTGCTGATGTTTTTGCCCACCTGCCCACCCGGGCTCTTACTTGTCTTTTATTTCCTGCTTTTTCAACCTCAGCTGCTTTGCACAGTAAAACATAGTCAACGAACCAGTAGTAACACTGGTTGAATCCCACCCCTGGGTGAAGGGTTTGTTTATTTATTTATCTATCAAATGTCTAGGTTACCCAACTTGGGCAAACCAAGGCAAGTCCATCATTGTCCACACCACTGCTTTCTAGACCAATTGAAGCTTCTATGTAGGTGGTCCCATATAGAATGCATTGCAGTAGTCAAACCGTTACGTGACCAGGGCATGAATGACTGAAGTCCCGCTCCCAAATCTAGGAATGATGAAGCCAGATGAAGGCTTTCCTGGCCCACAGCTGCCACCGAAGTTGGGGCTGGGATTAAGGGTCACTTAATCCCTTAAGGATAGACAGCCTTTAATTTGATAAAATGGCAAATCCCAAAGGTGCCTCACTTGGGTGGGAAGTAGCAAGGTGAGAGCTATGGTGCAATCAATGAAAAATAACACCAGGAAGTAATTTCTGTCATTTGAATGAATTCTTCCTGTTGTAGAATTCGATCCGGGTCAGTCACCGGGACCAAAGTTATTGTCTTCTGAGCTTTTGGACTCGTACTGGAGCCCATCTTCAGGAAACTTCTCTCTAACAGTGTGTGTACTGTTCTGTGTGTGGTCTGTGCAGCCACACACAGAACAACACCACACACTCTGCTAGAGAGAAGATGGGCTCCTGCACGACTTTGAAAGCTCAGAAGAGCCAAAACTCTGATCCCAGTGACCGACCCAGATCAGATCCTAGAAGATTATCCTGGGATAGATGGATTTGCCTTCATTTGTCTTCACATTCTCCTTGTATTTTGTAACAAATATCATTGAGCAGGCTTTGAGATTTCCAGTAGCAATTTTTTCCCTTGCTTTCTCAGCTGGATCACATTCCAACTCCTTCACCTATTGAAATCCAGATATCTACTCTTCCCCCAGAGGAATTTAGCATCTTTGAGGAAGAGAACAACACCTTGTTTCCAGACGTACCTTCTGGCCCCCACGACCAGCCTCTACTCACCATCAGCCCAGAAGAACCAGCTTTGAAGCAAGCTCTGACCAATGAAGGATAAATTGCCAAGATAGCTCCGACTTCTTACAGGACATCCCAGCCATGATTATGTTTTTTGTGTGTGCGCGCCTGGTTTGATGTCTCTTAGGATGACACATAAATCTCAGGTCAATGTAAAAGTTCTGATATCTGCATAATCTGTATGCAGCCTTTGTGGAATCTGCTATGAAGTTGATCTTTCTGACCTGCCTCAGGCTTGTAGCCCATATCTACCCATCTGGATCTCCCTCTTCATTCTACAGCTGCCAAGCTAGTGACTTTTCTCAAGAGAAGCTGGCGCACCACTCCGTAACCCTTGACACAACTGTGGGATTGGTAACCCTTGCCCGTCTCGGGGTCCCTTCACTGGCAGCTTTAGAATGACCATTTCTGGATCCACCTTGGCAATCTTGTTGAACTAACCCATGATGAAGGACTTCCCAACTCGGATCCACAACACAGAATGTTCAGTGGAGCCACAGATATTATTTTTTTGTTGTTGTGTCCATTCATAATTCTCAGGATATATGTTGTTGTTTTTTCATGGATGAACTGCTTCAAAGACAAAGTGAGCATGGCAAAAAAACAAAAATAATGGGAAACAAAAAACAAAAAAAAATTAAAAACCTGAGGCCTGGAAAAGGGCTCCTGAAAGAAAGAAAAGACTTGGATGACACCCCCCCCTCCCCCCGAAGTAAATTCAGAACCTACCTCAACCGGAATTGAATGTCTTTTGGGAAGAGGCAAATGTATGTTGTGTCTTCCTTTTTGTCTTCAACGCAAGTGGTGTAGCACTTGGTCAGTACGTGTTTTGGTACTACCTCAGAAGTCACACTCCATGTCCACCATGTTGGTCATTGGTTCATATTTCCTTCCACCACCACCCCCCTCTTTAAAGTAACCCTTTGTTGTCATCCTTGTTCCAATGTAAAGCACTTCCAAAATCTTGAAAGCAATGTTCTACCTCAAGACATTTTGTTTTTTAAAATAGAAGTATTGTTCCAGCCAATCTCCTCATCTCTCCCTCCCTTCCAATATCCCAAGAAGACAGAAGAGCATTGTGAACTCATGTCGGATGTGATCACTGAGGACAAGTCCCCCTTAGTGCGATAAGCTTTACTTTTAGGCAAGTTGCTAGTTAACTTGTATAGAGTTTTACTGTGTCAAGAATTGTTTTATATCATGCTTTTTTTTTTGTCTAAACAAAGGAAACTCTAATGATTGTTAGGATTGCAGCAAAAGGCCGACCACCTAAAATAACTTCCACTATAAACGGGTTACTATTAAAGAACTGTTAGATGTTCAAGGTACATTGTTCAAAGCTGGTTTGCCACATGCACATTTATCGGGTGCTTGCTACATCAAGGAAAGTTTTTTTTTTTAATAATGGAGGAGCTGAACTTTCATTTTTGCTTTGCACAGAGAAACCCTTGGATTTTCTGCAAAAAAAAAAAAAAACTGAGCTAGGATCATCTTAAACAGTTAGGCTGGGTTGAAACAAAATGGTTACCTCAGATTAGTGTCTGGCTGCTATAGAAGGGCGGCCTACTGGTTAAGATGCTAGGCTTGTCAACTGGAAGATGGGCAGTTCGAGACCCAAGTACTGTATGACGCATTGAGCTCCAGTTCTTGCCTCAGCTCCTGCCCACTTAGCATTTCAAAAGCATGCAAATGTGAGTAGGTAAATAGGTACCACTTCGATGGCAAGGTAACATCATCCCATGCCAGCCACAGGGCCATGGAAGTGTCTTTGGATGATGCTGGCTTCCTTGTCTACAAATGGAGATGAGCACCATCGGGAAACCTTTACTTTTAACTTTTACCTGCTATTATGGTTGGCCAATCATAATATATGGCTTTGGCACATTGTGTGATCATCTCCAACAGTGGTTTATGCAAGACAGCATTGTCAAGCCAGGACTCTCTGTGAAGCCAATACTTCCCATTCTTCCTTCCAAGTTGTGTGTTTAAAGTTAGTGCATTGATCAAACCATGGTTTGACAGTGCGTCATGTGGCAAGCAATCTCTCCAGATCTCTCTTCAATCTCCGGTCTGAAATCTTTTCATTGGAGATGAAAGGGAACAACCTTGGAATATTAGGCTTATGTTCCACGCTGTTGTTCATTTTCCCCCATGCAAAATATAGAAATCTGTGAAATGTGCATATCCTATTTGAGTACAAAGGTCTTACGAACCTAACCTCTGTAGGGTCCATGTGTGCAAACCAGACACAAGACCATCCTGTGTAATAAGATGCCTCCAGCTGACTCTCACAGCACTTGAAGCCACCGATATGGTATCCACTCTTTATTCCGGTTTCTTCTGTTAGTTGCTCTCTAGGTTGCTGGTGGCAGCACAGCTGGTAATAGACCACATATTTAAAGCCTTAGCATGACCTTTCCTAACCTGGTAACTTCCAGGTGTGTCAGGACTTCAGTTCCCAAAATACCTAGCTAGGTTGCTTGGGAATGCTGGGAGTTGAAGTCCCAACACATTTAAAGAAGGCCAGCTTGGGGAAGTCTACCTTAGAATGTAGCATATTTTCTTTATAGAGTGACCTACCTCAGTTGAAGCAGTCGAAGTAGGCAATGCTATTCGTAAGAAGAACCTCTCCATTAGGATTATTGGTGGGAGACTTTCAACATCTACCTATCTACAGTACCTACCTACCTACCCCAACCCGTTGACGTAGGAAAAAGCACTTAACGGCATTTCAGTGAAAATTGAAACGAGACTCTTAATTCAACACCCTTTTTCCTCTCCTAATGAATCCTGACGCTGTATGAATGATGTTCTTCACCTCTAGAATAGCCACTTCATGGTCATGTCCTTCCTTTGTTTAATGTTGAATTCCTATAGCTATTTTTATACGCGGTAATTAAAAGGAAAATGTTTTAAAACTCTGGGTTGAAAAGAGAAACAAAAAGAAGTGTCTGGGATGGAAGAAAGAAGCAATGTCTAAAGAAACAGCCAACTACAGTATTAAGCCTTCCTTAAAAAAGAAGTGGATCAAAAAAATAAAAAAGAAAGACTCATTTTTTCAGCCTGAAGATAATCTGGTGGCATTCCTGTCACTGTCGCTCTCCTCATTATTGGATATTTTGTTTATTTTATGGTGCACCTGTCCATTAAAACAGGAGGAAGAAATAAAATGTATCTGGAATTATATCCCTTGTTTCAAGAGGGCCATTCAAACCTTTCTGGCATCAATGAGAAGACAGGTGACAAGGTGACCCCCGAAATGATCCTGAATGAGTGATGACAGGAGAAAACTGGATTTATTTCAAATGTCTGCAGAGATTCTCAACCATCCAGGTCATAGTTGTTCCAAAGGTGCTTTTTCTGAATTTTCTTGTTTTTTTATTTCTTTGAAAATATTTTGCTTTTTATCCAAAAAAACTTCTGAAGTTAGAATTGAAGAAGCTTCTTGGATGAGAAACAAAACTTTTCCAAAGGAAAAAAAAAAAACCAAGAAAGTCCAGCTGCCTATGGAAAAAGTGATTTATTTCGAATTTACATATAGTGATAAAAATCAGAAGGTCCCAGATTTTAGGAAACTGGGCTTCTTTGGTATTTTAAAAAGAATTCACTGTCTCTTGAGGCAAGCAGGCATAAAAGGACCTCCGTTCTCAGTGGGGCAAAACTAGAATCTGGGGACATTACAGAGATTTGGTTTTAAGAGGGAGAACAGATGCCTTAAATCCTGCAAGGCTTAAGAGGTACCCCCAAAACGATCCTGAAGTTGGGCTGATTTTTATCCTACGGGGATATTGAACAGAGGAAATGGATGCGTAAATGGATGTCTGACGATTTCAGACACCCAGTTATCTCCTTAAATGTCTCCAGAAAAGAAGCAACCAAAAAGTTGAATGTTCAGCCCTTCCAATAATGTCATGACATAATAGGTCTTTCAACCTTAAGTCACAAGGATTAAAAAGAGTTGCCTCCACTTAATTTTATGTCTGTCTGTGTCTCCATCTCGTTCAGCAGACTTGGAATGCAAGAGATTCAATCTTACTTTGAACTTTAACCCCCAACTCCATCCTCAGAAAATGGACAATCTCAGTGGTTTCCAAAAGCAGTCACAAAAAGGATGTGGATTACATCCTTCGGATAAATTTTGCAAATGGTGGGAATGCTTTTCTCCAATCGGTTCATAAAACTGAGGTTTTAATATACGGCCTATGGGGGTATTTCCCACCTTTGCCTTTTTCTATGAATCCCAGATTTGCATAGATATAGATTACAGATACAGATTAACGGAGTTGGAAGGGACCTTGTAGGTCATCTAATCCAACCCCCCACCCCTCCCAAGTGTAGTAATGAGAATGTAGAAAATAGTGGTCAAGTGACAAAGATGGGAATTAAATCCTAACTATGAAGGTCACTTGGTGGAGATGCATTGCACCATCTCTTACTGTTAGTCTGATCTAGGTCCTTGGAGCTGTGTATGCCAACATAAAAAGGACATAAATCATGGAGTTGTGGATTCTCCTCCTCAAAAACCAGGATACAAGATTAAAATAATTAATTTTAAAAATAACCTTGGTCATTGTTCTGCAGAACTGCAATTCCAAGGGTGCCAGTTTGAAAAATTTCTGGCAATAGGAGATTTTATTTCTCTCATTAGCATTCTAATTTTGAAGTCCAGAGAAGTTTCGGATGCTGTTTCCTTGAATTTTTTGAAATCACAAACTCCAAATCCTAAAATAGGAAGAGGTCATTGTGATCTTCTAATCTTCTCTATACAGGATTCCCAGCTGAAACATCCCCCAAAGGTAATTGTGTAGCTTCTGCTTACACATAACCAAGGAAGGGAACCCACCATCTCTAATCACTGGGTTATCTTCTGAACTGCTGTGATTGGAACATTTAGGAAACTTATTTCTGAAAACGTCCAATCCAAATCTGCCTTCCTGTAACTTTAATCAATTGTTTTGTCTCCTGTCCTTTGGAAGAAGAGAGATCAAGTTTTGTGTAGCATCCCTTCAGGTACTTCACAAACGATATTTTTATGCCTTCTTGGTTTTTGTCATCCCCCCCCCCCAAGGTTAATAGCAGTAGCACTGGCACTAAGATTTATTTATATACCACCCCACAAAGCTTTGTTAGCATTCTGGGTGGGTTACAATGTCAGCCTCTTGACCCCAACAACCTGGATCTTCATTTTACTGACCTTGGAAGTCAATCTTGAGCCAAACAGGATCAACTCCTGGCAGTGGGCAGAGTTTGCCTGCAATACCTCATTCTAACCACTGCACCACCATAGCTCTCTTCGGTGTTAAATCAGTTAAATTGAAGTCCAAGATGTGTGGATTTCAACTCCCAGGATTCCCCAGCTGGCAGTCTGGGAGTCCGTCCACTCATCTCCAATTTGCTGAGGTTGAGAAACACTGGATTCATTGGTCTGAATGTCTTCAGATGCTCTTCAAAAGATTGAATTTTTAGCCTCTCAATCTCCCGGGTTGCTTCCAGTTTCTGATTCAAAAGCACAGATCCCAGTGGAACAATTCTCTGTTATTTGAGAACAGCATGCGACCTACAAACATTCATCTTTGTGGCTACACCCACACCCACACACTCTCAATTCACATTCTGCTTGGGGTCAACTCTGATTCCAGTATCCCCATTCCCACTCCTCTCCTCCTGTTTGACAGCCCCGATTGGCAATTAGTGGCATCTCTAGACGTTTTCACAAGAAAATTTAGTTCTCCCTCTTAAAAAGAGAAACCTAGCCTTTGAGATTGAACTCACATGGTCAATAACTAGAAATGGCTACGTTTACGTTGTGTAACTGCGAAACAAAAAGGAAAGAAACAAAATGGGCATTTGGCCCCATTGTACACACTCTCTCCCTCCCTCCCTCTCTCTCTCTCTCCCTCTCTCTCTTTCTCTCCCCCTCTCCCTCTCTCTCTTTCTCTCCCTCTCCCTCTCCCTCTCTCTCTCTCTCTCTTTCTCTCCCTCTCCCTCTCTCTCTCTCTCTCAGCTTCTTTGGAATGGCAAGCTCATTCTACCATGGGGTATTTGAGCATCATCATAAAACAATGTGAAAATTTGGGTATCAAAGAAATGTGGCCAAAGCAAAACCACATGTTTAGATTAGCTTCAGCTCCAAGTCTCCAGGGCTGTATGAACCTGCTTTTAATTTAATATCATGTTCTGTTACTGTAAACAAATATTTGTCACTGATTCCTTTAATTAAAAGGAAAAAAATGTTGTGCCATTTGATTAATGAGATTATAATAGCCCATCATGGAGAAATTGTGTTCTTCCTCCCTCCCTTCATTTCCTTCCCTTCGTTTCCTGCCCCCCTTATTTCTTCCCTTCCTTCCCTTCCTTCCCTTTCCTTTCCCTTCTGTATAGATTTCTGGTGATATGAGACAACTGACACGAACCTCTAAGATTATTATAAGTATTATTACAAGTGTTATATTTTTATTCAGTGTTTTTAGATGATTAGTTTCTCCTTGATTGGTTTGGGGGTGGGAGGATTCTCTTTATGTTTTGAAAAAAATTATAGCCATAGAAATTCCTAGCAGACCAATTCTCAAAATAGGCTTCCTCTTTTTTTCTGAATGTATCCTTGAACTTGATCCAAGGAAGTACGTATTTCTTTTTGGCCTTTTTGGAGATGTAGATTCTGCTGCCAATTCCACTTATACTCCAAAGTCAGGGAAGCAAGAACAAAATTAGAACATTCAACAATCGATGTTCTTAATGCAACATGCCTACCTGGGTTTTAGAAAGAAAGGGAACAAAATTCTGCAAAGGAAACGGCAAGACTTCATTAGAGACCAGGCAAGACTGTGCTGTGGTATCGAATGTAACCACGCTGGTGCTTTATTGGAAGAAAGAATGCAGAGAAGGCTTATTTGTGGTGCTGATAGTCACCTTTCAAACCTTACTTTAAACTGGTTAGGTCCATTTTTCTCCTCCGTATCATACTATTATGGGGTGTTATAAGAAAAATATTTGATGCTTTAGAATAGGGGTCTTCAAACTTGACGCCTTTTAAGATTTGTGGATTTCAATTCCTAGAAGTCCTCCAGTCATATTAGCTCAGGAATTTTGGGAGTTGAAGTCCACAGGTCTTAAACTGGCCAAGTTTGAAGACTCTTGCTTTAGAAGGTATCATGTCATCGGGGTAACACGATAGCAGTGTTCCCATTTTTGAGGGGCTGCCAACAAAAAAAGGGAGTCAACCTATCCTCCAAGGCACCAGCAAGCAAGACAAGAAACAGTGGATGGAAACTTAAAAGGAGAGATCCAATCTAAAACTAAGAAATTTTCTGACAGTGAGAACAATTAACCAGTGGAACAATTTGCTTCCAGAAGTTATTGATGCTCCATCACTGGAGATTTTCAAGAAGAGACCGGACAGCCATTTGTCTGCTACATTAAAGGCTTTTCTGCTTGAGCAGAGGGCTGGACTAGAAGATCTCCAAGGTCCCTTCCAACTCTGTTACTCTGTTAATTACAGGTAGTCCTTGACTCATGAACAATTCATTTAGTGACTGTTCAATGGCTTTGAAAAAAAAGTTTTCATAACTACAAAGAGTCACTAAATGAACTCGTTGAAGGACTACCTGTATTTTAAATGTAAAGCACAAAATCTTGAAGGAAAAAAAGCCCAAGAGGGCGATTTTAGGGAGCCAAAATATCTAGAGCCAGCCCTGATATTTGGTTCGTGGCTGGGCATGTTGTAGCAAGCTTAAGATGTGTGGACTTCAATTCCCAGAATGACCCAGCCATCCACACATCTTAAAATAGCCAAGGTTGAGAAACATTAAGGTGGAGTTAGGAGGAATATGAAGGATATGCTATTGGCGGGGAGAAGGTGGGACTTTGGACAAAATGTCCTGGATGTAAGGCTTATTGAATCCACTTGGTAGTTGCACCTAGGAAACGTCGGCTGGTTTCAAAAATCGTGACCTGGTTAGTTTTTGGATGGGAGACCACCAGGAAATTCTTGGGTTGCATGGCATCCTGCTGAGTGCCGCTGAAATCCCTTTAAGAAGTTTGAGCAAAGAAGTAGTTCTGTCAACTAAGCCACGCTAGTTGATGAACCTTCCATTCCTAAAATTTTGACTGTTAACCTTTCCAGACACCTTAACGTGAGTTTGAGTCTTCTTTGGAGTATTTGAGTCTTCTTATTTGAGTCTTCTTTGGAATAATGCTGACCTCCAGGCACTTCCCCCCACCCTGATTATTTTCTATTTTCCTTTTCTTACTCTTTGAAATCTCACTGACCTTATGATTGTTAGTTCTGTGCTTACCAACGAACAAAAGAGAGGAAATTCTAGATTTCTTTTTATCTTTTTTATCTTTGATAGGATGTTCTGTTTAGAATTTTAGCTCATGGTTATTCATACCAAGAACCAAAAAATAAAATAAAAGCTAGAATAAACTAGATCTGCTTCTTTGTGTCTTTCTTTCTTTGGTGCGTGTTCAGCATGTCTGTTTGACATTAATGATACCACTGGAAAATAGATGCCCTATCTAAATGCTCTATCCTCACTTTTAGACAGATTTAGAAGACACATTTAATAGGTTGCACCAATGCATCTTTTAGGTGTTTACCTGATTGAGTTACATGAACACAGTGTAAATCTGGTACAACAGCTATCAAATCTTTAGCCCTTTGCTCTTCCCTATTTAACTTCTGAGTTCTGAAAATTTCAGAAAGTAAGGTGCGCTTGAGAACATCATGATATTGAGATATTGAGACTCTGGAAAGATTGCACAGAAAAGTAACAAAAACGATCAGTGGGCTGGAGACTAAAACATATGAAGAACGGTTGCAGGAATTGGATATGACTAGTCTAGAGAATGAAGGATTAGGGACAACATGATAGCAGTCTTCCAATATTTGAAGGGCTCCTACCAAGACAAGGGGGTCAACCTATTTTCCAAAGCACCAAAAGGTAAGAAACAATGGATGGAAACTAGACAATAAGAGAATGGTATAAGGTCTTTTGCTAAGCTGGAGGTTGGACTAGATGACTTCCAAGATCCCTTCCAACTCTTATTCTATGTCTTATGAAATACACTGCAGCTAAGTGTTCTGCTCTCAACAGATTAGAAGGCATGGGCATAGGGCAATTGGTAGCAACATCATTCCAATTATTTAGTCTGGACTTAGGGTGTTGTGTGTATCCAGACACTGTACTTGCAAGCTATAATTGATACTTTTGTGCCAAGTATGAAGCCAGCCAACATGGCTTGTTTAACAAGCCACAATTAAAACAAAACTAACCCCACCACTCAGGCCATGGCTGAACAAAGCTTTTAACATCTGGTAGAATTTAAGGGTATGTGGAACAATAGTTAAGAGTAGAAACATGATTTCTTCATCTCTGCTTTCAGTTTTCCCCTTTGGGTCCTAAGTGCCTGCTATTCTTTTTCTGGAAAAGTTAGCAACTAAACGACTCCAAGGGAGCCTCCAATATGCTTAGTTGCAATTTTTAGCCTGCATCCCTTCTGAAGTTATGGGCACTCCATCACTGGAGGTTTTCAAGAAGAAACTGGACAGCCATTTGTCTGGAATCGTTTTAGGTTTCCTGTTCGAGCAGGGGGTTGGACTAGAAGATCTCCAAGGTCCCTTCCAGCTCTGTTGTTCTGTAACTCCAAAGTCGCAGAGCACACGGTTTCAGGGTACGATTCAGAGCAAGGAGAAAATTCTCTTCTTGGTTGCAAAACTGCAGGGCGAAACTAACAATTACCCCAAGTCTCTGCCAGGGAGAATCTGCTGTTGAGCTACGGAGAAAGACTCTGTGAAGCAATCTCAATTCATGGGTAGAAAAAAACCTTCCAGGAACGCTTGACTGAGCAACCAAATCACAATGGTGCCCTGTTTATTGGACTATAAATATAAAGATAGAGTCATTTAATTAATCAATTCCTAAACATAGCCACTGGGAGTGACAGTTTCCAATATCCAGTTGAAAATAACATCTATTTTTCACAGGCTTTGCTTTCCCTCTGGCTTCTTTTAGCTTTGTGAAGGGTTTCTTTTCTCTTTCTTTCTTTTAAGCCTTGGGATGATTCTTGGGAAATGGGTAATTTCGGCCTAATTTTTTTTTTTATTCACCCTTGAGGTTCATTTGTATTGGTGGCCCACCTGACCCCCATAAATCACAATGGGACATGTCATCATCAAAAATAATGTTTTCCAGAATCTCCCCTTAACATCACAAAACACATCAAAAGGCTACTAGGGGACTACAGATTTTTAATGCTGGGGGGGAGGGGGGGTTCTCTAATAGAGCAAGGAAGAAGCTATGGAAATCTAGCTGCTACAATTGTGGTTTAATAGTGCTTCAATTATATTTCCCTCCCTTTTTCTTGGTTCAGGGAAGGAACAGCTGCATTAACAGAGGGATAGAATCTAGATCGCATGAAGTGCTAATACCCCATTACTACTTTATAATTTTATTATAGTATACTTTAATAATTTATTTGATTCTTTTTATTAGTTTTATTGGTTTTAAATATGGTTTTATTCTGTAAGCTGCCTTGAGTTGCCATGGGCGAATAAGTGGCAATATAGATTCAGTAAAGAAAGAAATAAAATAAATAATGCCTTGGTAAGGACACACTTAGAATACTGCATCCAGTTTTGTAAAAAAGATATTGAGACTGTAGAAAGAGCCCAGAGAAAAGCAACAAAGATGATATAGGGACTAAAACATGTAAAGAACGGTTGCTGGAACTGGGTACGTCTCGTCTGATGAAAAGAAGGACTAGGGGAGACAGGATAGCAGCGTTCCAATATCCACAAAGAGGGAGCCAAGCTATTCTCCAAAGCACCTGAAGGCAGGACAAGAATCAATGGATGGAAATGAATCAAGAAGATTCTATTCTACTCCATTCCATTCTATTGGAAGGAACCTTGGAGATCTTCTAGTCCAACCTCCTGCTCAATCAGGAAACCTACACCTTTTCAGACAAGTGGCTGTCCTACCTCTTCTTAAAAACCTTCAGTGTTGGAGTACCAGTGTTGCCAGACGTACGATAATTATCGTATTTGTACGATAATTTGGCCCTCTGTACAATGTATGATCAATAATTCCCAAAAAGGTCAAATGTACGATAATTTTACAGTTTGGCAATTTAAGAAGATAGTTGGCCTACTTTGACCCTTTTTTGTGCCTCGTGACTGTACTTTTCGTGGGTTCATGCAACTTCATGAGTCTAGATCACGTGTGTGTGCGTACGCACGTGTAGTTTGTGCATACGAGATACACGCTCGCTCACGAGCTACGTACAAGTACGAGTACGAGTCGAGTCAGCTAGTCGTCGCGCGCGTCAGGCCCATTGAGGTAGTTTATTGCTGATCGTAAGTTTTGCGGGATCGTATCTTGTGGCTTCATGCCTTCAGTTCGGACATTTTCCACATGGATATATGCCTACAGTTGGTACTTCCTGTGAGATATAGAGTTTGCTATATGTACGATAATTTTCTCAAAAAAACGATAATTTTGAGTCTCGGGTACGATAATTTTACATTTTGAATCTGGCAACGCTGTGGAGTACCAACAACTTTGGGAGGCAAAAGTTTAATTGTTCTGATTAATTGTTCTGTCAGGAAATTGCTCCTTAGTTCCAGGTTGCTTTCCTCTTTGATTGGTTTCCATCCATTGCTTCTTGTCCTACCTTCTGGTGCTTTGGAGAATAGGTTAAGGTTTCTTCCAACTCTTGTTAACCTGCAAACTTCTTTATGGCAGCCCCTCAAATACTGGAACACTGCTATCATGTCAACCTACTCCGTTTTTTCATTAAATTAGGCATACTCAATTCCTGTAACCGTTCTTCATATTTTAGCTTCCAGGCCCCTCATCATCTTTGTTGCTCTCCTTTGCATTCTTTCTAGAATTCCAACACCTTTTTTATATAGTGACGACCAAAGCTGGATGTAGTATTTCAAATGTGGTATTATAAACCGTTACATTTTGCACTTAATGATAAGGCTAAGCCAAACACCATGGTGCTGTCTTTGCATTATTTTATTAGTCGATTATTTACTTTATCTTTCCAAGCACGTATGAGAAAAAAAGTATGAACATATAAGTATAAAATGGGCGTAAATATATACATAATAAATGAGTACGAATAAATGGGAACAGGAGGACAGGGACGATAGGTACGCTGGTACGCTTACATTATGTGTAAAGCTCGCAGCTTCGTGCACTCAACAAGCCATGTTTAAAACAAACTGATTTAATGCACTGCATCGGCTCAAACCTGAACCAGGATGCACGTCCCCTGCCACGTGGAAACAAAACAGGGCAAAAGCAAAGCTTCACTTGCTGCTACTGAGCATGCTCGGAATCAATGCGCCTTCCCCAACCGTTGCGTTTCAGCTCCTGCTAACTGCGCATGTCCGAGACTGCCGGCTGTTGGGATATTCCTTGTAGTAGCGAGCGTGCTCGTCGTGCGAGGGAAGGCCGGTAAAGGGGTCTCACGAGAGGCTTCACTTGACGCTAGTGCGCATGCTCTCCGAGGGGCGTGAGTCTTCAACAGCTGTTGGCGAGCGTGGCTGAGATTTACCGCGCATGCCCAGTGAGGACCTGGGAAATGGTCTTGGAAGGGGGAACGGAGCAAGTTGTTTCTCCCGGGCGGGGGCTGTGAGGTAGCCCGAAGCGTGGGGGGTGAGAGAGAGACAGGAGACCCGGCCCCGGCCCTCAACAAGGGGACGAGGACCCCGGCAGGCAGCCCGTGAGTTCAGCCGCCCCCGACCGGCAGAAGTTCGCCAGGGAAGAATCTGATTCACGAAGAATCTGATCGAGGCTCGACCGGTTGGATTTCCTTCTGTCCTCGAGGGCCTGGCCGAGCTGAGGGGGAGGGGACCCTTTCAGATAGGGATTTTCCTCCTCCCCACCCCACCCCCCCGTAAAAGAGGGAGGCGGTTCGAGGCGGCAGGGGGGGGTGGGCAGCACAGCCTTGCCTGTTGAATACCAACCTGTCGTTTAGTTGGGCTTTTTCACGGAAAGAGGAGATGAGACTGGGCGAAAGGAGGGGCGGCGGGGGGGGGTTTAAAAACGGTCGGTTGCCTGGTGACCGCGAGGGACTCCTCGTGGGTCCAAGGACTGTTTGAAAAGGGGTGGGGTGGGGGCCTAAATGCAGCCTGGCTTCTGTTCCTCTTCATTCCTTTTCCTTCTTTTTCTTCTCTTCTTTTTCTCCTCTCTCTCCTCCTTTTCCTTCCTCCTCCTCCTCCTTTCTTCATCTTCTCCATCTTCTCTTTCCCCTCCTCCTCCTTTTCCTTCTCTATCTTCTCTTTCTCCTCCTCTTTCCTCTCATCCTCAGCAGGGCCTCCTGGGGATGCCAGCACCAAGCCATGACAACGCTGCCCCCACCACAGAAGGGGTACGAGAGATCATCCGGAAGGACCTCTTGGCGGCTGACCTGAAATGCAGCCTTTTTGCTTCCGCCTTGCAAAGCTACAAGAGGGACTCTGTCCTCCGGCCGTTCCCAGGACATTATTCCTCAGAGGACAGCAAGGATTTTGAGGCTCTGGTGAGTTGCCTGCACCCTGCCAGGCAGTGACCCGTGGGTTGGGGGCATAGACGGGGAGGGGTCCTGAAGAGTAGGAAGGTGCGGCTCAAAGCCTCATCATGGAGCTGTTGATGTTCTGAGCAAGATAGGGCAGGTTGGAGTCCCACTGGCTCAGTCTAGGCTGGCAGGAAGCAGACGCCAAGTTAACTCTTGAGCCAATTCCAAAATGGCATTTTCTTTTATCGATTGTGGCCAGAAAGATGGTTTCTTTCATGCTTGCTGAGCCTTACGCTGAACCTCTGAAATTTATTTAGGAGATGTATATACTCTCCGTGACTCTGGGCAGCTTACAAAAAGAAAAACTTAATATAGTCATATCCCTTAGACTTATATACTGCTTCACAGTGCTTTACAGCCCTCTCTAAGCAGTTTACAGAGGCAGCACATTGCCCCCAACAATCTTGAGTCCTCATTTTTACTGACCTCCCATCAGTCAGTAAACCATTTGATGGGCTCCATACCACTCTGGTTCTCCAGGCCCATTGGCAACACCAGATCTTCGGGGCCTTGCAAAGTGGTGGCTCCGGTCTTTGGGTGTCAAAGTCTTCTCTGCAGGGAAGACCTTCCAAAGGGAAGGAGCCACCACAGAGAAAGCCCTTCTTCTGGGTCCCGCCAGATGTACCTCCTTAGGAGCAGGGATGTGCAATATTCCCTGCCTCCCTGATCTGATGGGTTGAGACCAGGAATTCTGCTCATGGTCAGGATTAATATTACAGAGTAGAGCAGGGGTCTCCAACCTTGGCAACTTTTAAGACTTGTGGACTTCCTCAGCTGACTGAGGAATTCTTGGGGAGTTGAAGTCCACAAGTCTTAAAGTTGCCAAGGTTGGAGACCCCTGGAATAGAGATTGGAGAGGGGGAAGTCTTGTAAACAGCTTGGAAGAAATGTTGACTTTTTTCCTCATGTTTTATTTGTTTTATTTATATAACGTAAAAATTCAATTTCAATCAAACTTTGTTGTCTGGGTGCAATTATTTTTAGACAACCATAATCAAGGCGTTTACAGTGATATTCATCACAATATTAATACTATTATAACAATATAATATTTACATTCTCATCTGTCGGGTTCTCACCACTTTTCCATTGTTGTGCAAATACAATTCTGGCTGCAGTTAATACATGTAAAATCAAGTATATATTTCTTTTATCATATTTTCCGCAGACTTTTGATTCCCTGTCTGTGGAAAACAGACTTGCATTCTCATGGGCTTTTCGGGTAGTTCACCTGCAACTCATTTATTTTGAAGTTTTCCACCAGATTTGCAGTTTAGAGAAACTAGATGGACACCTTTTCTGAATTTCTCAAGAAATAGGAGATCCTTCCCCAATTTTTCCAAAGATTCTGTCATCTTTACTGGCAACGGTGGCACCACAATCGAAAAAACCCCATGGAAGGTCCCTCCTTTTTAACATTTTCTTTTTTTCTCCCAAGCCAAAACATAGGCAGCCAAAGAAGCTGCAGAAAGAGGAAATCTGGGATAAGAAACCTGGCCCATCCAGTTACTAAATAATGGGAATATTCCCTCCCAAATTATATTTTTCACAGCTGTTTGTGACTTTGTCAGAAATCAAGTTAACTCTGTGGTAAGATGGACAGCCAATACATTTGAAAAATAAATATAAATATATAAATAAGTTTGCAAAAGGTGACCACAAAACTCCAGGACATTGGGAGGGTCTGGTCTTAGCTAGTGATCAGAGATTATCACCAGTTCTTCCCACTGAGAAACCACTGGCTGGAAAGCCTTTGTAATATGCAGAAGTGGGGGAGAAATGCAAAATTTGAACCTGGGAACTGATGTGTGATGTTCTAAACGGTTTGAAGCCTCCATTTGCTTGTCTCTGTTCTCATTAACTCCTTTCCAAAAACAAGTAGCCAAACTAGTTTATCAAAGAGCCGTGCCCTTGAACCTCTGCCAGCCAACCTTCATCTTTTAAATAATGTTTTGAATGGCCTTCCAAGGAAATTGTTGGGACTGCTGCTTGGAAGAGAGCCAAGGATTTCTTTATCCCCTCTTTGTCAGAAGAGCCCAGCTCCGATGGTTGGACCAATATGGAATTTTAGAAGTCCCTTTGAGGTGCAGGTGTTAATTTAATTGGTACTTGCACCCTTTCAACCGCAGAGTCACCGTGTTTCCTATTTGATGAACAGGAAGAGAAATAATTCTTGCATTCCAACAATGCTTGGCACTCAAAAGCTGGGTTAACAAAACACAGCCTGTGTGCTTCCCTAAATAAATTATATATACAGTAGGTAATTCTTGATTGAGCTGATTTCCACTGCTAAGGAAGATAGTTAATAAGTTTTGCCTCATTTTATGACTTTTCTTGCCACCGTTTTATGTAAACCCCTGCTGTTTTTAAGTTAGTAACACGGCTGTTGAGTGAATCTAGCTTCCTCATTTGATTTGACTTAGAATAACTTTATTGTCGCTTTGAATGTACACTTAATCAGCATACATTAAAATGAAATTGTATTGTATACAGCTCTCAAAGGGTCTTCACCTCTAATATAAACATAAACATGACAAGATAAATACAAAATTATGCACGTACCCACATATATTTGCTTGTCAGAAGACCACAAAAGGTGAACATGTCACCCCAGGACACTGCAACTGTTGTAAACATGAATCAATTGCCAAGTGTCTGAATTTTGATCTCTCTGGATGCTGCAGTGGTTGGAACTGTGAAACATGGTCATCAGTCACTTTTTTAGGTGCTGTAGTGACTAAATCAGGGATCTTCAAACTTGACAGCTTTATGACCTGTGGACTTCAACTCCTATAATCCCTCCTCCAGTCATGTTAGCTCAGGAATTCTGGGAGTTGAAGTCCACAAGTTTTAAACTTGCCAAGTTTGAAATGAATGGTGGTAAGTTGAGACTGTTATAGCTTAACAGTACAACTAAAGCAAGGGCTGTTTTTTTACATGATGTTAAATCTCATGCACAGCTCAAAATTATCCAGGAACTAATGGAATAAGCCCGTTGGATGGTTTATGCAGAAAAGCAGTTTTAACTCGTGATATTTGCTAAACCTATCCAGAAGGGTAAAGATGCCTGTGGAAATTCTTTCCCAGAATAGCTGGCCGTATGATTAGGAGATATTTGTTAATAATAAAAACAGAACTTTGTTTTTATTATCATTTTCCTGTTGTGAGACCTGGAGGTTTGCCTGACTTTTGAGGGGAGAATTCTCAGGTCTTTCATCATTAGCCTGTCACTGTGCTGACCAAACCGTAACAGCGGTAGATGCCAAGCTGGGTCATCTCTGGTTCCTTTTTGGATGGGAAGCTGCCACAGAATACCAGAGCAGGGGTTTCGATGGGGAATTGGAAGTGAAAAACTGGGAAATTGGCAGTGTCAATCCCCTTCCAAAAGTTTGCCAAGAGAATTGTCTGGATTTGCTCATGAAGCTCATGATACTTTTATGTTTAAACTTCAGAGTAAGAGGCTTTTTTTCCTATATATTTTTAATCGGGTGTCAAACTCAATTTCAACGAGGGCCTCATCAGGGCTGTGGTTGATCTCAGGGCGATGGGTGGGCAGGGCCGACTGGGTGGCTGAGGCCATTTTGATGCCACTCTCCAAACTGCTGATATGTTTCCTCATCGCAATGGATAGACCCAGCTGAAGCCTTACATTTTCCAGGCTGGATGCAGTCTTGTGTTTGACACTCCTGTTTTTAATGTTATTGGGATTGTTTAATCTGCATATTTGTACATAAAGTTTCTGTGTTTTCTGTTATATCTTTGTGTAAGAGGTTATTTTATTATATAGTTGTACTTGTACAACTTGAACAGTGACTAAATTAGTAGACCAGCAAAATACTGTGGACATAATATATTTAGATTTCAGCAAGGTATTCGACAAAGTAGACCACAACCTACTTCTTAGTAAGCTAGAAAAAAGTGGAATAGATAGCAGCACCACTAGATGGACTCGCAACTGGCTGACAAACCATACTAAATGAGTAGTCCTTAATGGGTCTAAGTCTAAATGGAGGGAAGTAAGCAGTTGGGTGCCAAAGGTTCTGTCTTAGGCCCAGTACTCCTCAATATCTTCATTAACAACTTAGATGAGGAATAGAAGGGGAACTTAGCAAATTTGCAAATGATACTAAGCTGGCAGGAATAGCTAACACCCAAGAAGATAGGCTCAAGGTCCAGATGGATCTTGACAGAGTAGAACACTGGGCCCTGTCTAACAAAATGAAATTCAATGTAGAGAAAAGTAAAGTCCTACACTTAGGCAAGAAAAACCAAAAGTACACATAGACTGGGTGAAACCAGGCTCAATAGCAGTCACTGTAAGAGGGATCTTGGAGTCTTAGTGGACAACCAGATAAATATGAGCCAGCAGTGTGCAGCAGCAGCCAAAAAAACTAATGCAATCCTAAATTACATGAACAGAGAGATACAATCAAAATCAAGGGAAGTACTAAAACCACTCCATAAAACCTTAGTAAGACCACATCTAGAGTACTGCATCCAGTTTTTTTCACCACATTATAAAAAAGATGTTGAGACTCTAGAAAAAGTACAGAGAAGAGCAACCAGGATGATTAGGGGACTGGAGGCTAAAACATACAACGAATGGTTGCAGGAACTGGGCCTGGCTAGTCTAGTGAAGAGAAGGACCCAGGGAGACATGATAGAGGTCTTCCAATATTTGAGGGGCTGCCACAGAGAGGAAGGGGAGTCAAGCTATTTTCTAAAGCGCCTGTAGACCAGACAAGGAACAATGGATGGAAACTGAACAAGGAGAGATTCAACCTGGAAATAAGGAGAAACTTTCTGACAGTGAGAGCAATCAATCAATGGAACAGAAGTTGCCCTTGGAAGTTGTGGGAGCGCCATCACTTGAAACCTTCAAGAAGAGATCGGACTGCCATTTGTCAGAAATGGTGTAGGGACTCCCACTTGGGCGGGGGGATTGGACTAGATGACCTACAAGGTCCCTTCCAACTCTGATTATCTGTTATCTGTTGTACAAAAAAAAGTTAGAAGTCAATCCTCCCCTCCCATCATTTCTTTCTTCTTCTCCCTCTCCTCTCCATTCTCCTCCTCCTCCCCTCTCCTTTTTTGTCATTTTTCACCTTTTTTCTTTTTTGATTCCGCCCCCCCCCCGCAATTTTCTCTTTTCATTATCTTGAATATATGTGTGTGTGTATATGTATGTATGTATATATTTAAATTTACTGTTCTAAAACATATAAAACATACAGATCAAACAATCCAAATAACATTAAAATTATACAGCTAAAAAAAATATTTCTTACTCCTAAATTGAATCATAGAGCATCATGAGCTTTATGAGGAAATCCAGACAATTCTTTTGGCAAACATATAGAAGGGGACTAACATTGCCAGGGTCTGAAGTTTTTAATTCAAATTCCCAATTCACACACACAAAAAAAAGAAAGAACTATCTTAATTTGCTCATGATTCCGGGAGCCAAACTTGGCTCACTTTATGTTTCAAAGCTGCATCCTCTTGAATTGTAAGAAATATTTTTTACGTGTTTTCTTTGTACCATACTTGGGGTGTGAGATTATGTGGAAAAGCTCTACCCATCCTTTTCCTGTGTTCCTTTCTCAGCTTGCAGATACAAGTGCATTAGGGAGCTTGCAAGAACTCTTGGATTCTCCCCAAAATCCTGACCAAAGAACCTTGGAACTGTTTCACTGGATCCTGTCCTCTAAGGCCTGGTGTATCCACTCCACCAACAAAAACAAGGTGAGAATTTTCCTGGATGGAAGAAAGATCCAACTCAGAGAAGTCAAATCAAAGGCTGTTTTGAGAGCTGAAATGCATCTGGGAAGAGTTGAGTTGGTTGTTGTTGTTTTTCACTATTTTATTTTGCAAAGAGACAACCCCCCACCCCCCCAAAAAAGTATGTTGCCTTTAGGATTTAGTTAAAAATTAAGCCTAGGGAGTGGGCTGTTGCGATCAGCGCCAGTTGCAGAGACAATAGCAAAAGGATTTGCATAGCATTGATTTTAATAAGAGGAGAGATTGGATGTCCTGTCAAGATTTGGGGCAATGAAGAAAAATGGAGTAGAAAGGAAGCCAAAAATGTTCCTTTATGATGGTCCAGAAAGCCAGACTGTCAGTCTTTTCCCTTGGAATTCAGTATTTGAAGGGGGATGATGGCTCAGCAGTTAAAAACGCTGAGTTTGTCAGTTGAAGAGCTGACAGCCTGGTTTGAGACCCAAGCACTTAAAATGGAGAAACCTTTGTTTTTTCTGCAAAAAAACTAAGCTAAACAGTTAAAACTAAACTTAAACAATTAGGCTGTGTTGAAACAAAATGCTTCGCTTAGCGTTGGATTAGTGTCCAGCAACTAAATAAGGGTGGGCTAGTGATAAAGATTCTAGGCTTGTCAACTGGAAGGTTGGCAGTTCAAAAGCCTGAGTACTGCATGATGGATTGAGCTCCCATTCTTGCCTCAGCTCCTAGTAGTTCAAAAGTATGCAAATGCAAGTAGATAAATAGGTACCATTTAGGCGGGAAGGTAAGAGCGTTCCATGTGCCTCGGCTTATAGTCATGCTTGGCCTCATGATCACAGAAATATCAATGCTGACTTCCTTGACTAAGAAGCAGAGATAAGCACCATGCCCTAGAATTGGACATAGAATAACAGAGTTGGAAGGGACATTGGAGGTCATCTAATCTAACCCCCTGTTTGAGCAGGAGAGTTTATTCCAAATATTAGCCTCTACCTTCTGATTGTGAGACAAGCGCTCCACCTCTAGGCCACCGCACTGGACATGGCTGGACAGGGAAGGCTATACCTGTACTATAGGTAAAGGTAATCCTCAACTTACAACCATAATTGAGGACAAAATTTATGTTAAGTGAGTAATTTCTTAAGGGAGTGTTGCCCCTTTTTATCACTTTTCTTGCCACAGTTGTTAAGTGAATTCCTGTTAGTCACACAGTTGTTAAGTGAGTCTGATTCCCCCATTGTCTTTGCTTGTCAGAAGGTTACGAAAGGGGATCACATGACTCCTGAACACTGCAATTGTCATAAATCTGGGTCGGTTGTTAAGCATCCAAATGTAAATCACGTGACCATAGGGATGCTGCAATGGTCATAAGTGTGAAAAATCATAAGTCACTATTTTCAGTGTCACTAAACGAACTATTATAAGTCGAAGTCTACCTGTATTTGGAGCAGTGGAAAAAACCCAGCTGAAAAAAAAAAAACACTGGGTGGAGCCAACTCCAAAATGGTTCCTTTTTGGTCATTTAAATAAACCCACTTTAATTCCTTAGGGTAGCTTTTCCCCCACTCGGCTTGAGTTGTGACCAAATCACTTTGAATTTGCAAGTAGTCCTCATTAATGACAAAATTATTGTTATTAATGAGGGCTACTTGCAAATTCAAAGGACCTCATTTTCCATCACCAAGTGATGCAGCTGAAAAGTGCAATGCCACAATACTGCCTTGTTTAGTAGCTTGCTTGGTTGCTGCTGTTCAAGGAGGATTGTGGGTGGTTAAGTGAGGAGTTCCTTGCAACTTCCTCCTGGCTTCCCACAAGCAAGGTCAATGGGGAAGCCAGCTGGAAATTGAAAGTCCCTGGTGACTTGCAAGCAAGGTGTCAAGGGAACCAAAAAGGATGTCACTGTTTTGTCGTAACCATCAGTCCTTGACGTGTTCTTGAGGGCCCCAATAACCATTGACAAACCGACCCACTCCCAGTTTTTGGGAGGGCGTACAGTTCTGTGGCTCCTTCCTTCATGTGTAACCTGAAGATCCTGAAGGGCTTAAAAGCAAAAGAGAGAAAACTTCCATATTAATAACTTTCCTATGTTTTGATGTTCTTCAAGTATGAGAAGATACGGGAACTGACGGGAGCTCCCAGCATGCCTGTCCCAGTGCCAGACTTCCTCTTTGAAATCACCTACTGCAAAGAAATGAATGCCAAATTTGAGGATACTCAGGCAGGGAGAGACCTCATCTATGCCTTCCACGGGAGCCGCTTGGAGAACTTCCATTCCATCATGCACAACGGGTTGCAGTGCCATTTGAACAGGGTAAGGAATGAGCTTGGTTTGCATCCAAGGAGGAGAGGAAGGTGGATCTCGCTCAGTCCAAAAGCTATTATAGCATTCGAGCAACAGCACTTAGACTTAACATACTGCTTCATAGTGCTTTTACAGCCCTCTCTGAGCGGTTTACAGAGTCAGCCTCTTGCCTCCAACAATCTTGGGACCTCATTTTACTGACCTCGGAAGGATGGAAGGCTGAGTCAACTTTGAGCCAGTCAGGATTGAACTCCTGGCAGTGGGTAGAATTAGCCTGCAATACTGCATTCTAACCACTGCACCATCCCTGGTTCTGGGGCAGCATCCTCTCTGCTAGGTTAGCAAACCAGGTGGCTCTTTGGGAAGTTATAATGGTTTGTGGGCATGACCTTGGGAAACGGGGACGATCCATAGAAGAATGGTCAGATAAAAGGCAGCTTAGCTCACAGAATGAATTGAGGAGAGAAGGGTTGGCAACCATCTGAGAAGAAACCCTCTCTAGTTTCTTGGACTGTAAAGGGGATGGGGGGACAAGACTTGCAAGATTCTGTGAATGTAATCTTACAATAAAGTAAACTTAGTTCATCTTGGCGTTGTCAACTTTCCAGTTGGTGAATCCAGAAAAAGAAACTCCCGGGACATTATTTTACCAAGAGTATAAACTTTACTGAATAAATCCATATTGACACAGAAGAAGTGAGACCGGCTCTGAGCTTTCCGTGCAAACGCATGCATCGTTCATTTCTCTTTTCCCCACGGGCCACCCATGGTCCATTATGTCCACCAATCACTTCTGTTCATTTTGTTTTGGGAACCAGCCGGCCATGCTGTGGCATCTCCTCTGGGTGTCCTTGAGAAGGGGGAGTTATGTCTCATGGAACCAACAATGCTTCCTACCATCTTGCATTCCAATCCAAACCCACCCACCTCTAATTCTTTGTCATCCTGCGAGGAAAGAGAAATAATAGGTGAAAATTCAAGTCAGTCTTGACAGGCGTAATTACTTCTTGGACTACCTTGCAAGGTTGACCGAACCCCATACAGCCTAAGGCCCAAGAGCTGCTCTTAGTCTCTGTTGTAGAGACTTCTGCGAAATCCAGATGAGTGGGATGTTAAGTTCTTGTCCTTACTTTAAATAAAGTGACCAACAAGCCAGCAATTTGGAATTTCCTGAATTCTCCCACTCCCTGAAAAAGGGGTGAAACTTTAAAATAGGTGGGCAACAAGGCCTTTTGTGTGAAGGTCCTATTTTTCTTATATTGTCCTCCCTCCAGCAGTCTACAACTCCTGGATTCCCACACTTGCTGAAAAAAGGGCAAATCTGAAAGAGAATTTTTAAAAAATAATTATGTTTATCCCTTTGCTCTACAAAAGGAAAATTTCAAGAGCAAAACCAAGAAAATAAATAAATGTAAAAAGCTCTCTGAAATAAGGATTGTCTTATATAATAAAGGACATATGGTCGGTGGAATGTATATCTACATTTAAAAATCCAGGAATAATATATGGAAAGAGCCCTGGAATTCTTCTTTGGGCAAGGAGATAGCGATCTTTCTGGTGTTTTTCAGACCTCCTTATTTGGGGAAGGCACCTATCTGACCAGCGACTTAAGCCTGGCCCTCCTCTACAGCCCGCACAGTCTGGGCTGGCAGCGAAGCGCAATGGGCCCGATTCTCAGCTGTGTTGCAGTTTGTGAGGTCATTGATCATCCAGATGTCAAGTGCCAAGTGAAGAAAAAAGGTGAGTCTCAGAAAGAAGAGTTTTTCCCCCAACTTGGGGCCCTCAATTGTACATCTTGTTGTCAGTAAGAAGTTTTTCATTAACTAGTTCTCCAGCCACCATTCAAAGATACAGTGATGGTGAACAAAGGGACGGATGACCGGTCCATCTGCTTAGGTTGCAACATCCCAGTGGTCACTTGGTTGTGATTTTCACTTCTAGCTTCCTACAAGCAAAGTCAGTGGGGAAGCTGGCAGGAATGTGACATCTGTAGGAGATGACCAGGCTCAGGGGTGGGGAGGTGTCAAATGTGTCATCAATCTCGAGTCCCTTCGCACCCACAAGAGATCTGAGTCCAGCCTGCCTTGAATTTTTTTATCTACCGCCAATTTGCTTGAACCATTAGTAATTCAGATTCTTGTAGCGAGCTTAAACTTGCCATAAACCTCTATATTCATTTGAACTGCTTGGATTTCCTGATTTCCTGGACTTGACAACTTCATGCTTAATGGAATTGGCGCAATTGAGTTTTAGCACTCACTGCTGACTTTTCAAGTCTTGCCATTCAAAATGCTTGGCTTGCTTTCTCAACTGCCTTGTCTGAGAAACCTGACCGCCTTGTTACCCATTGAGGGCAAGTGACTCTTGCTGCATGTAAACTTACAACTGCCTAACCAGAACTCAGTTCTCCAAGATCTCCCAAAGATCTTCAACCCCAAATCTTTTAAGCCTGGATTTGCACAACTCATTGACAAGGAAGGTCGAGCTGGATTGCTGCTGTATGCATCGACATATCCTCCGTCCCTCCCTGAGAATTTGTTGTTTCAACGTGTTGACCAAACTGAATATAGCCATAGCCACTTGCTGATCCGAATGTAGGAGTTTGTGTGCTGAAGGTACACGTGGCAGGAGCCCATCCTCCCCTTCCTTTTGCAATGATCTGCTCAGCGATGGCCTCATATTAAGCTCTTCGAGGTTCTTCAAAAGTTTTGGACCTTCTACCTAACTTACAAGGCAGCCATCAGTCAAACTATTCTTTGCTCACAAGAATCTCTGTTTCTTTTTTCAGTTTCAAACAGTCTTACTCCTTTTTTTTTTTTTTTTTTTGCAGACTCTAGAGAAATTGACAGGAAGAGAGCCAGGGTGAAGAACAGCGAAGGGGGTGATGTCCCTCAGAAATATTTTGTTGTTACAAACAATCAGCTGATACGGGTGAAATATTTGCTAATATATTCACAGAGGCAGCACCGAAGGTGAGTGTCCCTTCCTTCCTCCTTGTGGACTTCACTATCCTAGAAGTGAAGAACCTTCAGGGCATGACTGAAGCTTCTCCGATCATCATGGCTCAAAAATTCAGAAAAGCACGAAAGAGACATTGTAAGAGCCACAGCAAAAGAGGAAGATAGCAACAGCACTTAGGCTTATATACCACTTCACAGTGCTTTACAGCCCTCTCTAAATGGTTTACAGAGTCAGCATATGGCCATCAACAATCTGCATCCTCAGTTTTACTGACCTCAGAAGGATGGAAGGATGAGTCAGTCTTAAGCCGGTCAGGATCTAACTCCTGTCAGTTGACAGAATTAACCTGCAGTACTGTATTTAACCACTGCACCACCATGGCTTCAACCAAGACATAAAGGCGGATGAAACCATAATGGTGGTAGAGTTGTCATGCAGCTGAAGAAAACTGGCTGCAGAACTAAGCTTTTACGGAATCGGGTTTCCTCTCCCTATTTTAAATCAAGCTACTAGTTCTTATGACCGCAAAGATGAAAGTATGCCCCAGGACAGTTGTAACCCTTTGCATAAAGCAATGATGAAACATACATTGTAACATCAGGATACTACTAGTTGTCGACTTATAACGGTTTGTTTAGTGGCACTGAAAAAAGTGGCTCATGGCTGTTTTTCAGAGTTACAACTATTGCAGCATCCCCATGGTCACATGATCAAAATTCAAAGCCTTGGCAATTGATTCATATTTGTGACGGTGGCAGCCTCTCAGGATCATGTGATCCCCTTTTGCGACCTTCTGACAAGCAAAGTCCACAGGGAAGCCTGATTCACTTAGCAACCATGTTACTTAGCTGCGGTAGTGCAGTGGTTAGATGCAGTATTGCAAGCTAACTCAACTCTGCATTCCCACTCTCAGGAGTTCAATCCTGATCGGTTCAAGGTTGACTTAGCCTTCCATCCTTCCTAGGGCTATAAAACGAGGACCCAGATTGTTAGGTGCAATTTGCTGATTTGTTAATGCGGTATATTTGTGATGCGGTATATTCAGTAAGTCTAAGTGCTATTGCTTCCTTCCTCCCTCCCTTCTCTGTAGTTAGAATGCAGTATTGCAAACATTTAACATGAGCCAACCGTGTGCTGCAGTTGCCCAAAAAAGCAACACAATCCAACCTAATGCATAAACTGAGGTATAGAATCAAGATCACGTGAAGTGTTAAAACCACTTTATAATTCCTTGGTAAGGCCGCATCTGGAATACTGGATCAAATTTTGGTCACTACAATGTAAAAAAGATGTTTAGGCTCTAGAAAAGAGTGCAGAGAAGTGCAACGAAGGTGATTGGGGGCTGTACACTAAAACATATAAAGAACGGTTGCTGGAATTTGGTATGTCTAGTTTGATGAAAAGAGATTAGGTGTGATGACCCAGGCATGGCACAAAGGCAACACAGAGAATAAGAATGAGTTACTTTATTAGCTCCAACTTTGTCCCCAATTACCCAGTTACTTTCTGGTCTGGAGAAAAACTCTCCCACGAACCTGCACCAGACTTTGGCTGCTGATATTCCAGTCTAAACGTTGTAAACTGAAAACTGTATAAATCCAACAAGGCAAAATAATTAAATCCAGCAGAGCAAGATTTGGAGGTCCAGAAATGAAGTAACAAGGCAGTAAATCAAACCAGTTGGGAAGATGCCAGGAACTCAGGTAACAGCAGCCAAACACAAGATAAACTCAACATTTGTTCCCAACAACTGCCCCACCCACCTGCCACTCCTTTAAACTCCCTCCCCAGGTGTGCCCGGTGAAGGGAATCAGGGCCCTTTCCTCCTTTGTAAGCCACGCAGCTCATGTTGCTCTCTTCTCCATTCTTCCCTGCATGCCCTAGGACAGGGGTCTCCAACCTTGGCTCCTGGAAGCCTGGCGGACTTCAACTCCCAGAATTCCACAGCCAGCTTTGCTGGCTGTGGAACTCTGGGAGTTGAAGTCCGCCAGGCTTCCAGGAGCCAAGGTTGGAGACCCCTGCCCTAGGATGAAGAGGAGGGTGGGCCTTGGTCTTCCTCTGAACCCCCCTCTCCCTTGTTCTCCCTCTTCCCTGCTCTGCCCAGCCTGACTTTGCCCTTCCCCAGTTTCCTCCACAGCCAAGGAGCCATTTTCCTGCTCCCTGATGGCTGTTTGTCTTCCTCCTTCGATTCAGACTCAGAAGGGGGCATGACACTAGGGGTGACATGATAGCAGGGTTCTAATATCTCAGGGGCTGCCCCAAAGAAGAGGGAGTCCAGCTATTCTCCAGAGCACCTGAGCGCAGGACAAGAAGCAACGGATGGGAACTCATCAAGGCGAGAAGCCAGCTAGAAACTTCCTGACAGTTAGAACAGTTACTCAATGGAACAGCTTACCTTCAGAAGTTGTGAATGCTCCAACATTGGAACTTTTTAAGAAGAAACTGGACAGTCACTTGTCTGAAATGGTTCAGGGTCTCCTGCTTGAGCAGGAGGTCAGACTAGAAGACCTCCAAGGTCCCTTCTAGCTCTGTCATTTCTCTTCTCTTCTGTCTATCTTTTAGACTTCCCGGTCAATCGTGGCTCTCCACACATCGTTTTGCGGTGATGATGAGTCTCTACTTGCTCCTGCTGGTTATCATAGGGACTAGCAACTCACCAGCTTTCCTCTACTACTGGAACCGGATTTTTGACTTCAAGCAATGACACTTGGTGCACCTTGGGCTACGGGGGGGGGGGGGAGTAGGGGGCTGATGATCTTCACCAGGTGCCTTAACAAGGAGAAATGTTCAGCTTTTTGTGAATCCCATCATCCTGAAGAATAGAACAAAATGGTGGGAGTTGTGACAGGAATGTTTCAGTGGCCTTAATTTTTCTGACTCTTTTTAGAGTATTGGATAGATAGTTTCTACAAAAAGACCCAGCTGAGGAGAACTGCCCCTTCCTCAGTCTGCTAAGGTCCTCACAACAAGATCTCACAAATGTCTTCAGAGGCGAAGGATGGCAGGACAAGGAGCGTTAGCCTTTAAAGAAGACACTTCATCATCATTCTGATGTGCTGCTACAATTAGATTTGTTCTTAACCCTGAGAAGATTTTGTAGGCCTTCTTGGGAAATCACACTGTGTTTAATGCCAGTGATGGAAGCAGGGTGGGGATTTGCTCTCATTTAAAGTGTGTATTTGTATGATGAAATGACTAGATTGGAAACATTCACGCCATTTGTGAGCAATAATGACTAGCTGGATTCATGCAATGTACTTTCCCCTGGTTAAAGGAATCAGCCTTTAGGTTCGAGGTTTGCATATTAACTCAGCCAAAAGGCTAGGTTTATCCAAATGGCTAAGCTTCGAAAATCTAACTATGATGAACACTAAACACTCTCAGCATGTTGTGCTCGGTCTTTGCCTGAGCTGCTTCAGTGTTGTGCGAATGCAGCCACTGGCTACTTAACGCCTGGTGTGGTTTGCAGAGGAACTCGTCCTCAAAAGCACAAAACTGACTTTGGGATGGACGGGCGGGCGGGCATACTCCCAGACTCAGCAACATTGGAGTTGGGCAACTACGAAGCCTCACCCTGAGGTCTTCTACAGCAACAGATTGTACCGCCAACAGCTGCTACGGTTTGATGTTTGTGAGCAGACCCTGCATAAAATAAAAATTGCCAAGCACTTTGTCCATGAAAATCATCTGTAGGAAGGAAATTCTTGTTCCTTTGCCCGAGATAGAAAACAGAAGAGGCTGTGAACTGTCTGATGCTGTTGCTTTCTCTTCCTCCTCTGCGTTGGTTCTTTTCTGGTCTGTGTTTCTCAACATCTAGACTTAAAAAGCCAAGAAAAAAAAAAAAAACTCCAGGAAGATGGGAAGCCTGATTTGCCCTTTGTGTGCAGCTTATCTTCATAAAATAGCAATAATAGCATCTTGAAACCTGGATTGTGGGCAGGACTTTTGATGGCATTGGAGCTGGTGCTATCTTGACCCTCCCCATAGACACCCCGGCCTAAGCCTCTATGTTCACCAAGCACACTTCATCAAGTCACTGAAGAACTACTGGCAGATTGATTTGCACAACCTTGGTTGGATTTTGGAGCTATAACATTTAATGCAAACCCTGGAAAATGGGCTATCTTCCGTAATTGAGTGAAATGTCTTTGTGCCACTCGCTTAATCACAGTTAAACAATTAAGTACCTTGATTGGGGTTTTGTGTTGGTTTTGAGAAGGTGTAATGGGTTATGCAAATCCCATCTGCTTAGTTTATCATTCCTGCAGAATGGATTCATTGGGTAAATAGGCTATCCCATGGTTGCAGCTGCCATTTTGACTTTTCCCCATCCTATCTCCAACATCCCTGGATCTGTGCAAGTCAGTTGTGGTTGACTCCTTCCAGTTTTCCACTGATCAAGTTAGCAACTTTCCCGCGCTACCAAAAGTGTTCTGAAAACTTCAAATCAATTTGTACAAGGAGAAACGGGAGAGAAGGGTAGTTTAGGTCTTAGCATAATGTCTGAATCAAGCCAATATGAAAATTTATGTTACCAAGCCAATGAAGTCAACTATAGACTTCATTAAAAAAAAAAAGATTATCCTAAGTTCGTTTTTTTAAAGTTTCCCTTCATTTATCTGAAACAGGAAGATAAAAAGAACAACAGAAAAAAAAAAGCAGACCAGAAGCAAAACGATAAGATGTAAGGGCTTTTTAAATCTGTATATATGTAAATAAAATTTTACATAAAGTTTCAATAAAGGATGACTACAATCTACGTCTCTCTTAAGTAACTTGCATGACAAAATTCTTTATGAAAGTGACCAGGGATGGAAGATCATTAAAAACAAAAATGTTCACCTCTAAAAGCTGCAAGGAACATGTTGGGGATGAAACAGGTCTGTTAATTTCTAAGGCAATTTTTTTGTTCTTTTCCATTCACGGGGATATAAAAGGGTGAAACAGATATATTTAGACATTGCGGTTATTTAACTATCCCTCCTTGTGCAGCATCTGCATTATGTGCCTGTTCTGGTTATTGAATTAAGCTATTTGCTGGGTTGTGCAAGATGTTCAGCTTCTTTAATTTAGAAAAAGTAAAATTAACAAAAATGAAAACACTATAAAGAATATAAAGAGTTCATACAAGAGATTCCAATGGAGAATATTAATGTACAACTATCTCAGCCCTTGAATGTACCATTAAATGTAGACTACCAGTATAAATAATCCATCTAAAATAAGTAGGCACATTCAGTAGTCCAAATAAGCCCCCACGAAGCAAGAAAATTCCTTGAAGTTGTTTGGGATGTCCTTTCCCAATCATGTTGATGAAACAATGCAAAAATCCTGTCAACTGTCTGACTAGTGAACCCAAAACAAATGCTCTCCCGAGCTTTGAATTCCCCAAAGTAAAATGTTACTAGATAAACCATTTTGGTACTGAAGAATCAAAGGCAGTTCTGGTTTTTCTGCACAAACATTTGCCTAATTAAAACAATTCCTTTCTCCCCACCCCATGGTGATCACTTCCAATTTTGAGACGTCTTTTTGTTGTGGGAAGAGTCCCTCTCTCTCCAACACCTGCAGTGGTGACCTTGATGGTTTTCAGGCTCTCATCTATGTAAAAATTGTCAGCACTCCATTCAACCCCCCACCCCCAGTTCATTGGCAAGTGATAAGGTTTGAAAGAAGCCAAGCAGTTCAATCTTGACCGTTCCTTGTTGAATTTTGGAATATCTCCTGGGTGATGTTCTTGGGTGTAAAGATGTTGTCTCTATAATACAGCTCTGAGAGTCTGTCACCTCCCTTGGTTTCCCATTTTTCCAACTAACCCCAAACAAAGCCAAACAAGGGGATTTTCTTGCAGGGTTCTCTGGAATCCACCTGGAGAATTTATTCCCTAATCTGTTTATTCTATCAATTTGGTGGAGAACAAGACTTGAAACAAGCTGAATCAAATAAATCCACAACAGATTAGCAGTTATAATGACCAAAGGGCATTGTGACAAATAGTTTTGAGGAGGTGTTTTTTGGGGTGAGGGAGGATCTTGACCATAAACACCCCCAGAACATCTCTGTGTCTACCTGGGAAATGAGAGCCTGGATCAAGTAAGATTGTTTTAATCCAGCAAAATCATATTTTCTTAACGTTAATTACAGAAATTGTAGCTAGACCCAGGTAGAATATAACCAGTCATGGTACAGCCTAGGAAGATAAACTTGACTATTTTAATCATAATTCCAGTTGAAATGAATTGAAGTTTCAAATCCAAATTACAAGAGGGTTTATCTTCATTGGATTTATTGAAATAGAGATTAGGGAGCCCTTCTTTAATCTAGATTCCTCCACGGACCATGGTGAGGTGTCGTAGTGACGGTGGAGTTGATGGTCTCCGAGGGTTTCCAGTTCTACAATTCTGAGATTACAAAAGTCAATCAGACATTAATCAATGGATTATTCGGTTATTTAATGAGTGGAACAACTTACTTCAAGAAGTAGTGGGTTTTAAGAAGAGAGTGGACACATTCATCCAAAACGGTATAGGGTCTCCTGCTTGAGCAGGGGTTGGACTAGAAAACCTCCAAGGTTCTTTCCAACTTTGTTATTCAATAAAATGGGTAGGAATGTATGTATGTATATAAAACACACACACACATACAAACAAGCTATTCCACAAGCCATAATGATTACAGTTTTTGAGAGGAGTGAACCAAAACAAGAATTTAAAGCAGATAAATCAATACATGGCTGAGGGCATTGTGCAGGAAAAATATGAAGCATTCTCCTGGGGAATTCAAAGCGTCTTCTCGGTGATGTGTTTTACATGCTTAAAACAACTTTCCAAAAACAAGTAAGCCTAGGAGAATATTTGTTGATAGTGTGTGTTTTTTTTTTCAAGACAGATGACTTCCGTGTAGAAGGTGATTGAGCAAATAGAACATCTGCTTACAATGAAGAATCTCAGGGGAACTTCAAGGAGTTTTGGAACAGCTGAATTTTTTATTTATATATATAAAGAGGGGGGGGGGAGAGATGCTAGATCATGGCTGGAAAGAGAAGAATGTTGTATGTATCCATCATCATTGTTGTTCCTAGCATTTGTGTCTGGCTCAGTTTAAGGAGTGGGAAGTGAAAATGATATCCTGGAAGAAGACAGGAGCCACACTGCTGCCAAGATTCCTTGGTGGACAGGATATCACTCAGGGTAAAAATTGACTCAAAGGAAACTTTTAGCTTTTCATAGATTTTAGCTTTTATGGCCACTAAAATGGAACACAAATGAGCATAAACAAAAATTTCTTGGTGGCAACCCATGAACAATGATAGTTTAGATACGTTTTTTTGTCAAGCTATTTCTCTTCAACTCCCTTGGCACAACAAAACCTAGCAATTCTAGAACTCCAAAGCATTGTGTAGACCAGGAAAAGACCATTGTTTATTTTATTTTTAATCATTGTTTATTGAACTCTGCATAATAGCAATACAATGTAGGTAATCCTCAACTTATGACAGTTCATTTAGTGACCGAAGTTACAGTGGCATTGAAAAAAGTGACAGCATTTTGCACACTTATGACCTTTGCAGCATCCCATGATCACGTGATTTACATTCAGATGCTTGACAACTGACTCACATTTATGACAGCTGCAGTATCCCGGGGTCGTCCCATGGTCCACTTTTGAGACCTTCTGACAAGCAAAGCCAATGGGGGAGCCAGATTCACTTAACAACCATGTTACTAACTTGACAACTGCAGGGATTCACATAACAAATGTGGCAATATTTATTTAACAACATTTCTCACAACATAAATTTTGGGTTCAAATTGTGGTCGTAAGGTAAAGACTACCTGTAGACTTTCCTCAGTAGCTGACAAGTGTCAGTACATTGTCATGGTGAAATTAAATAGATTTCTTCTAATATATTGGCCAAGAGGTCTGCAGATATACTTTGGTTACAATGCTGAAATCCTTCTAAGCTCTTGACATCTACAAGGTGAATATCGGGCAATGCTTCTTACAAAGGCAGGATTATCCCTGCTGACATTTTGACTCAGCCATTGCTCCCACCTTGATGTTACATTTGAATTTGATGCATAGACCCTAATGAATGTGTTCAATCTTCCAGTTTAGATCAGTGATTTATGTTTAATAAGCCAGGAGGACTTCTAGTACAAGGTGGATGTGATCAGTCATCAACATCCACAATTAAACCTGTTTGTTTGATAACTTTTGGTGGCATGCGGACTCTGCAATTCTCAGTACGGACACAAATCCAGGCCAAATACTTGGAATGAAGGAAGGAAAACAAAGGGAGAAAGGAAAGGAGGGAGGAAAGAAAGAAATGGGGATGAGTGAAGAGAAAAGAAAGGAAGGAAGAAAATGGGGATGAGGGAGAAGGGAAGGGAAGAAGGGAGGAAGGAAGGAAATGGGGATGAGGGAGAAGGGAAGGGAAGAAGGGAGGAAGGAAGGAAGGAAATGGGGATGAGGGAGAAGGGAAGGGAAGAAGGGAGGAAGGAAGGAAATGGGGATGAGGGAGTGAAGAGGGAAGGAAGGAAAGACGGTTTTGATCACTTTTAAAAGATAATGAAAACAAGGATCTATTTCCTTTGGCATGAAAAAATTACCTCCAGAGGTTGATAAAGATCTGTGACATTTTCCATGCGCCACGTGTTTTCTTTTCCTGAAGTGCTGTTAACTGCTGATTTCTTACTTCAAATTGAATGGATTTTTATTGTTTGTTTCTGGGTGGAAACTCTTTTCCTTCTTGAGGCTTTCAAAGCCAAGCGAGCCCTGCAAACAAAGGCTGTTGTATTATTCTCATCTGAACTTCTTCCTTCTTGCCTGAGCAGTTGCAAAGAGAACACATTCTTTTATTTACAACGGAGAGGCATCCAGTTCTCTCTTGAAAGTGCAGATGGCACACAAGTCATTTTAATTTGGAAAAATCCCTCTTCTAATCTGTCAGAAAGAAATAGCCATTAAATAAACACTCAATGGTCACTGACACTTTCCAAGTTTCATTTGAAAAGGTGGGTGAATGTGAAATTAGTAATTTGTTCGTTCCCCAAAGGGCCCTCCCTCTCTGAACCTCCCTGTCTGATTTCAGCTTCTGTGCCTTCCAGCAACACAGCAGAGATCCCAGGCAAAGTCAAGGCCCAAATGCAGTCTAGAAGATCATTTCCCCCTGCCTGTTGATCTTTCCAATAATTGTTCTTTCCCCCACCTTCTTGGAGCCAAAAGAAATGAATATAACAAATTAGGGAAGTCTCTTTCGAGGCTCAAATGACCTCATTCTACATGATGGGGAGAGATGGTGGTGATAAGTGAAATAATGGCTTAGTAAACGACTTAATTTTCTCACCACAGACTAATTCTCATCTCAACCTGCTGTTCCTAACAAAATTCTCTTCCGAGGACAATTCAGGCCATAATTCTGTGTCCATCAAATGAATTCATCAGCTTTCTTCAGCCTTCACACATTTTGATACCCATTTGCATCATGATGAATGATGATATTTATCAGCATGGAAAAATAAACTCATTTTAAACGGCCATTGAAGGGAAGTCTGTTATTTTAGAACCTGTTAAATACATCTGTGGGGAGGTATACAGTCAAGACATCCTTCAAATACCTTCTTGGCAATACTGAGGCCAGAATCCATCTAATCTTTGTCTCTTGGCTTCAGGACAAGGGAAAGAAGAACTCAAAACATTCAACTCAACAGAAGAGGCAAAGATGACCCTATCTAGGTCTTCAGATGCTTAAGTCTCTCCGGTGCAAAGGCATGGAAGAACAGAACAGGAATGTCAGCCCAGTTTCACAGTATCTAGACACTAGGGGAAGGAAAGAAGGTGGACAACAGTTGGAGCCCAAGCCTACCCGCTTTGCATTGTGGGTCATGATATCACATAAGCTTACAAAAAGGTCCAGACCTCACAATGCAAATCTAGAACGTGGTTGCGGAGTGCAGAGATACCTCGGATGAAGGAATGCAAGATTGCTAAGAAAAAATGAACAGCAATTCTGTCCCGGAGAAAAAGAGGCTGTGAGAAATCATAGGGTTGGAAGGGACCTTGGAGGTCTTCTAGTCCAACCCCTGGTCAAGGCAGAAGATTCATACCATCCCAATCAAATGGCTGTCCAGCCTATTTTTGAAATCCTCTCCCAATGGAGCACTCACAATCCCAGCAAAGAAGCTATTTGGTGGCTTAATTGCTTTTGCTATTAGGAAATTTATCCTTATTTCTAGGTGGATCTCCTTTTAACAAGCTCTCATCCATAGGCTAGGCATACCTATCTCCCTCAACCATTCATAATACTCAGAAGAGATTCAAAGTAACCCCGTCTGGCCATTGTTGGTGTAAGAGGGCAGGGAGATCAGGTTTTCAAGGTTCCGTTATTAGACTCTGCCAACCCTACAGATCTAGTAGTCCCAGCAATTTCTGTTCCATGATCTGACTGATAAAACACCATTCACTGTTTTTGGCAAGCTGACTCCTGCAGAAGCCCCACAGACTAGCCGAATGGCCTACTTAGCACCTCACCTGTAGCCCAGTTTTCCTCAGTAGCTGTGTTCACTGTTGTACTGATTGCAGGGGCATTTATGAGACAGGTTGCTGGGCTGGTAGTTTCCTGAGCTTTGATACTGTTCTGTGCGCACCTGGTTATCCTCATACCAGTGATTCTTCTGCCAGCGCAGCTCATAGGGGCAATACCAGTTTCTGCCCCAATTTGTACTGTCATTAAATTGGAGAGCCCTCTGCCATTTGCTTTGTCCTGGATGACAAGGAAGGGGAAGAAGCTAGCACTCTTTCACAAGTAGCCCAAGGACCCTATCCTCTCTGAGGATCTGAAAAAGGGAATTGTTGCTCTACATAAAGCTGGCCTGGGCTTTGAGAAGATTGCCAAGAGCCTGAAAGGGAACTGCAGCACAGTGGCCAAGGCCATACAGCGGTACAGGACAGGTTCCACTCAGAACAGGCCTGGCCATGGTACCCGTGCTCAGTGTCATATGCAGTGGTTGGCCTTGGGAAATAGACATCTGAGTGCTGCCAGCACTGGTCAGAGGTTGAAAGGGAGTGGGAGGAGTCAGCCTATCAGTGCTCAGACCACATGCCACACACCACATCAAATTGGTCTGCAGGGCTGTCGTCCCAGAGGGAAGCTTCTTTCGAAAGATGATGCACAAGAAAGCCTGCAAATGGTTTGCTGCAGACAAGCAGACTTAAGGACCTGGATTTCTGGATCCATGTCTTGTGGTCCGATGAGGCCAAGAGAAACTTCGTTGGTTCAGATGGGGTCAAGCATGTGTGAGGAGTACAAAGACAAGTGTGTCTTGCCTACAGTCAAGCATGGGGGTGGGAATGTCGTGGTCCGGAGCTGCATGATTGCTGCCAGCACTGGGCAGCTGCAGTTCATTGAGGGAACCATGAATGCCAACATGGACTGTGACATATGGAAGCAGAGCATGATCCCCTCCCTCCAGAGCCTGGGCTGCAAGGCAGTATTTCAACAGGATAACGACCCCAAACGACCACTGCTTTTCCAAAGAAGTTGAGGGTAAAAGGGAGGGACTGACCAAGCATGTCTCCAGACCTAAAGCCTATGGAGCATCTGTGGGGCATCCTCAGATGGAAGGTGGAGGTGCACAAGGTCTCTCATGTCCATCAGCTCTGTGATGTTGTCATGGAGCAGCAGAAGAGGACTCCAGTGGCAACCTGTGAAGCTCTGGTGAACTCTATGCCCAAGAAGGTTAAGGCTGTGCTGGAAAATAATGGTGGCCACACAAAATATCTACACTTTGGGCCCCATTTGGACATTATCACTTAGGGATAATGCCTCCAGGAATTTGTCTCTGGTGCAAAGGCTCATATTATATACAAACAACAAGTGATGGGTCATAGATCATAAATCAATTATCATCAAGAAGCTCACTCCAAATTTACCAGCAATTTATGCAAAAAAATTGGGCTGTGCATTTCCCAGAAGACGGCTGGGCCTCATAAACAATGTCATTGTTTTATTTAACAATCCAAAGTGCAAGAGCTTAAACATAAGAAAAACATTAATACATACTTTATAAAGAACATATTTACATTGGAAATTACTTACACAGTGGAAAATTCTTTTGCCACAAATATAAATTAATATTAATTACTGTATTTAGCCATAGGGATTTCATTTTCCCTTTAAGTCCATGATTTTATGCACCAAAGTTCTTCTACCCCAAATCTTGGGGGGGAAATGGAAAATCACATCAAGTAGGGTTATTGTAGCTGGATGACTGGTGGAAACCATACAGCAGCCAGAATCTTCTCCTTCAATCTTTCAATAAACCTTCATACCGGCACAAACCCAGAATTCACCCTCCACCAGCATTTTGCAATTCTTAACCCGGGCAAGAAGAGAAAATAGAAACATGGACTTATTATTTCATCTAATGCTCACAATTCCATTGCAAAAATATCCCCTCCTAAAATTATGGGGCCCAAATACATTTCAACCTTACAGGAAAAAAGGCAGAACTTAGGAGTCAAACAGTATTACTGATGATGTTATCTGGTTTGGTGATGAAACATTTGCAAGCATTCAACCTAGCTCAGAGACCACCCAAACCCCCACAAAATAGGGAGTTATTGTAAATAGCAACTCCTACAACATACTTAACCATTCTTCCATTGGGCAGATCACACAACTAAATTGCTCAGGGTAACTGTGAAAGGGATCTTGGAGTCCAATCAGTTAAACATGAGCCAACAGTGTGTGACGCTAATCCAGTAACAATCCGAAACTTATCAGAATTTAGGAGCCAAATAGCAACTATTCTAATTAAGTAACACTTAGGGAACATAGGCGAAGAGTGAAAATATCCCACCTGAAAACTATTGGCCCAAATATATTCTACCTTTATGGGAACATGTCAGAAGTTGTGAATGAAATAGTAACTGTTCTAATTAATTCTATTGTAATTAAGTAACAATTAAGGAAACTACCAGAAATTAAGTTTGAAAGCAACCACTTGAAAACTATTGGTTCAAAAATATTTTTCCCTTATAGGAGCATGTCAAAAGTTTGGAGTGAACTAGTAAATATTCTAATTAATTGTATTGTAATTAATTAACCATTAAGGAACCTAATCAATGTTCAGGAGTGAAAGAATTGTTCTAATTAAGTAACAAGATAGAATTCTTCCCTTTCCTGTTGGATATTTTTGGAATTCACATTTAGTCAATCACCCTGGGTCAAAATAAAAGGACCTTAGAAAAAACTCTATAGTGTCTTTTCTGCAATCACAATTAACAGGTGGGATGTAATAGAAAAAGAGTGTATGACACACTCATGGACACAGACAAACATAGAAAAACGCCCCTCTAGAAACTTAGAAGATAAACGCTTGGTCTGATTCTTTCCTTCTTATTTCACCGATCAAGTTTTAACATTTAATGAAATGACTTGGCAGTGGAATATCAAAAATTATGGCACAAAATTCACTTGAAAGGTGATAAATACGGGGAGGCTACTTTTCAGCATGTATTTGGCCATTTCATTTGAAAAAGCAGTAATTTAACCAAAAGCAATAGTTTTGGAGCTAAGTGCACACACATGTACTTTTCGGGGGGGGGGGAGGGAATATAATGGAAAGGTCACTAAATGAACTGGTGTAAGTCGAGTAGTTTTGAGGCTGATCTCCCGGGGATAATGGGGATTATAACATAAAACAATCTGAAGACAGAGGCATTACACACCATGCTAAATCATCTTGACCATTTTCGATTTTGGTCAAAATGAATGAAATGTGTCTTGCTGGAGGAAAAAGGGTCTATATATTAAACATATTTATTCCCCCACAATGGTTGCTTTGGCTGGCATGGTGTTAGTTTAGCAACACAAGAAAAGGTGAAATCACTTTGTACAAAAGGGAACACAAGGTTCCAGTTTCCACCCCCACCACAACTAACATCTGCCAAAGTGTTTCCCAGCTGCGCTAAACGGAGTTGGAAGATGTTAATTTCCACATTGATCAACAACTTAGCCCCCACAGATTCCTTGTCTCGTGTTCAAATATTCACTTGCACTGGAGACTAGATAGGAAAGCAAAGCAAAAATACAGGCTGAAATGACATAATGGTTGGGGGAGTAGCTGGGGCAGGCCAAAAACGAACATGGATTGTCTCTTTGCAAGCTGCCCAGATGGCTTTGCTCGAACCTTTGCCAATAAAATTTTGTAATCATCCAGAAGTCTGTTTCTAAGTCACCTTCTGAAAAGGCCTTTCCTGACTTCGATTTTCTAGGCTGAATTAATGAGCACAGCAGAAATGTGGCCCTCAAGGTCCCTGAAAATTATTAAACTTGGATGGAAACAATTAGATCAACACCATTTTTTTCAATGGATGTTTTGGTGTTTTTGCATGAGGTCTTGTACGAGTTCAGAACAGTGGCGGTATGCTACTGGTTCGGGCTGGTTCAGGTGAACCGGTAGTAAACAAAAAAACAAACACTGATCAGCTGAGAGGAAGGGAAAAAAGGGTCAATCAGCTAAGAGGATAAAAGACCGAAAAGCGCATGGGAGGGTGGGAGAGTCACGCCTAGTTTTTTATTTCATCCTCTCAGATGATTGGCTTCTTAGGGGCAAGTGTGTTAGGGGCGCACGCATGTGCAATCACCCACCGAACTGGTAGCAACTAAGGTAGGATCCCACTACTGGTTCAGAACCAATTTTGTATGTTCTGTAAAACCCTTAATGTGAATTCTGCCCCCAAATATCTGTTACGGAGGCAAGATATCTTCTGTATAATCATAGACCCATAGGGCTGAAAGGAACCTTGGAGATCCTCTAGTCCAGTCACCTGCCCAAGACAGGAGTCCTTATCCATCAATATTATTGATGATGTTATCTGGTTTGGTGATGAAATATTTGCAAGCATTCAACCGAGCTCAGAGACCACCCAAACCCCCACAAAATAGGGAGTTATTGTAAATAGCAACTCCCACAACATACTTAACCATTCTTCCATTGGGCAGATCACACAACTAGATCACTCACGGTAATTGTGAAAGGGATCTTGGAGTCCAATCAGTTAAACATGAGCCAACAGTGTGTGACACCAAAAAAGCCAATGCAATCCTAGGCTGCATTAATAGAGGGATAGAATCAAGAACACGTGAAGTGTTAGTACTGCTTTACAAAGTCTTACTATGGCCACACTTGGTATAATGGATCCAATTTTGGTGACCATAATATAAAAAGCGGTTGAAACTCTGGAAAGAGTGTAGAGAAGAGTAACAAAGATGATTGGGGCTGGAGGCTAAAACATATTAAAAAAACAATTCCTACCAACCTGCCTTCAATCAAGGACCTGTATACTGCACGAGTCAAAAAGAGGGCTGTGAAAATATTTACAGACCCCTCACATCCTGGACGTAAACTGTTTCAAACTCTTACCCTCAAAACGACGCTACAAAGCACTGCACACTAAAACAACTAGACACAAAAACAGTTTTTTCTCCAAATGCCATCTCTCTACTAAACAAGTAATTCCCTCAACACTGTCCAGTTTACAAAGTCTGCACTACTATTATTATTAATCTTCTCATCACTCCTCATCACCCATCCTCTCCCACTTGTGACTGTATGACTGTAACCTTGTTGCTTGTATCCTAATGATTTATATGGACTGTTTCCTAGTATGATTTGATTGCTTATTGTGCCCTATGACTATTATTAAGCATTGCACCTTATGATTCTTGACTCTTGACAAATGTATCTGTTCTTTTTATGTACACTGGAAGCATTTGCACCAAGACAAATTCCTTGTGTGTCCAATCACACTTGGCCAATAAAGAATCTATCTATCTATCTATCTATCTATCTATCTATCTATCTATCTATCTATCTATCTATCTATCTATCTATCTATCTATCTCATCTATCTGTTGATCAATCTATCTATCCATCTGTCTGTCTGTCTGTCCATCCATCCATCCATCCACCCATCTATCATCTTTCTATCACCTGTCTGTCTGTCTGTCTGTCTGTCTGTCTGTCTATCTATCTATCTATCTATCTATCTATCTATCTACCTACCTACCTACCTACCTACCTACCTACCTACCTATATGAAGAACAGTTGCAGTCTATTCTAGAGAAAAGAAGGACTAGGGAAGATATGATAGCAGTGTTCCAATATCTGAGGGGCTACCACAAAGATGATGGGGTCAAATGATTTTCTAAAGCACCTAAAGGCAGGATAAGAACCAATGAATGGAAATTAATCAAGGAGAGAAGAAGTCGAGAACTAAGGATACATTTCCTAATGATGACAACAATCAACCAGTGGAAGTGCCACCAGATACCTGGAACATATTACCATATATGGTGGGTTTTGTATAGAAGCTAAAAGATACTGGACCAAAATACACACATAGTTGGAAAAAATGATACAACACATAGATTTGAAATCTGAAATATTTTCATCAAAAATGTTACAGAAAAGAAAATAACATATTTAATTACACACGTATTAACAGCAGCCAGAATTGTATTTGTTCAGAATTGGAAAAGTGATTAGATACCGATAGAGGGAAATTGAGAAAATATTTCAATGTGCAGGGATGAATAGGTTAACATTGGTAATCAAAGAAAAAGAAGTGGAATATTATATGGTATGGGATTTTTTTTGATCAATGATTGGAAAATAAAACAAATTAAAATGGACCAGATGAATATATAGAGCAATAAGTTAAGATTGTTAAAAAAAATAATAGATATATTAAATAATAGTTATAAGAAAATATGATTATTGTTATATTGGTAAGAAAAGTATTAATTATAATTGTAAGCGCAAGATATATGTACCCAGTTGACACATGGTTGAAATGAAATGGAATTATTTTAAAATAAAAACATTTTAATTGAAAAAAACAATCAACCAGTGGAATGGCTTTCCCTTCAGAATTTGTGAGTAGCCCATCACCAGAGGCTTTCAAGAAGAGACTGACAGCCATTTGTCTGAAATGGATAGGGTTTCCTGCTTGAACAGGAAACAGGGTTGGACTAGTTGACCTCCAAGGTCCTTTCCAACTCTGTTATTCGATGTTCCTATGTTCTAGATTATCCAATATAATATTCTTGCAATATCTAGGATGTACAAAGCTAATTCAGAATCCTCTGTGGGCATATTTGGTTTATAAATTTTAATTAAAACTGGAGAAGAACTAAGAGTTTTTCAATGTTGAGGCAAAGATTACCTTCAATTTAGATTGAAGTGTTCTTGCCTCTTTGACGACACTTCTGGATATCTCTCTGTCCACTTAGTTCACTGCCCAACTCATTGCAACCTGTGCTTCTTCCAAAAAAAAAAAAAAAACTTTAAGAGAAAGTGTTGTGTGCTCAGTACGATCTTCTGTATCCTCCTAGTGGAGCTTTAGCTAAGGAGTGGTAACTGACTCCAGGCCAACACATCAGGATCAAGAGCTGAGCAGAAAACTGGACTGTAGTTTAGTGTGCCAAATTCCAATCTCCCAACTACTAGACTGCACCAGATCCCAGCTGGCCCACTCAAAAGTAGTCTGCAGGTGCTACACCCACCAGGGAGTAGTTGCTAACAGATCAGAGTTCACTAGTTAGCAAAGCTGCCATTGAAGGCTTCTCACTTGGAAATGAATCTTTTTGTATGTACTGTCAAGACATGTCTGGTCTTAACTGTCAGCACGATCCCATCTGGATTCTCCTCAACTTTTGCACCAGGAGGGGGAAAAAAAAAACCCTTGCAGTTGCTGCAGCAGGAACGAACAAAAAAGGACATGCCAAATTTTGGAGGTGGGAGAAATTGTTGCTTGAGCAAATCTTGAGCAGAAAAGAGGCTTCCGGGTTTTCTTGAAAGAAGATCCCACTTCCTTAAGCAGTGTTGGAAGAAATATCCATCTGGGTTCAGTTCCAAGCGGGGAAAAGGACACTGGAAAAATGGAGGCTGATTGGAAAGAGGGTTTAATGGTGAAGAAACAGTGGTGGGATTCAAAAAATGCTTACTACTGGTTCTGTGGGCGTGGCTTGGTGGGCATGGCAGGGGAAGGCTGTGTAAAATCTCCATTCCCTCCCCACTCCTGGGGAAAGACTACTGCAAAATCCCACTTACCTCCCCACCCCACTAACCTGCCTTCCAGCTCCGTTCTCCCATGCAGGACAACCAAAGAAGACCCAGCCAATCAGCTGGGACTCCATGGGAGGCAGAGAATAAATGGCGGGGGGGGGGGGGTATTTGCCGGTTCTCCGAACTACTCAAAATTTCCACTACTAGTTCTCCAGAACCAGTCAGAACCTGTTGAATATCTACCTCTGGTGAAGCAGAACTACCAAGCAGATGTGATTCAGGGTAGCTGATCACCTGGTTTGATGAGCACATGGATTTTTGTACAGTTTGTTCTACAGCATTTTGTAATGTAGAGGCTTGTTTAGTGTGTTTTGTTATTTGATTTTAATTAGTTTGTCTCGCGAAGGCTGGCAATGAGTTGGGGTTTTTAATCTTGTTTAACCAATGTAATTAATCCTAGATACCAGCTTCCTTGGGCTTTTAATCCTGTTTTGAATGGATTACCAAATCTGCCTTTCTAAAAGTGGGCTCCTTAGTTTCTACTTGGGGCAGAGAGCTGAGGCTCTGAGTTTCTGTCTTTAGAAACATGTTTCTCCTTTAGGGGAAAATATAATATTCTGCTTTTTTAATATTTTCTAAAATATTTCATTCTTCTAAGAGGGGTGGTTGCTAACTTTCTTCAGCAGCTTCTCCACACAATTCCAGGAGGCTGTGTGCCAGACCTTTTTATTTGTTTGTTTGTTTGTCAAACATGTACAAGATAGCAACAGAGATGGCATTCAGCAGGTTCTGACCAGTTCTGGAGAACTGGTAGCGGAAATTTTAAGTAGTTCAGAGAACTGGTGGTAACTTCCCCCAGGAGTGGGAGAGGGAATGGAGATTTTATAGTATCCTTTCCCTGCCATGCCCACCAAGTCATGCCCACACAACTGGTAATAAAAATATTGAATCCCACCAGTGGTGTGAACATAAACAAGAACAAAGGGAGTAAATACAGATAAATGCAGGGATATTAAAACCTGATCTGGTTCGATAACCAATCTTGCTAACCTGAAGTTAAAGTTAATATATATATGGATCTTTGGTTATTCGGGTTTTCTCCTGCGTAAGATTGGAAGTATCTAGGCAACGTTTCGATGAAGTCTCATGCATCATCTTCAGGCTTGTGTCTTCGGCTCTGTGCTTCTCAGAGTGATGTGAGCTGCACCTGCTTCTCACATCACTCTGAGAAGAAGCAGCTGCAGCTCACATCACTCTGAGAAGCATAGAGCCGAAGACACAAGCCTGAAGATGATGAATGAGACTTCATCGAAACGTTGCCTAGATACTTCCAATCTTATGCGGGAGAAAACAAGAATAACCAAAGATCCACATAAAAATACCTATGAGAACCTCAGAATATATATATATATATTGATATTGTCAATTAACTAATCAATAAAGTGTATCATATCAACGATTATAGCAGAGTCTTGAAAATGGAGAGTTTCCTGGTGAGGAAAATTGGACGATTTCATTGGAAGTTTGCAGACCTGGTAAAACCTGTTGCAAAAAAAAAAAAAAAAGGTAATTGATGGTAAAATTGACAACTTTGTGACTGGGTCTTCCCTCCCCTTCATTGGGATACATATATACTGTTTGTCTTTATTTATTGATTGCATTACAAGTAAAAAGAAGAAAATAAGTTGCTGCAAGAAAGCAATTGCCGAGGAAATGGTCACAAGACAATCATGCATCCTATCTAAACTAGAGCTTTGCACAATTGTGTGGCTTGGAAGAAATCTCTTGCTCTCTGGAATATAAATAAGGAATTAATCTAACCACATTCCATGCTCAGTTGCCCGACTATAGTTGAGCGAACAGAGTAACTTCTTCTTGGGGTTGCCCTATTCCTAAAAGTTGAATCAGAAGAAGTTGGATTTCCATTCATTCTGGATTTTAGGGCAAAGGTAACCTTTTCTCCTCTAGATCTTCTGGAACACAAGACACACAAACTAGGGTTTGTTAGTCTGGATATCTGAAAGGCATCAGAACACTCTAAAAAAGGAATGTCTAAAATACTGAGTAGGTAGGTATCTTCTAGCTGATTGGGACTACACTATTCATTATTCCGAATAACCTTTTCTCCAAGGCACCTGAAGGCAGAACAAGAAGTAATGGGTGGAAATTAATGAAGGAGAGAAACAATCTAGAATGAAGGAGGAAATTCCAGACAGTGAAAACAGTTAATCAGGGGAACTGCTTGTCTTCAGAAGTTGTGGGTGCTCCATCAGTGGAGGTTTTTGGACAACTATTTGTCTGAAATGGTATAGGGTCCTCTGCTTGAGCAGAGGGTTGGGCTAGAAGACCTCCAAGGTCCCTTCCGACTCTATTATTCTGTTAATACATTGAAGCTGAGTTAGCAGTGAAGGAAGAAAGAACACCTTCCCCAGGAAATGATATGTAGGTTCCATTCATCCTTTTCTAAAGGGAACATAAACCATTCTCCCCAGTAGAAATGTGCCAGATGAGTTCTTGGCCAGAGAAAAGAACATTTCTTCCTAAACAAAATTGAATTAAAGTTGCTCTGCTCTATTTAGGAAGGAGCCGCAGACTACCAACATTGTTCAGTACAGGGAGGAGAAAAATGATTACAGAAACCTGATGATGTCATGCATGCAGAGGTCACAGGTCATGGGTCTGCACCATCCATCCTGAATCAAATGTTCTCTTATGTAAAGGAGGAAAAAGTGACTCACTCTTGGTTGGATGACGCCTTCTCACTTGCCTGAGCTATAGGTGCCCAATTGCATGAAGAACATGTCCATTTGGATCATGGGTTCTTCTGAAGAGAAGAAGAAGGAGCTGGATATGATATCGTTTATTTTACTTTATTGTCATTGCCCCTCGTACAATGAAATTAAACACCATCTTCAATGTACATTATGACGATGAAAATAAAACACAAACGCACATCCTTCACATTCTCTACAATTGAATCGAAAACCCCTGATATGGCATTCATATTGCACTATACAGTAGAATTCAAAAGAGCTACTGCCCTGGGAAAGAAGCTGTTTCTCAGCCAATTTGTCCTTGTTTTTTATTATCTTGTACCATCTGCCAGATGGTAATAGTTCGAAAAAAGGGTGAATGTTTTGAACTTTCTTAAGGCAGCAGGAGCTATAAAGCTCTTCTGAAGAGGGGAGAGGGCAACCAATGATCCTCTGGACAATTATGTTCACCCTCTGAAGTGCTGTCCTACCTGCCACTGTACAATTGGCAAACCATACAGAGGTGCAGTAAGTTAAGATACTCTCTCTGGTGCAGCGGTAGAAGGTCACGAGCAGTTTTTCATTCTGTTGTTGTTTCCTGAGAAGTCTCAGGTAGTATAATCTCTACTTTGCTGGGCCCTTTTGACCAGTGCTGCAATGTGAGCACCCCAGGTCCACCTCATCTCCCAATGTAGAGGAAGAAGACAGCTATTGCACATGGTCAACCAAGAAAAGTGCTATGCACCCTTCCCCAAACTCAATATCATATTATTAGCAGTCCAGATATTGCATGTGGTTCGTGGGCTGCAGGTCGAGCACACCTGGTCTAGACCTTTCCAAGGGTGAGCAGACTGTACCTGTTCTCAGCCATGAAGTCATGGTTTCTCTGCTTAAACTCTCTTGTTAGTTTCTCCCAGGTTATACTCCTATTCAAAGTCACCCATATGGATTCTCTCTCTTCAGGCCACGTGCAAAGAATTTTTTTTTTAAAAAAAGCCGCAGTACAGAAGATCGTGAAGCTGGACAGTGTCTGAAAATGCCTGAGAAGTAACAGAAGAACAGAGTTGGAATGGACCTTGAGGATCTTCAACTATTTCATCAAGCAGGAGATCCCATATTGTTCTGGGCAAATGGTGATCCAGTCTCTTGTTAAAAACCTACCGTGTCAAACTCGATTTCATAAAGGACCCCATCAGAGTTGTGTTTGACCTCGGGAGGCCCAGGTGAGCATGGCCCGTTCGACATTGTATCGGGGGTGCCTGTGGTGGTCTGAGCTCTTTGCCAGTGAAAATAGAGCCCGGGAGAGCCGTGTGTGGCCCTCCCTGAAAGAGACAGTATTCAGCCGGTTCTGACCAGTTCTGGAGAACCGGTAGTGGAAGTTTTGAGTAGTTCAGAGAACCGGCCAATGCCACCTCTGACTGGCCCTGCTCCTATCTCTTCTCTGCCTCCAGAGTCCTAGCTGGGTCTTCTTTGGTTGCCCTGCACAGGAGAACAGAGCTGGAAAGCAGGTTAGTGGGGTGGGGAGGGAATGGGGATTTTGCAGTAACCTTCCCCCAGGAGTGGTGTGGAAATGGGTATTTTACAGAATCCTTCCCCTGCCATACCCACCAAGCTGCACCCATAGAACTGGTAGTAAAAAAAGTTGAATGCCACTACTGCTCCCCAAGCTCCATTTTCACTGGCAGAAGGTTGCAGGCTGTTTCAGGGGAAAACAGTTTGGGAGGGCCACACACAGCCCTCCTGAGGTGTGTTTTTGCTGGCAGAGGCACGGAGGGCCATTCCTTTGATGTTCCCAGGGCAGTCCAGTGGGCCAGATCTAAGCACCCCTCAGGCTGGATCTGGCCCGCGGGCCTTGAGTTTGACACCCCTGACCCTACAGGGATGAAACACCCATAACTTGTGAAGTGCAGGCTGTTCCACTGATCACTTGTTCTCACTATCAGGAAATGTCTCCTTCGTTCCAGGTGGCTTCTCTCCTTGTTTAGTTTCCATCTGTTGTTTCTTGTCCTGCCTTCTGGTGCTTTGGAGAATAGGTTGACTCCCTCCTTCCTCTTTGTGGCAGCCCCTCAAATATTGGAAGGCTGCTATCATATCACAGCTTTTCACCTGCACTTTTATCACCGCTTAGAGAAGTTAAAACATAAGAACGGATGCTTAAGACCCAATTGTTTCCCCGAACAGGAGCCTTTCAGGACCATAGGGATATCTTTCTAATACCAAAGAAAGCCAGCATTTTTTCTTTTTTGTAATTTCAATAAAATCCAATGATCTCATTTGTTTTTGTTCTTCTAGTGTGTAAATATAGACAATTAGAGGCTAGCTATTATATGTCTGTGTCAACTTAGCAGACAATTTTCCCTTTGTCTTGGCTCAACTCATTGCCCAGTTGGAAAGCTTAAAAAACAGGAGTAGCGCTGAACTCCAGCTGTTTCCCAAATTGTATTCTTGCCTTCCAAAATCATGCTGAAACACTACCGAGAGAGACTACTGGCTGTGTTTGCTTTAAAAGAAAAAAAGAAAAGAAAATATCCTGGTCTACAGAGACCTGATTTTATGAAAGCGGCTGAAATCAGGCCTTCCATCCTGCAGAGGAAGGCCATCATAAATTTAGACAAGATCAGGAAGGAGAGCACAGTGAAAGGCGAAGACTGGAAAAGTTAGCACAACCGTTTTTTTACAGCTGTGAAATCTGGACACTGACAAAGAGTAGAAGAAGATAAGAGTTCTCCAAGCATAGCCCTGGAGATGTTCTTAGGAATAAAATAAAAACGTGTGTGTGTGTGTGTGTGTGTCCCAGCATGAGTTATGGAACGCCTCGAGCAATTTCAAACCAACTTTGTACACAGATGACTTACCCTCTGAAAACAAATACTGTGGGGGTAAGACAACCCTAACATCCCTCGGGAGGTGTGTGCCTTAAAGTGGCTTCTACTGTACAGCACAGTGGACTTGCCATGGTAACGGCTTCACAATACTCATCAAGGGGGCTCCCTCTCCACAACTGCTGAAGGCAAGCCACTCCATGGGTTAATTGTTCCCATTCTTAGGAATTTTCTCCCTGGTTCCAGGTTGCTTCTCGCCTTGATTAATTTCCAATCCAGTGTTTCTTGTCTTACCTTCAGGTTCTTTGGAAAATAGGTTGACCCCGTCCTCTTTGTGGCAGCCCATCAAATATTGGAACACTGCTGTCACATCACTCCTAGTCTTTCTTTTCTCTAGTCTAGCCATACCCAATTCCTGCTTTCATGACTTACGTGAAAATTAACTAAACTTAGCAGATTATGCGTATAACCTGGTTAGGCATGTTATGCGGATGATGCTGCCCCCAAGAACACTTCCAAGGGATAAAAGAGAATATTGTAGCTCAGGCTTGGAAGTGAGGGGGTCCTTGGTGCTCTCTGAGCTTGGTTGTTTTTCTGGCAGACATTTCATTACTCAAATTACGTAACATCATCAGTGCTAGAAGGAAGTAAAGTTTGTAGAGAGGAGGAGGAGGAGGAGAAGGAAACTATAGGTCCTAGATGCCCTCTGAGCTTGGTGATTTTCTTGCAGAAGTTTCATTACCCAAACTAGGTTACATCATCAGTGCTAGAAAGGAATGGGGTTTGTGGAGAGGAGGAGGAGAAGGATGGGGGAGAGGATCATGGGATCCTTGATGCTTGCTGAGCTTGGTGATTTTCTTGCAGACAGGTTTCAGTTTCATTACCCAACTAGGTAACATCAACAGCTCTAGTTGACAAGCTCTGATGATGTTACCAAAGTTTGAATAATGAAACGTCTGTAAGAAAACAACCAGGCTCAGAGAGCACCAAGGACCCCCACCTCACTTCCAAGCGATTCCTCCAGAGTTGGAGGCGGTTTCCTTTTCCCAGAACTTGACATCCAATGAATATTTTACAATCTTTCCAACTTGGTGGTCGGCATTCCTCCTAAGGGTGGGCTTCCCAGTGTGGGAACCAGCGGGTGCAATTGTTTTCATTGTGCAAATAAATCCCTGGCTCCAGATTCTCTCCCTTACAGGCGTTTACACAGGCTTTGGTTTCCTCGCGGTTGGACCAGGTTTTCCATCTGTGTGGCTCTGTGCCAGCCCCTGAACTCCACACAGAGCTATAAAAGGGACTCTCCGTCATTAGGAAATGCTGAAAACGGATGCCTTGAACAGGACTTCAGGAAAGACTAAAAAAAAAAAAAACCTGGTAAGTTTAAACACTTTCTATGCCTTGGAATTCCTAGATTTTGACTGAAAGAAACAGCACAATTTGCAACCAGGAAGGCTATGATTTCTGGTGTTACTTCGTGTAGATGATGGTGTAATGTAATGTTATTTTTTTATCTTGCAAACAAAAGCAGAGTATAACACTATTGTTAACTAAGTGTTTATTAAGGAAGGCATTTGGGAAGGTGCAAACATATTTCTACAGAGCAAAATATGACTTTTTGCATGGTGCTTTATCCACCTGGGCAGAATGTTAGGATTTACAGGATTATTTTAGATGAGAAGACAGCTGAAGGCAACTCAGAGCAGCTGAAATTGTTTTTACTATATCTTAAATGGGAAACGTATGAGATCGCTAACCAGAATGGGGGGGAAATGTTCCTAGTTTGTTCCTTGTCCTGAAGGTAGCTTAATTCTATTCTTCCCATTAAGGCATAATTTAGCTCATATTTTTCACAGTACACATCATAGTTAAAAATATGGTTAAATCTGATCTGCAGTTCTGTAAATATATATAGAATAGAATTCTTTATTGGCCAAGTGTGATTGGACACATAAGGAATTTGTCTTGGTGCAAATGCTCTCAGTGTACATAAAAGAAAAGATACATTCGTCAAGAGTCAAGAATTATATCACACTTAATAATAGTCATAGGGTACAATAAGCAATCGAATCATACTAGGAAACAGTCAATATAAATTGTAAGGATACAAGCAGCAAGTTACAGTCATACAGTCACAAGTGGGAAGAGATAGGCGATAAGGAGTGATGAGAAGATTAATAGTTATAGTAGTGCAGACTTTGTAAATAGTTGGACAGTATTGAGGGAATTATTTGTTTAGCAGAGTGATGGCATTCGGGGAAAAACTGTCCTTGTGTCTAGTTGTTCTGATGTGCAGTGCTCTTTAGTGTCGTTTTGAGGGTAGGAGTTGAAACAGTTTAAATTAAAACTGCAAATATGTATCTAGGAATAAGTGCCCCCAAGGATGTCCCTGATCCTTATTTTTGAGGAGGGGTAAGCTGTTGAGGCGCAAAAAACAATTTAATGATCACCCAAAGCAAACAGTACACTGAGGAGAAATTCAACAATCTGTTTAATTCGATACTTTGAAGTCCAACTGTGTCTTTTATGCCATCCTGGTCAAATGGTTTTTCAGTCTATTTTTGAAAACCTCCATCAATGGAGCACCCACAATTCCAGGAGACGAGTATTCCACTGTCAAAAAGAATTCTCCTTACTTCTAGGTTGGATTCCTCTTTAATAAGCTTCCATCCATAACTTATTTTCTTTCTTCTGGTGCTTTGGAGAATATAAATTCCCTCTTTTTTGTGGCAGCTCTTCAGATACAAGAAGACAATTATCATGTCTCCCGCTCCCAATCCTTCTCTTCAAAAGGCTAGGTATAACTAGCTCCCTCAATGGTTCATCATACATTTGAGCCTTTGTGGAATGAAACTTGGGTGTCTTCAAACCAAGAAGTAACTCTGTAAATTAGAAGGAAAGAATTTGCATTATTGCCCGTGTTTACCTTTTCTTGTGTGATAGAAGATCAGAGCTCATGGAGAACAACTATTTTAATTTTAATTTTAACTATTAATTAATAATTTTAACTATTCTAATTTTAAGTGTAGTACATAACATTATCTATTGCAATGTCCTACCCGTCAATGATTACTTCAGCTTCAACCACAACAATATACGAGCACACAATAGTTGCAAACTCAGGGTAAACCGCACCAAACTTGATTGCAGGAAATACGACTTCAGCAACAGAATGGTCAATGTCTGGAATGCACTACCTGACTCCATGGTTTCTTCCCCAAACCCCAAAAACTTTAACCTCAGACTGCCTCACCCCATTCCTAAGAGGTCTGTAGGGGCCATGCATTAGCACAGCAACGTGTCTATTGTCCCTGTCCTAATGTTCCCTTTTATTCTATCCATTTCATGTTTTCATAACTATTGGGCTTGTAGGACTGCCTCAGGACAAAGGACTATATGTCTTCTGCAAGCTTCTTTCTTGTTATCTTTAAGCAGTTAATGCCAAGAGGATTTGGGGAAATTGTTCTGAAAAGTTAGAGCAGGGTTGGACAACTAATTGTCTAAGGTTAGAGTTGGTACCATTTTCAGTTGAGATACCCAGGGAGAAGTTTCTCTGGTCATGATAAGATTGTTCAATTTGCCTGCTCCCAAGCAGTGGTCAGAGGAAGGTGGCAACAAAATCCATCCAGGTTGAGTTCAGACTGATATAAGTGTGCTTTGTTTTTTTTCTCCCCAGGTTGTTCTTCCATTTGGAAACCCAAGGAGACTTTAAAACCAGAGTGTGTGATGATCCAAATGTATTTTTGACCTGCTTGGAAATTAGCATCCAAGAATCCTGTTCTGGAGTTCAAGGATGATTGAACTACAGAGACAGCTTCTGCCTTCCTTCCTCCTTCTTGCAGTTGCCTGCATTTCCGGTGAGCGTGGCTGACCTTCTCAGACATTCAAAAATGGCAGGGTTGCTACATACAGCACTTCTCCTTGTGACACGGAATCAACCAACCTAGAACAAAGGAGAAATTTCCTGATAGTTAGAACCATTGTGAGTGCTCTAACGTTGGAGGTTTTGAAGAAGAGATAGTACAACCATTAGAGTGAAATGCTATAGGGTTTCCTGCCTGAGCAGGGGGTTGGGCTAGAAGACCTCCAAGGTCCCTTCTGACTCTGTTATTCTGTTATCTGAGCCATGTTTAAAGGGGAAGAATTATATTTCAACTCAAACTGAAGTACAAATATGCCAAGAGAATTTCCTACAATATGTTCAGGGGTGGGATTCTACCAGTTCGCACCTATTTGCTAGAACCGCTTGTTAACATTCTAAGCAGTTCGGAGAACCGGTTGTACGAAGAAATTACTGGCCTAATCCTGTAAGGAAGGCAGGAAGGAAACATTCTGGTGTTGCTCACAGAAACTGTCTCTCTGTAAACCCTTATTACATTCTTGGCAGGACTAGACTTCCTGCCTCAGGAACATCTCTGGAGTTTTTTTCCCCTCCTTTGCTGGTACTTTGCTTGTGTGGAGTGACCATTCAAAGTTAGAATGGCACTGAAAAAAGTGACTTTTGACATTTTTTCACACTTACGACTGTTGCAGCATCCCCACAGTCATGAGAGGCCAGGCAAGGAGATGGTTGCCTCAATGTGAATGATGTTGAGTTGGCCATGCCCAGCCAGTCACATGACCACCAAGCCATGCCCACCAACTAAGCCACGCCCACAGAACCAGTTGTTAAAAAATTTGAATCCCTCCCCTGAATATGTTCAACCCAACTTCTTATAGGGTTCTCTAGCGTTACATGCAAACCCAACGTATGATTTTTTTAGATTAACTTTTAAACCCACATTCCTGAGTGGCTATTGCGCTGATTTTTCGTGGTTTGGTAACATTGAGAATATAATCTTTTTTCCCCAAACAGTATGTTTAATTTATTTTCTGATTCACAACAAACCACATATAAGCCAGAAATGCTGGATTCACACGATATATTAAGTCACCAAAAGAGAAGCCAATATGTTTCTATATCTTTTAGTATAGATTATGGTACCATGAATAAAATGGATAAATAAAGCCTCCAAAAAGAAAGGAAAGGGGAAAAAAATCTGTGAATTATTAATATTATATTAGTATAAAATTAACCCAGTCCTTCAATGTATTCTTCAATATAAATAATCTGGAAACATATTTTTTCCAACTTTTCATTTTTATGTTATTAAGACCACCCATAAGGAAAGCTAACCAAGTTTAATATCTGGAGTTCATGTCATATTTTTATTAATTTAATTAAACATGTTGCTTGAATATAATCTATGTCCCTTTAGTGAAAAGGACTTTTCTCTTTTATTTTGGTCGTTGAACTTTTGCCATACAAATGGTACAATTTAATGCCTGCTCTTTCACATTTATGTGAAAAATAGGGACATTGAATTGTCTTTTTAAAGTAAATTTACATCTGCTGTTTGATTTTAGATGATTTTATTTGAATACTGAGTTTTGTAAAATGTTTCCAGGTTTTGCTCCTGAATTGCCCTTTCTAAGCAAAGTTATAAACATAAACAATTTTTGTTTAGTCTTATGAACCTGTTTCAAATTCCCTCCTTTTCCCCCAAGTTCTTTATTTCTTCCAAGAAAATATGGTCATCGTAACTGTATTATCCCAGTCTGTATCAAACTGCTTATCTTTCTGCTTTGAATAGGTTCAGTTGATTATTGTTTTAATTAATAACAAGTCATGATTACATCATTATTATAATTACTTGCTGACACCTACCATATTTCCCCCAAAATTAGACCCCATCTTATTTTTTTTATTTATTTTTTGCCACCAAAAAAGGCACCAGGTCTTATTTTCGGGGATGTCATCCACTGACTAACCTCACTTGCGTGCATCACCTCCAGTCTCCTTTTCGCTGTCAGAGGCCTTCAGGATCTTCTTCTGTGGCCGGCAAGTCTTTCCTGAAGGCCTCCGCAGGATCCATCCAGAGCTTTGTTATCAGCTCCAGAGGCCTTCAGGAAAACCTTACCAGCCTTGCTGGCTGCAGAAGAAATGGGCCAGCAAGGCAGGTGTCAGGTGTGCAAGGCTACAACTGTTCAAAGGTAAGTAGTAGGGCAGCTCCACTCCATCCCCACCCTAGCTTAATTTTTACCCATCCACTCTGGATGGGTGGTGTTAAGTTCTGCACATGGGTGCAAGGAACGGAGACGAAGCAGTGAACAGTGAACTTCAACTCTTTATTAATCATTCTGAACAGAGCAAAAACCTAGGGCAGCAGCAGCCCTTTTATAGGGCAGGCTGCTGACCTATTAGCCAATGAGAAACATGGAAGTGTTAAACTCTTGAACCAATGAGAGTGGCTCGTTAATAGCCAATCAGATTCCCCAGAACGGACCAATCCAATATCGCTATTATCAGCCAATCAGAAGTGCAGGATTAGAACCCTGCTTTTTCTTTAAGCTTTGTAAAAACTTTATTTAAGCGCTTTTATTAGTTTATAACACCCCTTCCCCCCGGGTTCCGTTTGAGGGGTGCGGTGATGTAATCCCTAAGATATGTAGGTTGTTTTAACTGTCTATTAGATTTGCACTGTCCCACCGGTTCCCGTCTGCAGTCTGGCTTTAGTGGGACATTTTTGGACATATCTGGTACCGGCGGTTCCGCATTCTCACTGGACGACTCGGTGCCGCTAATTCTGTCATTGTTGTTGTCCTCCAATCTTTGTGGGCTAGCCTCCGATGAGGTATTCCTCTGTGGCGAGGACACTCCCCTCCCTGATTTTTCTTCATTTATCGCACCCAATCGCTGACTTCCTTCGCTTCTGCTCTCCACTATCTCGAATTCGGTTTCTTCGACATCCCCTCCCCCTTCAGTTTGGGAGTCACAGGAATCACGAGAACTGGGTTGTAGCCTAGAGCGAAGCTGATCTATATGGTGTTCCCATATTTTTCCATCGCAGGTTTGCACATGGTACAATCTGGGCCCGGTGGTTTGAATTACGGTTGCTTCGACCCATAATGGTTCGTCGGAGAGGTTTTTAGCAAAAACTAAGTCACCTACCTTGAACTCGCGGCATTTTCCGCTAGATCCACAGGGTTTCTCTGGCTCGTAGGAAGGGTGAAGCCGGTCGAGGTGGAAACGGAGCTTGCGTCCCATCAACAGTTCAGCTGGCATCTTGTTGGTGATGCTCTGTGGAGTGATGTGTTGGAGTAGGAGTATTCTGTTTATTTTTTCATCAATGTCCCCATAGTCCATTTTGTGGAGAGTTTTTTTAACAAATTGTACCATGCGCTCGGCCCTGCCGTTAGCCGCAGGGTGCACTGCTGAAGTTAGCGCATGGTGGATGCCCCGATCTGCTAAGTATTGTTCAAATGCCAGGGCGGTGAACTAGGGTCCGTTGTCGGAGACCAGAACGTCTAGCAGCCCGTGCGTTGCAAATAGCCTGTTCAATTTTCAGATGATGGACTCCGTTGTAGTATTCTTCATTTCGTGGATCTCGAGCCAGTTGGAATAGGCATCCACTGTTAGGAGGAACATATGTCCTTTAGTAGGCCCCACAAAATCAACGTGGATGTGGGACCACGGCCCCCGGGGGGTTTCCCGTTCTGTTGGAGTTGCTCTAAGTGGGGCACTGCTGACTTCTTGGCACTTTAAGCAAGTCTTTACCCTGGCTTCGATCTGTTTGTCGATGCCCGGCCACCACGCATAGCTTTGTGCGAGCGCTTTCATATGCACGATGCCTGGGTGACCATCATGCAATGTTTTCAATACTGCTTGTTGTAACCGCTCTGGGACAACGACTCTATCTCCCCATAGGATGCAGCCTTTTTGCGAAAAAAGTTCTGTTTGCCGGTTTCTGAAAGGGGTGAAATTGTCAGAGGTTTGTTCTATTGGCCATCCTCTTTCGACCCAGTTAAGAACTCGCACCAAGACAGGATCTCGTTTTGTTTCAATTGCAATGTCTCTGGCTGTTAGCAGTGGTGAATGTAGCATTTCAATCTGGAGTGTCGTAAGGGTTGGAGCTGGGTTGTCGACAGTTTCCGGAAGTGAGGCACAACTCAATGCATCACCGTGGGAAATGGCTTTCCCCGGGCGGTGTTGTAATTTATAGTTGTACACAGCTAAAAACTCTGACCAGCGAGTCATTCTAGATGACAATATATAGGGGGTTGGCTTGTCTCCTGCTATAATCCCTAGCAAAGGTTTGTGGTCGGTAACAATAGTAAAAACTCGTCCATACACATATTCATGAAACCGTTTCACAGCAGATACAACAGCAAGAGCCTCTTTGTCGATCTGGCTATAGTTACACTCAGCCTTTGATAGGGTCCTTGAAAAATAGGCAATAGGGGCCTCACTACCATTTGGTAACACACGACTCAAAATGGCTCCTACTCCAAACGGTGACGCATCACATGTAATTGTTAAAGGCAGAGTCTTGTTATACTGCATTAAAACAGCATCTGTGGTTAGTAAGTTTTTCACTTGTCAGAATGCGTGCTCCTCGTGATGTCCCCAGACCCAGGTTGCTTTTTTGTCGAAAAGTCCATGTAGGGGCTCAGCTATGGTCGCTTTCTGGGACAAGAAGATGTTGTAAAAGTTAATGAGCCCCAGGAAAGCTTGGAGATCAGTTTTATTTCTGGGTCTTGGGGTGCTTTTGATTGCCCTCAGTTTGCTATTAGTGGGGTGGATGCCCTGCTTATCGATTAGGTACCCCAGGAACTCTACTTTGTCTGTACACAGTTGACATTTATTTTTTTTAATCTTAAGGCCAGAGTCTTTAAATTTCTGGAGAACCATTTTAAGCCACTTTTCTGGTATTTCTCTATTTGGGGCAGCAATTAAAACGTCATCAAAGTATGGCACGACCCCCTTGATTCCTTGCAAGAGTCTCTCCATCAGAAAAATCCCTGGGGCTACGCTCACTCCAAATTGGAGTCGGTTGCACTTAAAGGCGCCTTGGTGTGTAACGATCGTCTGTGCCTCTGTGGTTTTTTTATCTACAGGCAGTTGTTGGTAGGCCTGTGCTAAATCCAATTTAGCAAAGACTTTTCCGCCCCCCAGGGAATGGAGAAGGTGTTGTACCACCGGTACCAGGTAAGCGTTCTGTTGAAGGGCGTGATTAAGGGTAGCCCGGTAGTCCCCACAAATCCTTAATGATCCATCCGGTTTGATGGGTATTACAATTGGGGTTTCCCAACGAGCATGGTCAGTTGGTTCTAAAACACCCTGGGCTATTAATTTATTGAGCTGCTCGTCAATTTTTGGTTTAAGGGCAAAAGGTACCCGATGAGGCTTAAGGCGGATGGGGGCTACTTCAGGGTTAAGGTTAAATGATATCGGGGTCCCCTTGTACTCGCCTAGTTTGTCTGCGAAAACATCCTGGAATTCCTGGATGATGGCCTCCTCCCAGTCGTTGCTTCTGGTTTGGTGAATGCCGGCTACCTCGATCCCGAGTGGGGCGAACCATTGAAGACCTAACAAGCTAGGATGGTCACGGTCGACAACAGTCAGTGGTAATGATGCAGTACGATATTTGAATGATACTTGGACTTGGCTGGATCCAACGACCGGAATTCGGTTCCCCTGGTAATCTTTGAGTATGATTCTTTGGGCTTTGCGTCTTGATGCCAGATGGCAGGGATTAATTGTTTAAGAGTCTTCCAGGAAACCATCAAGAGGGACGATCCTGAATTGACTTCCATCACACAAGGCTGGTTTTCAATGGCGACCTTCACTCAGATCTTCTTTGCATCTAGCGATGAGGCGTGACCGATTGTAATGGTTTGGTGTGCCTCTTCTCTTCTCGATAAAATGGCCAGTGTTTTATTTCTGTAGGAGTGGTTGTCCCATTGGTGGTTCAAATGTTCCCGACTCACAGGGCGATTCCCTGTGGTCTGGCAGTAGTTTTTTCCCCTCTGAAGTGGGCTGGATCCTTGCTTGCTTCTACAGACCTTCCCGATGTGGCCTCTTTTCCCTCAGAAATGGCAGAGCACGTCGAGGAATTTGCAGTCTGATTGCGTTTGCCCCACAACCCACGCACTTGGTGCGGTAGTCTTTGATTCCGCTGATGGCATTGGTCACGTTTAGACTGGAGCTGGTTGACTTCCTCCTCATCACTTTCTGATGGTGATTCAAGGTCCTCGTGGTGGGTCGCTGTTGTGTGTCTCTCTAGGCGAGGTGAGGTATCGCTGGCGAGTTGATGGAGTGGTGCGTTGGTGCGGCGCATTCAGGCAGCTAACTTCCTGGTTGCTTCTGCTGCAGTAGCGTCTTTGATGACATCAGCAAGGTTGATGTCCCCTTTTGCCATGATCTTGCTCTGTATCGTCTGGTCATCTAATCCCAGAACTATTCGGTCTCTCAGAGCTTCTTCGAGGTCTGCGAACTCACAGAGGCCTCCCAGGTTCCGGAGATCCGCGATGAAATCTGCAACGCTCTCTCCCTTCCGCTGGTCCCTCTGGTAAAATTCATGTCTTCGGACAAGCATTGGTACGGCGGGTGCATAGTGGGCCCATAGAAGGGGCTCGAGGACGTCCCAGTCCATGGTTTTCACCTCAGCCAGTTTCGCTAGTGCCTTGGCCATCTTAAAGACGGCAGGCCCGCAATGGGTCAGGAACACTGCTCGCTTTTTCCCCATAGTGGCATCCTTCAAGTTGCTGGTCTCCAGAAACATCTGGAACCAGTCTATGTACGAGTCCCAGTCTTCTTGTGCCGGGTCAAATGGAGCGGGTGGTATGGCGCCACCGGACATGGTTCCGTTGTCAATGTGCCTTCAGCCACGTTCTCTGTTTGGTGCTCTGTAGTGTTCAGTCAGCTCTGATGTCTCCGAATCCCACCCTCGTCGCCAGTGTTAAGTTCTGCGCCTGGGTGCAAGGAACGGAGACGAGACGGTGAACAGTGAACTTCAACTCTTTATTAATCATCGTGAACAGAGCAAAAACCTAGGGCAGCAGCAGCCCTTTTATAGGGCAGGCTGCTGACCTATTAGCCAATGAGAACATGGAAGTGTTAAACCCTTGAACCAATGAGAGTGGCTCGTTAACAGCCAATCAGATTCTCCAGAACGGACCAATCCGATATCGCTATTATCAGCCAATCAGAAGTGCAGGATTAGAACCCTGCTTTTCTTTAAGCTTTGTTAAAACTTTATTTAAGCGCTTTTATTAGTTCATAACAGGTGGAATCTTAATTAGGGCTTATTTTGGGCACGCATGTAAAAATCAAGCTAGGACTTTCAAGGTAGGTCATATTTTTGGGGAAACAGGCTATCTTCTCAAACATTTGCAGGGTTTAGGAAAAGAGAGAGTTTGAAACTGACCCATGGAGTTACTTCTTTGTGATTGTGACTTTGTGTCTTAGATGCCAAAGGCATGACATTTTCCCATAAAGATTAATCCAAGTGTTTTGTTTATGGCTGTGGGATTTTCACCTGGATCTGTTCCTGCCCAGTGCTTCCAAAATCCAAACTCTCAGAAGAGCCTCTAACTCACATCTGAGCTACTGGAGCAAAAATCCTCCTAATCTATTTGGAGTAAATGACATAAACAGCCTGGACTGTAAAACTTCTGGTCAATGTTTTAGGGTGAACTCTGGTTTTATAAAATGCCTTTTTTTTTTTAGCCTCAATGATGGAAAAAAGTTTTCAACGGAGTTCTTTCCAGAAAAAAAGGAATGCCAAGCCCTTTCTTTTAGGCTGCCAAGAAAGCTGCATGAATATATCTGAATGTCTGTGGAGATTCTTGGTCATCCAGGTCATGGTTATCCCAAAGGTGCTATTTTTCAAGAGGCATCTGGACTTTCTGGTTTTTCTCTGAAGACATTTTGCTTCTCATCCAAGAAGTTTCTGCTCAAGAGAAGCTAAACATCTTCAAAGAAAAACCAGGAAGTCTAGTTGCCTCTTGAAAAGCACCTTTGGGATAATATATGTGAATATTATCACTATATGGATAACTGCATGGATTGGTCAAAATATACGCAGGATATAGATCATTACAAGAAGTAATAGATGGAAACTAATCAAGGAGAGAAGCAACTTAGAGCTAAAGGAGAAATTTCCTGACAGTGAGAACAATTAATCAGTGGAACTACTTGCCACTAGATGTTATGGATGCTTCATCCCTGGAGGGTTTTAAGGAGAGATTGGACAGCCTTTTTGTCTGACATGGTATAGGGTCTCCTGCCTGAGAAGGGGATTGGACTAGAAGACCTTCAAGGTCTCTTCCAACTCTGTGATTCTATTATGGTGCTGCAACTGAAGCCCACCTGCACGTATAAAACATGAGGCGCTTCTATTGTGATGCTGTGCCCATTATCTTGCAGAGTTTCAACCCAACTACAGATCCTGCTGGCTTGGAGCCAAAGACACTTCAAAGGTGATCACTTTATGAGATATATAAATACTTGTCCTTGTCAATAAGGAAACAGGTGTGGTATGCTGGGTGCTCTGCAGTGGATAAGAAGATGCTCTAGAGTGTTATAAACACAGCACGAAAAATCATCGGTTGCTCTCTTTCTTCTCTGGAAGAAATTGCGAAGACCAGACTCCTCTCTAGAGCACTAAAAATCTCCACAGACTGTTCTCATCCTGGACATTCATATTTTGATCTGTTACCATCAGGGAGGCATTATAGGTGTCTTAAAATGAGGACTAATAGACTGAGAAACAGTTTCTTTTCCAAGGCATTTTTAAACTATCTAACTTACTATATGTTTTAGCTAGGTTTTGAATAGGATTATTATTGTTGTTGTTGTTGTTGTTACTGTAGAACATAGAATAAGAGGGCTGGGAGGGACCTCAGAGATCTTCCAGTCCAACCCCCTGCTCAAGGCAAGAGAGCTTATACCATCCAGGTCAAATGGTTGACCAGTGTTTCAAATCCAGGAACTATTCTTGGAGAGAACAAGCAGGTTTAGGGTTAGGGTGATCTTAACCTCTTCGCTGCATCCTTTAGATTTTATCTCTTTCGTTTCTCTTTCATAATATCTGTCATAAAACCTTCCCTGCTACTGTACTGTTGCTGAGTCTGTTATGAGCTGTGACAGAAAGCAGCTAACATTGAGTGACATTTCATGGCCTGGTGTTGCTACTCAGGGATAGAACAGGAATAGAAATGAAAATGGAATAGAAGAGAAATAGAAGAAAGTAGAATAGAAATAGAACAGAGATATAGAATAGAATAAAAAATATAATATAGAATAGAAATAGAACAGAAATATAGAATAGAATAGAATAGAATAGAATAGAATAGAATAGAATAGAATAGAATAGAAAATAGAAAATAGAAAATAGAACAGAAATAATAGAATAGAATAGAAAATAGAATATAACAGAATAGAAATAATAGAATAGAAACTTAGAATAGAATAGAAATAGAATAGAAATAGAACAGAAATATAGAATAGAATAAAAATATAATATAGAATAGAAATAGAACAGAATATAGAAAATAGAATATAACAGAATAGAAATAATAGAATAGAATAGAAACATAGAACAGAAATAGAACAGAAATAGAATAGAAATAGAACAGAAATAGAATAGAAATATACAATAGAATATAGAGGATAGATTAGAACAGAAATATAGAATAGAATATAGAGGATAGAATAGAACAAAAATATAGAATAGAAATTGAATAGAAATATAACAGAACAGAAATATAGAATAGAAATATAGAATAAAATAGGAGCTGGAAAGGACTTGGAGGTCTTCTAGTCCAGCCCCCTGCTCAAGCAGGAGAACCTATACCATTTCAGACAAGTGGCTGTCCAGTTTCTTCTTCAAAGCCTCCAGTCATGGAGTGCCAACAACTTCTGGAGGCAAGCTGTTCCACTGGTTCATTGTCCTCACTGTGAGGAAGTTTCTCCTTAATTCCAGCTTGCTTCTCTCTTTGACCAGTTTCCAACCATTATTTCTTTTCTTGCCCTCTGGTGCATTGGAGAATTATTTTACCTTCTCTTCTTTGTGGCAAGAATTTCCGAAGCTAAAGGAGGTGATTGTTAAGTGAGTTGTACTCCATTTTATGACTCCTTCCCCATCGTTCTTAAGTGACACACACAATCACTGGACAAGTCTAGCATCCCCCATTTACTTGAGAATTGGCTGTTGCAAACAGCGAACACATAACCCTGGGATGCTGCAACTGTCAGAAATACACGTCAGTCACAAAGCACCCGAAATTTTCATCACATGACCACTAGGAGGTTGTAACGGTCATAAGAGCGAGGACCAGTCATAAGTCAATTTTCTCAGTACTGCTGTCCTTTTGGAGGGTCGCTAAGCGAACTAAGTCAAGGATTACAAAAAGTTTCAGCACCAATTGATTTTTTAAAAATCTGACAGAAGAGAAAAAAAAATTAGGGAATCATGCATGTTCCTTTCATTTGGGCACAAATGAAATCAAGGTTCATCGAGCCCTTGTTCTGACTTTTTTCACCAACAGTACAGGTAGTACTCAACTTACAAAAGTTCATTTGGTGACCTGCAAAGTTACAACGGCTGTGCTGGTTAGACAGTATATACTGAAGTTTAGGAATGAGAGCTGCTCCCTTAAGGGAATGCTTCATGGGAAATGTAGTTAATGCCTCTTGGGAGATGTAGTTCATGTCACGTGGTCACATCTGTAATCCTGATTGGTCACTGACTTGATCTCTGTTTGGGCTGAGGGAGTTTGGGGGCATTCTTACATGGACCCCAGCATCATGCTGGAATGTTCTTTTGCCATAATGCTATGGGATGAAGGTAGCCACCTTTTCACTTTCATGTCCCAAGACTCCTGTGGGACAGCAGTTAAACACTACAAAGGCTTCCATGCAAAGTTAATTTATTGGATTTATTAGGCATCCTCAAAGTACAACTCACATTTACGTTGAGATTCATCTAACGTCCAATCTTTGCCTCAATAGTGTAGAAAGATGATTATCTTCATCCCATAGGGTTATGGCAAAAGAACACTCCAGCCCAACCAGAAATCAAATCACTGACCAATCAGGATTACAGATGTGACCACGTGACATGAACTACATCTCCCAAGAGGCATTAACTACATTTCCCATGAAGCATTCCCTTAAGGGGGCAGCTCTCATTCCTAAACTTCAGTATATACTGTCTAACTAGCACAATGACAATGAAAAATGAGACTTAGAACCAATTTTCACAGTTACGACTGTTGCAGCCATCCCCATGGTCACATGATCAAAATTCACGTGCTTGGCAACTGGTTCATACTTACGACAGTCACAGTATCCCAGGGTCACGTGATCCCCTTTTGCAACCTCCTGACAAGCAAAGTGAATGGGGAAGCGGGAGTTCACTTAACAATGGTGGCAAGAAAGATCATAAACAGGGCAAAACTCACTTAACAGCTGTCTCACTTAGGAACAGAAATTTGGGGCTCAATTGTGGTCATAAGTCAAGGACTACCTGTACCACTTTGAAGACAATGAACCTCAAGGCAGTATCAAATCCAAGGTGGACCCAATCTAAACGAATTATACCCAAATCCCTTGTTTCTGATTAATTTGAATAATTCCACCTTCTAAATCCATGTCTTTATTGTACATCTATTGTTTGAAAACCTTACTTAGTATTTCAGTGGTACTCTGGCACGAGAGCCATTTCTAGCTGTTTTTAGGAACAATTGCAGTGGATCTGATGTATTTTTGTTAACTAGAGTAGAGTTGGAACAGAGTTGGAAGGGACCTTAGAGGTCCAACCCTCTGCTTAGGCAGGAAACCCTATACCACTTCAGACAAATGGTTATCCAATTTCTTCTTAAAAATTTCCAGTGTTTAAAGCTAGATGGTTTATTTAAGCAATTTATATCCCACCATCTCGTTTTCACAATTCAGAATATACTGAATTAGGTTTTTCAAAAGTAACACAGAAAGCCAGAAAACTAAAAAATAAAACCATAATTAAAGCAACTCTAGAAACAATACCACTGATTAAAAAATATTCAGTGTTTATTTTATTTTATTTATTTATTTTATTTGGTTTGTCAATTGCTTACAAGATAATAGGTATAAGTAAAAACATAGTTATGAATACAAGGATACATATAAGAAAAATAAAAGCAACAATAGGACAGGGAGGGTAGGCAGGCACGTTGGTGCGCTTATGCACGCCCCCTACAGGCCTCTTAGGAAAGGGGTGAGGTCAACAGTAGACAGTCTAAGGTTAAAGTTTTTGGGGTTTGGGGAAGAAACCACAGAGTCAGGTAGAGTATTCCAGACATTGACCACTCTGTTGCTGAAGTCGTATTTCCTGCAGTCAAGTTTGGTGCGGTTTACCTTGAGTTTTTATCTATTGTTTGCTCTTGTGTTGTTATAGTTGAAGCTGAAGTATTCATTGACAGGTAGGACATTGTAATGTATGATTTTATATACTATACTTTGATCAGACCGAAGGCAGCATAGTTCTAGGTTTTCTAGGTCTACAATTTCAAGTCTGGTGGTATAAGGTCTTCTGCAACGAGTAGAGGAGTGGAGAACTCTTCTTGTGAAATATTTCTGGACTTTCTCAACTGTGTTAATATCAGATATGTAATGTGGGTTCCAGACTGCTGAGCTGTATTTGAGTATTGGTCTAGCAAATGTTTTGTATGCTCTAGTTAACAGTGTAATATTACAGAGAAAAAGCTATGTAAGATTAGGTTAACAACTCTTAATGCCTTTTTGGCTATATAGTTACAGTGGGCTCTAGCACTTAGATCATTAGAGATGAGTACTCCAAGATCCTTGACAGAGTTTGGATCATCAACAAGGTCTTGACTATTCAGCCTGTATTTTATTTTCTGATTATTTTTTTTTGCCAATATGTAAGACAGAGCATTTATTTGTTGAGATTTGAACTTGCCATTTGTTTGACCATTCTGATATATAGTCAAGGTCTTTTTGAAGGGTAGCAGTATTGTCTGTGGTGTTGAATAGCTTTACATCATCAGCAAAGAGAATGCAGTTGCTCTTGATATGATCACAGAGGTCATTTATGTAGAGTATGAAAAGAGTTGGTCCAAGAACACTGCCTTGGGGTACACCACTGTAGACAAGTACAGAATTTGAAAGGATGCTCCCAATTTTGACCATTTGTTGTCTGTTTGATAAGAATGCTTCTATCCAGTATTGCAGGTGTCGAGAGATACCATAAGATTTTAGTTTTAGGAGTAGTTTGTTGTGTACCACTGAATCAAAGGCTTTAGAGAAGTCTATGTAGATTGCGTCTATTGCTTTGCCCTGATCGAGTTGTGTAGTCCATATGTTTTTTCAGTATAAGAATTGCAGATTACAGGATAGTTTTTTTCTGAAACCAAATTATTTATTAGAGAGTAGGTTGTTTGTCTCTAAGTGGAAGATAATGGATTGGTTGATAATTGATTCCATGACTTTACAGGTAATGCAGCATAAGGAGATTGGTCTGTAATTTTCAACTAGGCTGGGCTCTCCCTTTTTGAAGATGGAGATGACCGTGGCTTGTGACCATAGTTTTGGCAAGGAGCTGGTCCTGAAAGATAAATCTCTTTCAGCCTACACATTGGACTCACCCTAATTTCTTGGCCCCAGAATTTTGGAGGAAAGCCAGATTTTAAAAACAGCCTATTCTTTTTTCATTTTACAGCATATATTTTTTGTTTCTGTTTTTCCCCTCCCTAAGGTGAACGGATTTTAAAACAATCAGTGAGCTGGATTGCCAATGGACAAAAACCCTACAGCCTTTCGACCAAACACAATTCAGACAGTAAGTCATTTTCCACTTTGTGCAGTTCTGTTTTAAGAAAATTAAGATGCCATATACTTGCTATTATGTTTTAAACAAATTAAGATGGCTTAGTTTATGAAAGATCCTGTCAGTCTGTCTCTATGCACTTTGATAATGGAAAACAGATTAATCCTTGCTAAAGCTTAATTCATTCTGGCTAACACCCCAAGAAACATATTGTTTCCTTTTGCTAAAAGCTAAAACCAAGTCTACAGTAGTTGTCAACATCTCTGTTCAGTTTATAAACCAGACATTTCCTGACACTGTAAATCCCAAAAGGGAATCTCAATTTTACCAAGCAATTTATGCTGAAGATTAATGTTAGATTAATTGCTGCAAAGACAAAGTGTTTAAAATAATAGATATCTTTGGAAGCTATGTGCAACCTTAACCCCCATCCTGAGTGAAATATACAGGCTATCCTAACTACAAAACGCTGTGGACAGAAGACAGGCTTCTCCTGACTCCATCCATAGTGGAGAATGGAAGAATATCACCCTTAGAATAGTGTGGGAGTATGAATGGATTTCCAGAAATTTTGCAAATCCTTCCATTCCTCACCATTCAGTCAGAGCTGAAGAAGCCTCTTGGATGAGAAGTGAAACATCTTCAAAGAAAAAACAAAGAAAAGTCCCATTGCCTCCTGAAAAAAGCCCCTTTGGGACAACCATGACCTGGATGGCTGAGAACCTCTACAGACTTTTAGCTAGGTAATTTGGGATGAACACCTTTTGAATGGGGTGGGAGTAGGAATGGATTTCCAGAGGGGGGTGGGAGATTGCAGGCTATAAGAACCATTTGCACTACTCAGGTGACCCTGAGGACACAGAAGAACCTCCAAGTGTTTCAAGGACCCTCTAAAAGGATGCAGATGACCAGCTGTTTTGCAAGGAATAGAAATCCTTCCATTCTCCACTATCCTGTCAGAGCTGAAGAAGCTTCTTGTTCAAAAATAAAACCAAAGGAATTCCAGTTGCCTCCTGAAAAAGCATCTTTCTTAAGTAGCCTTTTTATTCCTGGCTTGGAACTGGACCTGCAATAATTTAAAAGGATTTTTTATAAGAGGATGTATCACTGGTATTTAATACCAGATAAGCTATCGAAGGTGTATAACGGCGTGTCAAATGAATGTTGGAAGCATAAAAGTAAAGAGGGGACTTTAGAAGCAACAGATGGAAGCTAATCAAAGAGAGAAGCAACCTACAAACTAAGGAGAAATTTCCTGACAGAACAATTAATCAGTGGAACAGTTTGCCTTCAGAAGTTGTGGGCCATCACTGGAACTTTTTAAGAAGAAACTGGACAATCATTTGCTATAGGGTCCCCTGCTTAAACAGGGGGTTAGACTAGAAGACCTCCAAGGTCCCTTCCAGCTCTGTTATTCTATTCTATTCTATCCTTTATGGTGGATATGTGATAAAGAAAAAAAAACATGATTCATATTTTAATCCAGAAAATTCTGAAAATGAGGATATTTTGAAACATGATTCATATTTTAATATAGAAAATTCTGAAAATAATATAGAAAAAGATGAAACTTTCCTTTTGGATCTAATGGAAAAAGACTTGGAGAAAAAAAATGGAACTTTGATACTATATATGTTGACAGCAGCATCATTATTATATGCACAAAAGTGGAAGGACACTTTGATTTGTATGATGGATGAAGGTCTGCAGAAGCTGATGGGAGTTGGCTGAAATGGCAAAATTGGCTATTTTGGTTAAAAAAAAGAATATAAGTACTTTGTTTCCACATGGAGACCATTTCCGAACTTTGTGCTTGAAGTGGAAAATATTGGAACTTTGATTTTGGGTTTTACCGATTAGATTGATAGATCCTTATAGAAATGGCTTGTTCATGTTATTATGAAAAAGCAAAATGTTGTGATTTGATGCTAATGCCTTATTTTATTGCAACAGAGAGTTGGAAGTCAATGTTTCTTTTTCTTTTTCCCAACCCTTCCTCATTTCTTTCATCCCACCCTTCCCCCCCACCCACTGCGTTCCTATTTAACTGTGTATGTTGTATCTTATTTTATTTTACAACTCAATAAAATGTTTGACTTGGCAAAAAGCAAGCCTCCATTTTATTCCCAGCTTGGAACTGGATTTTTTTTCCTATAACGGTAAGGATGACCATTCATGGACTATGAATGCTAACATGCTTGTGAAGAAGGCACAAGAAGAGACTGTACTTCCTGAGAATGCTCAGGTGTCCGGATTCCGGCAGTTACTCCAATTAAATCATGAACCTTGAGCCACATTCCCCAAACTAAAGACGATTTATTTGAAGTTAACATTCTACACTTCCGGCACTAACCTGGGCATAGCGAACTCTGAGACATGTAATTCACTGTCACCCTTGATCCTGCTTCCCCCCACCCCAACCTTCTGGGTGTATCATCCAATGAAAAATGTCCATAGCCAAGAGTCATCAATCATGCTCTCCAATTAGATTTTTTTTTCAAGGCAGAAGCTTCAGCCATCTAATCAGTCTTTGAAGAAAATATGAATGGAATGTACTTTCGATTCCACACTGTTGCCTGCTCTTTGAAACTCCCCCCCCCCCTCTTTCTGTTGTCAACTATGAAACGTGAATACAAACTGTTTTATGAGTTGACATCAGGAAGATAAATCTATCTCAGCATCAACTTCTGTTCTACGACCGCAGCACCATTGAGAGTATCCTGACATACGGCATTCTTGCATGGTATGGGAGGAGCTCTGTAATGGACAAAAAAGCTCTAAGGGAATCATTAAAACTGCCCAGAATATCATTGGGCTCCAGCTACCAGCCTTGGATGACATCTTCACATCTCGCTATTTGAGGAAGTCGCACAACTTTCTCAGAGACTCTTCCCATCCGGCTCATAATCTTTGTGTACTGTTGCCTTCTGGCAGAAGATACAGAACAATTAAAACTCGGACCACAAGTTTTCTGAACATTTTTTATGCAAAAGCTATAATTGCCCTTACAATGAACTTAAGGGCCACTATCAGAGAGCTGTTGGACAGTATTACTTGATCTGTTGTGTGGATGCTTGTTAGGGGCGGGGAATTTTGGTGGGTGGGAGAGTGTTTGGGGATTGTCATGTGTGTGGGTGTGCGCATGTTGGGCCTGGTCTCTGGGTGTTATGTGAATTTTGTTGTATGGGTATACTGTGCATATATGTACGGTAACAATAAAGTTATCAGCGTTCCAGAAAACCTCCACTCTAACCAATAACTCTGAGACAGACAACTTCTCAAAAGTTCTTTTTATTTTGGATAATAAACTGGCCCATCTGGGGAATCTCGAATCTGAAAGTTCTGGGCTTCCTTGCAAAAAGTAAAAGCTACAAACCCACCCCCTGCACCCATTATCACATCACGTGCCCCAGTCACCATCTGTCCCAACTTGAGACTTCCCCTCACTTATACGCTTAACAACATGAACTTGAATTAGAAAAAGAATGTTATTATGTCAAGCTACACACACTCCAAGACATTACCCCATCCCACTTTCCCAGGCTCAAATGTGGGAGCATCTGGTCTCAATATGGCTTCCAAAGCTGACCAAAGTATTATCTTATGACAATTTCCCCTTTCTGCAGCCTTACAATTTGCAGTGCGTCTTCCTCTCTTTCTTCTTCAGACCAAGAAACATGGACCAGCTGGTTCAACATTGATCACCCCGGAGGGAACGGTGATTATGAGCGCTTAGATGCCATTCGCTTCTATTACCGGAACAGGTTGTGTCCAAGTCCCATCCGGATTGAAGCCCGGACCACTGACTGGGTCCCCGCCACCAGTTCGGGCCAGGTGGTCCACTCCAGTGTCCACGAGGGATTCTGGTGCCTGAATAAGGAGCAGCCCCCAGGGCAAACGTGCTTCAATTATGCAGTGCGTTTTCTCTGTCCACCGGGTAAGAGCTGCCTTTAATTTTTTCAGGGAGCAAATAATCATCTTAACGACCACAATTTGAGCCCAACGTTTCCACTGCAGAGTGAGACATCGGTGGAGTGAGTTTTGCCCCATTTTACGACCTTTCTTGCCACTGTTGTTAAGGGAATCGCTGAAGTTGATAAGTTAGTCACCTGGTTGTTAAGTGAATCTGGCTTCCCCATTGACTTTGCTCATCAGGTCGCAAAAGGGGATCACGTGACCCCAGGAAACTGCAATGGCCATAAGTATTCTATTCCATATTTTCTTTTCTTTCTATTCTGTTCTGTTCTGTTCTATTCTTCGCATAGAGAATACTATTCCATTCCATTCCATATTTTCTATTCTATTCTAATTCTATTCTATTCTGTTCTGTTCTATTCTTTGCATAGAGAATACTATTCCATTCCATTCCATATTTTCTATTCTATTCTAATTCATTCTAATTCTATTCTAGTTCTATTCTATTCTATATTCCAATTCTACTCTATTCTTCATTAGTCTATTCTCTCTCCTCTCCTCAATGGGAAGGGCATATAGACAAAACCAATAGATGTAAATGTCAGTGTCCCACTGAAGAGTTCCCACTATAGATTGCAGCTACCCGGGACAAGCAATTTTGGAATCCTGACTGGAGTGAATCAGCTCTTCATTATACCCTTTGCTGTCAATGTGATGGAGCAGTGAAGCTGCTTCTCAAGCCACCCCCAGATGCTTCACTCCAAAAGGAGAGAAGGTCGTATACTTCTAAGTCTTTCTTTTCGAGTCTCCCATGACTCATCTTGCTCAACCTCCTAAGATGGCTGCCGGCTGTGTCTTTCCCCCCAGGGTCCTTGGCTGGCAATTCCAAATTGGTCTGGTCATCATGGTCCACATGGAGCTCCTGTTCTGGAAAATGTGGCCAAGCCGGGCTGCAGACTCGGAGAAAGACATGCCTTGCAGATACCTTCATGGATCCGCACTGCAAGGACATCCGCAAGGAAGAGAGAGCTTGTCTGGGACCCCCTTGCAAAGGTATTTTCTAAGAACTTGATGACTGTGAAATAATGGTGGACTGCAACCGGTTTGGTGAGTGTGTGTTTCGCGCCTAAGGCACCTGCGCACAACACTGAAAATGGACCATTTAGAAGCTTTAGCTGTTTACCTTCCAAGTCAGCAACGGTAAGTCGAACAGCGAGGGGGGAGTGTTCTGACCAAGGCTTCCTGAGACCATAATTACGCACACGCTTAGTCAAAATAACTCGTTTTATTTCAACGCTGAGAATTATGTTCATTCCCAGCCCATAATGAGTCCCAAACAGTCCCTCGAGATGAGCACTCACCTTTATCTCCTTGGAATTGCTGCCAACAACTGAAGTATCAAATGAACTGGGAGAAAAAAAAACCCCAACCAAAATCCAAAATCCACAGTTTAATCCGAACGGAGTGTTGCTTCCTGCAAAGGTTTCCCTACCTTTGCACCTCCTTTATACCTTAGGGGAGGGGCAATCACCTCCCAGCCTTACTCCTGAGTCGCCCCTTTTGTTTCAGCTGCTCTCGCCTTCTAGCAGCTCTGCACACATGTGCACTGGGAACAGGCTCCCCTGGATCCTCTGCCTTGCTGCTGCCAGACTCCGAAGGCTCTGGAGTCAGCACACCACTCTCAGATGGCCCTGGCCCCATCCCTCCATCGGACGCAAGACTCTCATCCGAGTCCTCTCCAGACTCCTGGACTGGTCCCCATTCTTCCCCAGTCTGATTCCACTGCCATCTGCACAGGCTGCCGGTGAATCATAACAGTGCAATTACCGGATAGTGCGGGGCAGAGTGGGTGGGGCCAGCTGATCTTTTGTATTATCAGTTTGCCCAAAGTAGCCCCAACAGGCAGCAGCCCACCACTGCTGTGAAACTAAGTTTAGCAATATGCCTGGAGCCAGGGCATCTAAAGGGGGAGGAGGGCTGCTGTAGGAAAAAAGGGAGAGCAGCTTTGACTACGCGAGTGAAAGAGGACTTACACCTGCCTTATCTGCAGGGGCTGCAGATAAGATGAAGGCAACATCTTGGAGACCCAGCGGAAAAGAGGTTGCCCCAGCTGTGCTTGTACCATAAGTGTTTATTAGCCCTGCTGAAAGGTCCATGTAGAATGAGCAAATCTAGCTGCAAACACAAGATGGCAGCAAAGAGGTACAAAAGATTACAGCTTGTTGCCACCTTGTGGTCATCTGGATTGCCCTAGAACCGGGATGGCAAACCTATGCCACACATGCCGGAAGTAGCATGCAAAGCCATCTTTCTGGGCATGCCAGCCATCACCCGTTGCTCTTCCGGGTTCTGATGCATGCACGCATGCACACCAGCCAGCTGGTCTTTGCATGTGCATTAGAAACCGGAAGACTAGGTGGCCCGTGTGCATGCGCGCATTGGAAAGCTAAGCTTCTGTTTTCCAGCACTTCTGCTTTCACATACCGGGAAGCTGCTCTTTTGGCTTCCAGGTGCGTGCGCTCCCGTTTTGACACTCAAATGTCAAAAAGGTTTGCCACCACTGTCCTACAATCTGCAGCTATGATTAGGAGTCACCATCCTTTTCTCCTTTCCTGGGTGATCTTAAACGGGATGCCTAAGAGGAGAAAAGTCAGGGACTTTTTTGAATTCCTAAACTGCAGGCTAATTTAATAATAATCTTCTGTCATGGGAGGGCATGATGTCTTCATTGCTTTGGGGTGATTCAGATGGGCACCACGGGAGACACTCCTTTGAAATGTATTTGGTATTTTCCCAAAAGCAGTAATGTCAAACTTTTGAACAAAAGTTCTTCCTCTGTTTCTTTGCTGCATGGTTCATTAGGGTATCTCTTGCTTCAGTTAAATTAGCTAAATCAGTGCTTCTCAACCTCAGCCATTTTAAGATGGGTGGACTTCAACTCCCAGAATCCTTCAGCCTCAATTCTGGGAGTTGAAGTCTACACATCTCAAAGTGGATGAGGTTGGAGATGATGGAGAACTTGTGGCTCTCTGGATCTCTCTAAAGGCAACACAGTGCTGGTTATGCTTCCCGTGTTCTTGAGATCTTTTTGGCATTTTTGTGAGGTTTAAAAAACCCTCATCCAGGAGATCCATGGGTGAAAAATGACTGGTTTGTTCCTTCTTCCTCCTCATCTGGCTGATTTTAGAGAGAAAGAGACAATCATCATCATCTGGAGTAACTCATGCTTTTCTTACTCCTTTCAGTTTGCAACATGACGTGTTCCAGGGGTTGGGTGAATGCTGACTGCAGCGCATGTTTCTGCCAAGAACATGTACTCCATGGCACCATTGCTCTCCAAGATGGCGCCCCGGCAGCTGGAGCCCGCCTCTATCTGCAAGCAAAGCCATCCAAGTTCTTAACAGAGTCAGGCCACAGTGGGACATTTGAGGTTCCTGGCGTGTGCCCCGATGGAAAAACCACCCTGCAAATTAAAAAATCCAAGTACGCCACCGCTGTGATCACTTTGTCAGAGAGTGCTGAAAATTACTCGGCTGTCCGTATCTACTTGAAAAGAGCAGGTAAGAAATCATGGGGCTCCAATTCCGCGGCAGAATAGATTTCACAAGTCCTGCAGTTCCGCTATAAACACCTGAGGACAGGAAAAATAGTAACGGGTGGAAGATTATGCAAGGGAGATCCAACCTAGAACTAAGGAGAAATTTACTGACAGCGAGAACAATTAATCGGCTTTCCTCCAGGAGTTGTGGGTGCTCATCACTGGAGGTTTTCAAAAGGAGACTGGACAGTCATTGGTTGTCCTAGGTCTTCTGCTTGAATACGAGGCTGGATTAGAAGACCTCCAAGGTCCCTTCCAACTCAATTATTTTATACTTTAATAGCAGAGAGCATATTTGTCAAAGATCTCTTTTAGTCCCAACCCGTTCTCACAGCATTGATGTCGTTGTGGGGCAAATAAGGGGAGGAAGGATTTTTAGATGTGTTTGCCTCCTTTTTATGAAGCAAGATTCTGCTACCAATTGAATCAAATCAACTTTAACAGGAGTGTTGATTTAACACCAGCCCATCAAGTACTTAGGGCTTGGCAGCACAATGACAGCCAATTGCCAGCCATCAACAGCCCAATCAGCCAATAGGAAGGCCCCACATCAACACGACTCGCAAAACAGGCCGAAGCATATATTTCAGTAGAGCAGGGGTATCAAACTCAAGGCCCAGAGTCTGGATACGGCCTACAGGGCCACCCTGGAAACAGCAAAGGACTGGCCTGCAGTGTCTCTGCCAGAGAAAATGGAGCACATGAGGGGTTGTGTGGGGCTCTGCTGAGCTCCATTTATGCTGGCAGAGGGTTGCAAGAGGTTGTCCCAGCTGGAAATGGAGCTCGGGAGCCCGTTTTCTCTGGCGCCCCCAACATGAGTGACGTCAAGCTGGCCGTGCCCCTCTCCCCCAAGGTCCAACACAACCTTGATGCGGCCCTCGATGAAATCGAGTGTTGACACCCCTGCAGTAGAGAGAAATTCCACAATGATGAGCTCCAGGATGAGATCTTTAATTCCAGCAACCGACCCAAATTGGATCTTGCATCATTGTCCCGGGACACGTATATTTGCTTTCCTTAGAATCAACCTTCCCCAGCCTGGATTCCATGCTGATTTGGTGTGGACTTCGACTCTCCCAAATTCTCAGCAATGATCCCACCGAGACAGGGAATTCTAGGCACTGAAGTCCATCTTTCTTGTAAGGGGGTTGAGGGCACCCTTGCCCTATGTCCATCTGACAGGCTCTTCTGGATGAGTCAGAATGACACATGGAGGGCAGCGAAACTGCCCTTTCCAATTGGTGGGGGTTCAAATGCTTTTTTTTCCTCTTTCAGAAAAACCATACATGACGATGCATCCAGTAAACAAAGCCAGAAGAGAAGGTCAGAGTATGTCGTTCTGTTGTCATGCCACTGGAAATCCACCACCTGGCAAATATTTGTGGTAAGACACTAAAATTTGGTTACGGTAGGAAAACCTAGGCTGCTTGCTTCCAAAATTAAAGATAAATCTTGATTTACAACCGCAATTAGAACTAGAAGAATTTCCTTTGAGTTTTCATTGGAGTTGGGCTTCTCCGGAACCCTGACAGAAGGTGGTTAAGTGACACATGCCTGATTTTGAAAAGCTACAATAGCAACATCTTCATGTGAGGAACATCAACCAGGGTACTTTCCCAGCATTCTCATGCAGGGATCTGAAGCCCATACAGGTCGAGGGCAGCAGGAAATGCATCTGGGTTGTATTTCAAGTCTAGACTAGTTTCCAGATGGAATGTCAATCTCTACTGGATTTCCCCCTCCTCCTCCCCCTCCTCCTCCCTTCTTCTACCTTGGAGGTCTTCTAACCCCCTGCTTAAGGAGGAGACCCTATACCATTTCAGACAAATGACTGTTCAATTTTTCATAAAAGCTTCCAGTGATGGAGCACACACAACCCCTGAAGGCAAATCATTCCACAGATTGATGGTTCACACTGTCAGGAAATTTCTCCTTAGTTCCAGGTTGGATCACTCTTTAATGAGTTTCCACCCATTGCTTCTTGTGTTGCCTTCTGGCTTTGGGAAATATGTTGATTTCTTCTTTGTGGAAACCCCTCTTCGATAACTTCATTAGATAGCAACATCTGGAAGAAATGTGCATTTACAATATTGTTACAATGCTTTGTTGCAAAGACCAGAGGATAACTACCTCAGTTTCAATCACAATAACACACACGAAAAACAATAGATATAAACTCAAAGGAAACAGCTCCAAACTCGATTGCAGAAAATATGACTTCAGCCACAGAGTGGTCAACGCCTGGAACTCACTACCTGACTCTGTTGTTACATCCTTAAACCTCCAAAACGTTAACCTTAAACTGTCTTCCATGGATCTTCCATAGAGTCTGCAAGGGGGCATGCATAAGCGCACCAGCATGCCTACCATCCTTGTCCTACTGTTCCCATTGATTCGTACTCATTTATTATGTATATACTTATACCTGTTTATATGTTTATATGTTATGTTCATACTTGTTTTCTCATACATGCTTGACCAACTAAACTAAATAAATGAAATAAATAAATGGAGACAACAGCCAGTCTACTAGCCCTACTTCCTTGGTAGCTACAGTTAAGGCCAGCCTTGTGAAGCTGACCAGGTTTGCCTTAAGTTAACTTTGTAGCTCAACTTGCCTGGTGAGACAACTGTTTTTCACAGCCATTTTTTCTAAGATCAGAATAATTGGGGGGGGGGGGGGGGGTTTCCTGAAAAACTCCTGCTGCAGACACTTAGACACAAGCTAGTTATGTTTCTGAGTTGCCACTCTGATCTTTATTCTAGGTTCCACAACGATACGCTGCTGGATCCTGCCCTCTATAAATATAAAAGCAACTTGATTTTGAAGAATTTGAAGATGAACCAAGCCGGACGGTATTTTTGCAAGACCAGCAATGAAGCAGGTTCGATCAAGTCAAAAAGTGCAACCCTTTCTCTCACAGGTGAGCTGTTTTGGGGAAGACCTGAGATGGACCAAGATATAGGATAGGTCAGGGATGGGCAATTAATTCCCCCCAAGTGGCCTAATGAGAAACTGGCACTGTTGTGGAGGGCCAAACCAATAGAGCTGTGAAGGTATTTAGGCAGGTGTGCATGTAAATGCATAAATTGGGAGGGGGAGGGAAAATAAAAGTAATCCACACAGTCTGGACATGAAGAGCCAAAGGGCCAGATGTGGCCTTGGGGTGTGGGGTGTCTGTAAAATACTCAGGTCTGGGATAGGTGGTGATGGTGGTAGCTATTATTATTACGGTTGCCCTAAAGAAAAGGGGATCAAGCTATTTTCCAAAGCACCAGAAGACAAAAGAAGAAATAATATGTGGAAAACTAAGCAAGGAGAGAAGCAACCTAGAAGTAAGGAGAAATTTCCTGACAGTTAGAACAGTTAATCAGTGGAACTGCTTGCCTCCAGAAATTATAAATGCTCCAACACTGGAAGTCTTTAAGGAGAGATTAGATAACCATTTGTCTGAAATGGTATGTCCCAAAGGTGCTTTTTCAAGAGGCAACTGGACTTTCTGGTTTTTCTCTGAAGATGTTTCGCTTCTCATCCAAGAAGCTTCTTCAGCTCCCACTGGATGGTGGGGAATGGAAGTCAGAGCTGAAGAAGCTCCTTGGATGAGAAGCGAAACGTCTTCAGAGAAAAACCAGAAAATCCACTTGCCTCTTGAAAAAGCACCTTTGGGGCAACCATGGCCATGATGGACTGAGAATCTCCAGAGACATCTGAAATGGTACAGGGGTTTCTGCCTGACTAGAGGGTTTGGCTAGAAGACCTCCAAGGTCCCTTCCAACTCTGTTATTCTGTTACAGTCTTTGAATGAGAGACACAAAACAGAAACCGTGCAGGTTTCGAAGCAGGCTTAAAGTTGCTAAGGTTGGAGACCCCTGGCTTAAAGGGCAGGGATGGGCTGCCTTGGCATTGGTGGTAGGTAACGTTTTACAAAGATCGCCATACGGAACAGAAGGGAACCTGCCAATGGACAACTTGATTCATTGAGGGGACACCGGGACTTGTTCTAGATAAAAAGGCACCCTGGATTTTTTTTTTTCCTAGACTTTTTTCCCTACAAAGAGAAAAGGGCATCTTGTTTGGAAGTGATCAACCCAAGGTCACTCACCTGGCTTCTATGCCTTAGACAGGATTAGAATTCCACAGGAGTAAAGTTCTTGCTAAGATATAGTATGAACAGAACATGAGGTGATATGCATAACATACAAAATGCATACAGGTAGTCCTCGAGTTACAAATTTTCCTTTACAGACCATTTTATGGTTGTTGTTCACACTTCCGACGCAGCATCCCCCATGGTCATATGATCGAAATTCAGTCTCTTGGCAGCTGGCTCATTTTTATGACTGTTGCACTGTCCTGGATCCCTTACAAGCCAAGTCAATGGAGAAGCCAGGCTCACTTAACAACCGTGTCACTGGTTTAACCACTGCAGTGATTCACTTAACAATGGTGGTGCAAGAAAGGTCGTTAAGATCGGGCAAAATTCACTTTAACAACTGTCATGGTTAGCAGCAGAAATGTTGGGCTCAACTCTGGTCGTCATTTCAAGGCTACCTGTGTTTTCTACTTTTGTGAGGATTTTTTCTTGTAACTCAAACCAGGGCTAAATCAAGGTGGATGGAAGGATTTTTGCTCTCTTGAGACAGGATGATAAAGAAACGGTCACTCCACTCGTCTACCTGGGTGCAGCATTATTTTTAATGGGGTAAAAATTCAAGATGTCATTTTCTCCATCTAGAAAAAAAGTAGAAAAACACGAAGCCCATTTCCCTATATTTCTCTATCCAGAAAAAGTCTAGGAAAAAAAAACCCCAAGATGCCCTTTCCTTATCTAGAAAAAAAGTCTAGAAAATCCAAGCCCCCCCCTTTTCTCCATCCAGGAAAAAAAAAAAAAAAGAAGTCTAGCAAAATCCAAGGTGTCCTTTTTCTCCATCTAGAAAAATCCAAGATGCCTTTTCCTCCCTCTAGAAAAAATATATAGAGAAATCCACACACCCTTTTCTCTACGCAGGAAAAATGTCTAGAAAACCCCGATCCCCCCCTTTCCTTCTAGAAAAAAGTCTAGAAAAATCCAAGATTCCCTTTTCGCTTATCTAGAACAAGTCCCAGTGTCCCCTCAATGCACTGAAGTTGTCTATTTGCAGGTTCCCCCTGCTCCGTATTGTGATCTTTGTAAAAAGTAACCTTCCACCAATTCCCATCTTTTAAGTGTTGTCCCTTAAGACCACTCTTACCAGTGAGACAGCCACAACTTGATAAGTAACCTATGAAATTGATTTTAACAGGAAAGAACCAAGCACCCTGTGACTCTGGGCCTGAGAGTTATCTTATCCGACTGCCCCATGATTGCTTTCAGAACTCAACCAATTCTTTCTACTACGACGTTGGTAGATGTTCACATACTACATGCTCCGGAAAGTTACATGAAGGATTCTGGTGCAAGGACACCATAACTTACTGCTGTGGGGTCTCCAAGATGGAAACATGGGATATAACATGTGCCGGCTATACACTTCCCATCAAGGTCACCAGGGAGTGCGCCTGCCAGAAGTGCACTGAGGTCAAAATCACTGTGCGAGGAAGAGCCGTGGCATCAGATACGGGAGAGCCCATGAGGTTTGGTCACATCTATATGGGAAACAACAGGATCAGCATGACAGGCTACAAGGGCACTTTTTCTGTGCAAGTGCCCCCAGACACCGAGAGACTGGTTCTCACCTTTGTGGATCGCCTGCAGAAGTTTGTAAACACCACCAAAGTGTTGCCGTTCAACAGAAATGGTGGGGCGGTGTTCCATGAGGTCAGGATGTTAAGAAAAAAGCCACCGATCACACTGGAATCCACGGAGGCCAACATGATTTCCTTGGGAGAAATGGAGGGAGAAGATCCAATCGCTGAACTTGAAATCCCACCCAATACATTTTACCGACTGAATGGAGAACTCTACGCAGGGAAAGTGAAAGCCAGTGTGACTTTCCTGGACCCCAGAGATGTCTCCGGCGCAACCACAGCACAGTCTGACTTGAATTTTGTAGATGCCGAAGGGGACATGCTCCCTCTGAGGACATATGGCATGTTTTCGATGGATTTCACGGATGAAATGGCCACCGAATCGCTCAACGTGGGCCAAGTGAAGGTCCACCTGGACTCCGCTCAGATCAAAATGTCGGAACATCTGCAGGGGATGAAACTTTGGTCTCTGAATCCGCAAACTGCTTTGTGGGAGGAAGAAGGGGATTTTGAACTGGACCACAGCAGGCGCGGAAAGCGAGAGGAGAGGACATTTCTGGTGGGCAACATGGAGATACGAGAAAGGAGGCTGTTCAACTTGGACGTCCCTGAAAACAGACGGTGCTACATAAAGGTACGTGCTTACCGAAGCGAGAGATACATGCCCAGTGAACAGGTTGCAGGTGTGGTTGTTTCTGTCATCAACTTAGAACCAAGCCCAGGATATGCTACCAACCCTAGAGCTTGGGGCCGCTTTGATAGTGCCGTCACTGGCTCCAGTGGCGTTTGTGTCCCAGCTTTCTGTGATGACCAAAATCCAGATGCCTACAGTGCCTACGTCATGGCTAGTCTTGGTGGAGAAGAACTTGAAGCAGTTGCCTCCTCTCCCCAGCTTAACCCTTTTACTGTGGGAGTGCCACAACCATACCTCAACAAGCTCAAGTACAGGAGAACAGATCACCTGGATCCCAATGTGAAGAAAACAGCCTTCAGGATCAGCGTGGCCAAGCCTACTCCCAACATTGCTGAAGAGAGCAACGGTCCCATATATCCTTATGAAAAGCTACATGCGTGTGAACTTGCTCTCCCCTCCGCCGCTCACTTCAGGTTTTACAGAGTAGAAGGAGACAAATATGACTACAACACCATTCCTTTTAATGAGGATGACCCTATGAACTGGACGGAAGACTACTTGGCTTGGTGGCCCAAGCCAATGGAATTCAGGGCGTGCTATATTAAAGTGAGGATCAACGGGCCCCTGGAATTGATTGTGAGATCTCGCAACACAGGGGGCACCCATCCACGGACTGTCGGCCAGTTGTATGGCATTAGAGATGTGAGGAGCATCCGTGCTATGGGCCATCCTAACCTTTCAACAGCATGCCTAGAGTTCAAGTGCAGTGGCATGTTGTATGACCAAGAACGCGTTGATCGGACGCTGGTGAAGATTATCCCCCAAGGCAGCTGTTACAGGGAGAGCGTGAACAATATGTTGCACGACTATCTGGTAAACCACCTCCCGGTGGCGGTGAACAATGACTCCAGCCAATATACGATGTTGGCTCCTCTCGATCCACTTGGTCACAACTATGGGATCTATACTGTGACAGATCAAGATCCTCGGACAGCCAAAGAAATAGCTCTGGGACGATGTTTTGATGGGACATCTGATAGCTCTTCAAGAATTATGAAGAATAACGTGGGCATAGCGTTAACGTTCAATTGTCACGAAAGAGACACACGAGAAAACGTGTTCCAGTCCCTAAGGAACGTGCCCAGCAGGTTTCCAGCAAGCCCTTCTAGAGAAAGAACTGGAGTAAGACGACGAAGTGAAAGTCCTGTAGCTAGAGCCCCTCAAAAAGTCCAATAAGCTTTGGTACCCTTGCTCCTCAATGGGCAGCTCTGGGAAAATCCCAGCCCCTCCTATTAATTCATGAACTAGAGACAACCCCATGTGATACCACACATCCTTGCCAATACTTTTATTCAAAGATTTTACACGTGTAATAAGAAATACATCCGAAGAAAAGAAAATACAGTAAAAAGTCAAGCAGCTAAAAGAAGAAAACCTAGATAATCCTTGAGGAGTATGGGAAGGTTCTGCTTATGTGATGCTTTGCATGTGCTTCATGGTGTTTCCTTGGCCTTCAGAGGTCCTCAGAGAAATGCAAGAAGCATCTTCAAAGGGCCAATAATGCATCAGGTAGGTTTTCCCATCTGGTACCATCCAGGTGTGTTGACTTCCATTGTATTAATTCCCAAGTAGCATGGAAGTTGGTCCTTCCTGGCAGAAAGATGCAAGCAGTTCTCAACTTGCAAGCCATTTGTTTGAGGCTATTCAAAGTTACAATGGCATCAACAAAACTCCTTGAATTACGACTGTAGCAGCATCCCCAGAGTTGTGCGAGCAAAATTCGGGCACTTGGCAACCGGCATGTATTTACAATGGTTGTAGCATATGGGGTGAGGTAGGGGGAAATCACGTGATTACCATTTGTGACCCTGCCAGCTGGCTTCCAACAAGCAAAATCCAGCGGGGAAGCTATATTCTCTTAATGATCATATGATTCACCAAAGAACTCCAATGAACAACCATGGCAAAAAAAAAAAAAAAAAAAAAGTCATAAAATCGGGTGTATCTCATAATCTGGTGTATCTCAATTGCTTAGCAGTAGAAATTCTGGCCCTAATTGTGGGGATCATGTTGAGGATTACCTGCACCAGATGGGAGGCATTTAAATTATATTTTTTTAAAAATAGGCAGCTGGTAGCTAATAACAGCTGTGTAAAATTGAATCGAGTCATTTTGCATTTGGGGTATTAAAAGCCAAGATTTCTGGGGAATCAAAGCACCTCTAGGTCTTGGATTCTCATCAACGGTATGCTAAACAGGGCTTATGTTGCATGAATAAACCACCATTGGCTGAGTTTGCACAGTATGTTAAACCACAATGCTATTTTTGGCTTAACAAGTTGAATGACAGCAGCATTCATGATTTACTTCCTGAAAGAAATTCTTGAATTCAGCAATAAAATTAAAGATGATAAATTTCCATCTATTTTTTAAATGTTTTGCAAGTGCTTTCACCTGGCCACATATCTGCCAATAGAAATGGGTCCGTAGCCCAGGCCATTGGTAAATGCCTTCTGAATTAAAAATTTGCTGTTCTGAAACACCAGTTTTAGAATATTGTGTTTAAAAATATTGCTGGCCTATTCCTAAAAAAAAGGCTAAAGCATTAATAATCTATTTATATAATTATGGGCCTGCATTTCTGTAAATAATTAAACATTATACAAAGTTAGCAGAAAGGATGGGGAGAGAGAATACGCAAAATAAAGGAATATATGCTTGCTGGATAAAGATTTGTTTTGCTAAATTTTAACTTGGGGGCTGTACCTTTTTTTTTTGCAAAGCTCTGTATACACGCAAAACAACAAAGTAATAATAATCACAATAAAGATACCAATAAGACAAGGTGGTGGAACAGATGAGGATAAAAGGTTCTAGATTTAGGCAAGAAAAACCAAATGCACAGGTATAGTATAGGTGGTACATGGCTCAATTTTTGCAACTATGAGAGAGGCCTTGGGGTCCTAGTGGACAATCATTTAAATATGAGGCAGCTGTGTGCTGCAGCTGCCAAAAAAGCCAATGCAATCCTAAGTTGCATTAACAGAGGGATAGAATCAAGATCACGTGAAGTGTTAATATCACGTTATAATGCCTTGGTAAGATCACACGTGGAATACTGCATCCACTGCTCACTACAATGTAAAAAAGATATTGAGACTCTGGAAAGAGTGCAGAGAAAAGATGGTTAGGAGACTGGAGGCTAAAACATATGGTTGCTGGAACTGGATATGTCTAGTTTAATGAAAAGGACTAGAGATGGCATGATAGCAGTATTCCAATATCTCAGAGGCTGCCAAAAAGAAGAGGGTGTGTGTGTGTGTCAAGCTATTCCCCAAAGCACCTGAAGGCAGGACAAGAAACATTGGATGGAAACTAATCAAGAAGAAAAACAATCTGGAACTAAGGAGAAATTTCCTGACAGCTAGAGCGATTAATCAATGGAACAGCTTGCCTCTAGAAGTTGTGAATGCTCCAAGCTTTTAAGAAGAGATTTTCTGAAATAGTATAGGATTTCCTGAGCAGTGGGACAGCAGGCTTTCTGAGCAGGGAGTTCCCTGATCAGGGAGTTAGACTAGAAGACTTCCAAGGTCCCTTTCAATTCTTGTTAGGAATTAGATGTTCAGCAAAGAGATGGCGTGGAGGAAAACAAACTGCCTCTGTGACTAGTTGTTTTGGCATGCAATGCCCTATAGCGGTAACACAAAGGGTGTGAGGAGGAGTTGGAACAGCTCATATCCAGGATGTGAAGGGTCTGTAGATATTTTCTCAACCTTCTTTCTGACCTGTGCAATATATAGGTCCTGAAGGCAGGCTGGTTACAATACACCAATCTTAAAAAGATAAAATTAAAATCTTAAAAAGTTGCCAAGTTTGGAGACTCCTCATCTAGAGTAAGGAGGTACCAGCCTTGTAAGGCAGTCCAGACACCCAGATGAACTAATTCTACTTTGCTATAGTTAGGTTACATTCACACCATTTTGCAAGTCTGAAAGTCCATTTCTCCCCCTTTCCCTTTATGGCTCAAGATACTAGGGAGAGTCCCTTTGAGACTTTTGCCACTCCCCATTCCTTCTGGGGACTAAGCTGCCTTTTATCTGACAGTTCCAGTGGCTCATCTCCCAAGGTCATTGCCACATACCACCACCAAAGGGTGGAAAATGAGATCTAATTATACGAGGGTTATTGAAGGCACAGGACCATTCATTCAGTTTGCCTTTCTCACTGGATGGAGTTCATTGCAACAGTGGCTATGGGTGTAAGTGAAAAGCAATGTAATAGTAACTCTGCCTTTTGCAAAAACCGTTGCAACTAAGGGCAGTCCATTAGATAGGGCAGGAAAAAGTTGGAAAAGGAGATGTTGGTGAGGGCTGAATAACACTTCTGTGTACAGCTGTGTGTGCTTACTCTTGTCTATCCTCACTGATTACAATTCTTCTTAGCTTTTCTCCAATAAAGTTTACATATCGGGAATTTTTGGATTTTCACCTTAATGATTCTGGATTCTGAAGGGCGGTAAGGATGTATTTGTACACGGTACCATTTACATTATACAAGTCAGCATTCTAAAACATCAGCCATTGCAACAATTTGTGTGACAATTTGTGTTTGCCTACACAAACATGTACAAAAATCATTTATTGTTTAATTATGCAACACGTGCGTCCTTAACTTAGTTAGTCCTGCTCCACTGTATTTTTAAGTTGGAAAAAGATGGATCCAGGAGCAGAAAGTACAGCTCCTGAAAAATCAGACTTGCAAGGCTGAGAGTGCTTTGAAGCTTTGAACAGAAAGAATAAACACTCTCTCCAGGTTACTAGTCCTTTGTGTTATCCACTGCACAATATCAACTGCATAGCACTGTCTTTGTCATTGTTCATTTTCTCCCATCACTGTTTTCCATCGATCAATTCTGGGACAAGCTGAGAACGCTTCCAATTTGGCTCTTCATACAGAGTTATTGTTTTCACACATTACTGGAAATTGTATCGCAATTATTATCTGAACATTTGATGAACTTTTTGGCTTCTTTTTTGGCTGTGGTCACCTTGAGTGTTTGAAACCGGCAGTTCTTGAGAACCGTTAGAGAATTGTTCTGTGACCAAGAATGTAGGTAGCCGTTGTAGAAGTCGGTTGCTGTCAACTTCTTTTTATGTATAATAGTTTTGACTCCAACCCAACCTTTCTAGAAAGGGAAAAGAGAGAACACACGCACACACTTAGCAAAATCTGCAAACCCACCAGAAGTGATTCCATGGCAAGAAGCTTAGGTGGAATCTAATATAGGATCCAGCACCCTGACATTAAATTCCAAATTAAAAAATACAAAACACATTTTGATTTGTAAAAGGCAAGTTAGAAAATCTATGGATGCTCTCCAGAAAAGACTCAGGGACTGGGTTGATAAAGAGTTTAATACTAACAGTTGTGCAAGGGACAATGTAACCCAAAGAAATGTAATAAATGTTGCATTTGACTGGCATTCTCTTTCCTCATCTCTCAGATGAAATGGAAAAGCACACATTTGGGGAGCCCGTCTGCCTTAAATGGGAGTAAGAATATCATGTGTACACACACAAACCTACCTTGCATCGGATCATCAGGATCTTTAATTGTTTGTGGTACAACACCAAACCTGGAATTGCCTCTTTCTCAGCTACAACCTTATCTGTAGAATGTATAAACAGTTAAGTCATTCTTATCTCTGCAACAGTAAAAATCCAAGTCCCAAAGTATTATTAAAATCATACTTTGGTTAACTCTTACAGGGGAAGCCTGATTAGCTTAAATACTACAAACAATTGAATATATTCACAGAGACACAGTGGTGCAGTGGTTAGACTGCAGTATTGCAGGCCAATTCTGCCCAGAGCCAGGAGTTCGATTCTGAGCAGCTCAAGTTTGACTCAGCCTTCCATCCTTCCGAGGTCAGTAAAATAAGGACCCAGATTGGTGAGGGACTGACTCTGTAAACTGCTTAAAGTGGGCTGTAAAGCACTGTAAAGTGGCATATAAATCTATGTGCTAGTACTATTCTATTTTTTTATTCTATTCTCCATTCCATTCCTGTTTTATTGTTCTGTTCCATTCCCTTCTTGTTCTATTCTGCATTCTGTTCTATTTTCTGTTCTTGTTCTATTCTTGTTCTATTCCTATTCCTCATTCTAGTCTCTCTTCTCTTCTGCTCTTCTCTTCTCTTCATTGCTATTCTATTCTATTCTATTCTATTCTATTCTATTCTATTCTATTCTATTCTATTCTATTCTATTTTATTCTATTCTATTCCATTCCATTCCACTCCATTCTATTCTATTTCATTCTACTCCACTCCACTTTATTCCTATTCTATTCTATTCTATTCTATTCTATTCTATTCTATTCTATTCTATTCTATTCTATTCTATTCATTGCTATTGCTAATGTTCTATACATTGTCACAGAGGGCAACCAAAAGAGAATATTCCTCATTCCTCCTTTTAGGTACCAAAAAGAGAGTCATTATTTTCAAGCAACATTTTTCTACAGCTCATTCTAAGATTTATAAATTTAAAGACAAGGGATTTTAATGTTCCTAGAAAGAAGAAGGCACTCAAGCAGTCTGATTCCAACAAGAAAGAAAAGGGAGGATTTGCAAAACAGGAAGTCAGAAAGTGTTCAGTTTTGTTTCATAGACTCGTCTATTGTTATTTAGACACTGCCAATATTAAAATGTTCTCCATCAGAGTGCTAAAGGTTTCTCATAAGTACCAGTAAAATTTGGTATCATTTCCTCTTCAAAGTCCAACAGTTTTACACTGGAACCCATCCAAAGCGTCTTTAGAGGCATCTAAAAACATACAGCACTGTATAAGTTATATAGCTGCAGAAGATAACAAATATTTCGGTTAAATTAGTCTTGTTCACTTCAAATAGAACCTAATTCCCACTTATGTCAAATTTAACATGATTTCTTTAAGGGTCAATTAGAAGAACCAGACCAATTTTTCCTCCCAATCCTGAGGAAAGACAAATGTGAACATTTTTCACACTGAAACGAATTTGGTTTAAGTAGGAAGCTAATCTACCAGATACTGTATTTTAACTGTATTTTAATTGGAAAGGAGGCATAGTAGAACCATAGTAGGACATACTTTTATGTACGCTCCATTTTATTCATTAAAAAATCTATCACATCAAAAAAAATATCTTGCAATGTTTCCCTATTTTAAAAAAAATTACACTGTAATTCCAGAACACAATTCTGTTCCCACCACCATCCCAGTTTCATTCAAGGGCTGAAAATCAAGATGATTTTTGTAAACAGCTCCTTCTGAATTTAAATATATCATTGATAAGCAACCTGTCCTCTAAGAGGCTGGCCTTACCATGGCTCCTAAGGCACGGTGTATCCTTAGTATCTGTTCAGCAGTTTGTTCTTCCCACTGAACGCAGCTCATTGCGATAGTGACTTTAGGAGCTTAGAGGAAAAGAAAAGAAAATTGATCAGTTTTCGCCCTGCATCTTTAAACAATTTAAATGTTCTTTTCCAATATCTCAGGAACATTTAGAAGCAATTCTTTTCAGTGAACAAAGTAATAGATGCTCTTTAAATTAAGGGACCTTGGGCTTCCCTGACACCCTCAGAAATCAACCTTTGGTTGCCAAGCTTTCAAGTTCATTACAAAGTATCCGAGTTTAAAAGGGAGGAAGGAAGTAGGGAGAATCGTGGAAAATGTGTTTCAACCATCTACTTAGTAAAGGGTCATGTCATAGCTAGTTAATAGCTACATTATACATGAAACTTGCGATAAATACCATGTGTTACTCCTTCCTTCGGTTGTTCTTTTTTCTTGCTTAAACTTTCTGGTAAGTTTTGCAAAACAGCAATCAGCTGAGGAAAAAAAATCCAGAATATGTATAAGTCCAAATGAAGAACAGATGCACCTTCTCATCACCACTGATCGCCAAGTGGCAGTTCCATCCTTACTAGACTTACCAGAGCCAGATTTTATTCTATGAGCTCTTATTCTATGAAGCTCAAACCCTTTACTGAAAATGGAATTCATGGACTTTTGCACTTTAGATGGCTACAACTAGTGGAATATGCTTCAGGAACTATCCAGGTCCTGGAACTCAGCTGTATTAAAGGGAAGGGGTTTACAAATCTACCAGAATGGTTTATACTAAGGCTGGCTGGGGAATTCCAGGAGTTGAAGTCCACACACTCTAAAGTTGCCAGGTTTGAAAAACATTAATCTATGCAGTCAATTTCTCAGAAAGATATTCAGATAGGGCTCAGGCTTATGATCAGCCACTTAATGACTGTTTGAAATTGAAATTGAAATGGGCTCAGAAGAGATGCTTTCCAACTGAGAAAACGCTTTTGGCATCTCTCTGTGTCTCCCGTAATTGTTTTCACTGGAGAAAAATGTCATTAAACAAGAGCGTTCATTTACCATGTTTGCACCTTCTTTGGATAACAGGGGCTCCAGTTCTTTTGCTGAGCAGCGGGGAGGAACAGTAAATTCTTCTTGTTTAATAATTGGGCCCACATCAAACCTGGGAAAAGAACATATCGCCAGAAGTTTTTTTTATTAGATTACACATAGCATCTCAAAACCTAATTAGTGGAGAGACTAAATGGAGAACACAATTGCTGCACTGATACATTTGTTTTAAAAAGGCTTTTAGTAATGGGCTTTGCATCTTAGAATCAAAGGATTGGAAGGGACCTTGGAGGTCTTCTAGTCCAGCCCCCTGCTCAAGCAGCAGAACCATCTCAGACAAGTTGACTGTTCAGTCTCTTCTTAAAAACCTCCAGTGAGGGAGCGCCGACAAAATTATATTTTAATTCTTCCTTAATATAATTCCCACAGCCAGGTTTTTTGCAGACTGGATGCTGAATGAAACAGCCAACCTACCTCTTAGGCCTGATCTGCATAATTGTGACTCCTGTCACTGTATCTCCATGGAGCACGGTGTGGATGATTGGTGCAGGGCCACGCCACCGCGGAAGATAGCTGGGGTGGACATTCAGCATGCCACTGGGTCAAAATATTAGGAAATTAGAACATGATGAAAGCAATCTGGTAATATTTTTATTTATTATGTTTTTATAACGTTGGACTTCAAAACGACTCCCAATTTTTTTAGCATAAAAACAATCAAGTTAAAAATTCAGCAATGTAATAAGCACAACATATATTGCAATGTAGAAGTGAGAAGTAATTTTTACTATATCTCAGCATTCAATAGAACTAAAACACAAGGAAAAAATGTAAAAACCTATAAGCATATATGATTTTACAAAGCAAGAAAATCTACAATGCAATTCTTTCCCTTCTCCAGTACAGCCAGCCAGGTCCTTGGATTATAACTCCTGTAATTCACAGGCCTCGCTGTTTTGGGTATCTCGCTGTAACCAATCACTTACCTCATTTTTATCATTTTTAAATCTTCTTCTGAAATTTGTCTGACTGAAATGGCATATATAACATTATGCTAGAATGTGGCAAGTTCTACTTTGTTTTTATGAACTGCATGCAAAAGATAAATGTTATTTCTCAACCAGAATTTGGAGGCTGTTGCTCCCAAACAATGCACAAATTATAAATCTAGAACCTTGGTCTAAGATTTCAGTTTCTATGGACAACAAAAGGCAAGGAATTTTAATTTAGACATCACATAAACTTTGCTTAATCATGACATAGTGGCTTAGCTACTCATATCGGCACAAAATGTCAAACTGAGCTATTTTGCAGTATGTACTGGGACTATATTTGTAACGAATCTAGATTCCTCTGCAATTCTGGCTTGTTGCACTGGCAAGTTTTTCTTGATCCTTGTGATAAACTGCAATAAATTGCAGCCACTCCTAATTTAGCAAATGCTTTGTTTAGAGAATGTTCACACTTATGACTGAAAAAGTGTTGAAAAAGTTATTTAATGGTATAGGGTCACCTGCTTGAGTAGCAGGATGAAGACCTCCAAGGTTCCTTCCAACCCTAGCAATTTGCAAGTGTACAAAGCAAAGGAAATCTGAAGCAAGTTTGTAAGACTGTGACTCCACTGAGTGATTGCATTGTTTAAAGACAGAGTTGCTGGTTCCGTGGTTGCTAAATGAGGACTACCTGTACATTGTTTTTATGGCTGCATTCTAAATTGATTGTGCATATTTTACCCCAAAGCATGCAATATTGGTACTTGTTCAGGAGTAAACCAGCAAAGAATGGAACCTTAGAGATTATTAAAAACACTAAAATATTTTTCCTGAAAAAGGAAATTTTACCATTGCTAAGGGAACATGAGAATGATATGTTAGCTGAATTTCAGTCAAAGAAATGTAGGTGCAATGTGCTATGCCCCTATCGCAACACTGACTGTGCCAGAGTTTATAGAGGGGGCGAAATTCCCAAAATCAAAAATGTACTCCATGACACCTAAGGAAATGAAAGAGATCCGGAATAATGTCAGGTTTCCAAATGATGAAATTTGTTTAAAAAGAAAAAAACAAATCCATCTTCCAAGACAATTTTTTTTATTTAGGAAAGCATCAAATTGGCAAAGTCCGTGGTAATTCTTTCCTAAATAAAAGAAATTGTCTTGGAAGATGGACTTTGTTCTTTTCTTTTTAAATGGATTTCATCACTTGGAAACCTGACAGTAGGAACTTGAGATTGCTATCATTCTTGATCAGAAATAATTAAGGCAATGCCTGATTTGAATAACTCCCATTAAACTCGATGACCAGGGAAACTGTATCAACCTTGTATTACTGAACTGTAAATTAGAGCTACTTCTGCCATCGCTGATGATAGCTACAATTCAGAAACATCTGCAATGCTACAGGTTCCTCAATTCCCCTACACTTTGCACTGGAAATTAGTTTTAGAAGCATCAGTAAAATTATGGGCAGTTGCAAACAATATAAGAAATTTGATACCTATGCAGGAATTGTCATAAAGAACCTGGCCCTTCCACCCCTGTATATAATCAAATGTTACAGCCTTTCCTTTATTCTAAAAGCCAGAAATAGTTGCATGATAAATACACTAAGAAAGTGAGAGGGCTTTTTTGTGTGAAAATTCTTACTAGGGGAACTTTTGGATGAGGTCCTCACTAAGCAGACGTCCAAATGATGCCACCACGCCAAGGTCAAAATTCTCCCGTGCCCCTACATCAGGCCAGATGTGGATGGGGAGCTGCAGCTGCTCTGCATACTTCTTCACAGGGAGTACCTTTGAGTGACTGGGGGGCAAGGTTACCACCTCCAGGTGATCCACAATCTGGTCTGGTCTTGGCACTCTGCCCTTGCAGGGAGAATAGAAGAAAAATGTACACTAATCCGCATACAATAAAATGAAATTTCATTGCATTTCGCTCTCAAAAATCTATGGAGATTTTCAGTCATCAGGTCATGGTTGTCCCAAAGGTGCTTTTTTTTCCCCAAGAGGCAACTGGACTTCCGTGTTTTTCTTTGAAAAAAAAGAAAGTCCAGTTCCCTCTTGAAAAAAACAGCACCTTTGGGACGAGCTTTCAAAAGATAACCTTTATGCATATAAGTCACATGGCATAAGGAACAAAACTGTTACAGAACCTAGTTGTCCTGCTATAGATACTTTGAAATCCCTGCCCAGAGGGGAGCAACAGAAACAGGCCATGAAGTCGGTGTGTGGGGTCCCTAACAATGTTTCGAGCTCTAAGGACATGGCGCTTATAAGCAGCATCCTGAATAACAGGAAGCGAGCTTCTTATAATACTCTCCACTGTCCTCATCTCTCTCTGTAGGGACTTTCTATCTGAGCATTGCTGCCACCAAACCAAACAGGGATGCATTTTTAAAAAACGTTCTCAATCGTGCCTCTGTAAAAAGTGGCCAGGATGTTAGGAGAAAGATGTGCTCTCCTCATCCGTCACAGGAAATGCAAACACTGGTTTGCACGCTTCACTAACGATAACAGATGAAGAGGCCAAGTCAGATTGTTCATTGTTCGCTCCCCCAGATACTTAATACGTCTGACCACCTTCACAGCTGTAGCAGCACATGACATCCTTTAAAAAAGACTTAAATATTAAATCCACTATTTTAATTGGATTGCCAAATTGGGAAGCTGTATTTTATCACAAAGAAGCACTTATTTTAGGAACCTTTATGAATCCTCTTGGAAATGTAGGGAAGCTTACATTGCCCATTACCCAGACCCAGAGTTCAATGGAGTTTCTATAATTAAAGCAAGTATTCTACACACTGAATTTCAATTCCTATCTGTGCTCCCCTATGGCCTTGTCAGTGGCTTATAACTCTGCCACTGACATATTGCCTTTGCTCTTCAGGAATATGAGGGTTTTCATGTCATATTTAGAGCATGCATTATGACTGTGAAGATTTTACGTTTTGGATCAAGCATCTTCAACTGGAGAGAGTCAAGGCTGTTAGAGAAAAGAAAACCTTCTAGTATGCCAAATAAATTAGCCAATAGTGGGATTAATGCATAAGCAGTTCTGTCAGCTCTAAGTCAACATCTAGAGTTCCTTCCTACAATTCAAATACAACCAGGAAAAACTTTTCTTATGCAATCATCCATCTCTAACTTGTATGTTTAACCAGTATCATAACAAAATCATAACTGGATGGGTGGATTCACTCAGGAAAATACTATGGTTTATAAGGCTTATTTGCCTAACTGGAAGAAAAACCAACTCAAAAATCCAACCAATAATTTGGTTAATCAGTAGGTGTGAACCCTGTCAAAGGTTACAGCGAAAGTCCAGGTGCAGTCATCTTTCACCTGGAACCCCTAAAGTTAGCATCTCTTTTGGGTCAAGTTACCTTCCAAATCAACAGTAGCAAAAAGCTGTAAGCTATTTGCTATTGTTTTCTTCCCATCCCAGCTTAAAGTTGTGTATTTGCTGACGCTCTTCCATCCCTATTTTAGCCTAGTTCAGCCCTGCTGGGCTAAGAACCAGGCAAGGTTGGTCAGGGACTACCACCTGCTGTAGATTTGGTACTCAATCCCTGGATTGATTCATCTCATTTGCTCTCCATTCATAAACTGGTTTAAAAATAAAAGGAGTGGAAGGGGTGGGATTTTGGTTTATTAAGATAAGCAGGGTTTTGGCACTCTTATTCTGTTGACTCCACTCAACTGCTTGCAGCCCTGTTTCCCAACCTCAACAACTGTCAGATGCTGGAAACCAAGATGGAATTAACCAGGGCTCATCTCAATCTAAGCAGACAGCAAATATAATATTGGCTTGTTCTTTGTGTCCATGGAGATTCTCAGTCATCCAGGTCATGGTTGTCCCAATATATATTATTCATAAACATTTTGAATACAGTGTATAGTCTGGGTGTATCCTTTACAGAAAAACAAACAACAAAAAGAAATATTAACACTTATCTAATAACAATAGTAATAGTGTAACAAAATAGTTTTAACTAGATTTCTCTTTATATTAGCTTATTTGTAATTCTGTTGGTTATATTGGCATATTTATAATTATAAACCATCCTACCCTCAAAATGCTATAGAGCACTGCACACTAGAATAATTAGACACAAGGACAGGTTTTTCCCAAATGCTAACCAAATAATTCCCTCAACACTGTCCAACAATAGTCTGCATTACTATTACTATTATTAATCCTCCCATCCTTCCTTTCACCCATCTCCTCCCACTTATGACTGTATGACTGTAACTTTGTTGCTTGTATCCTAATGATTTTTATTGTTTCCTAGTATGATTTGATTGCTTATTTGTACCCTATGACTATTATTAAGTGTTGTCCCTTATGACTCTTAACGAATGTATCTCTTCTTTTATGTACACTGAGAGCATTTGCACCAAGACAAATTCTTTGTGTCCAACCACACTTGGTCAATGAAGATTTCTATTCTATTCTAAACATGGTCATGACTATCACTAAGTGTTGTATCTCATGATTCTTGGTGAATCTCAGTATTTTATTTTTTCTTATGTACACTGAGAGCATATGCAACAAAGACAAATTCCTTGTGTGTCCAATCACACTTGGCTAAGAAAGTGTTCTGTTCTGTTCTATTCCTCTATCCTCTATTCTACTCTACTGTTTCAATCTATCCCAGGGGTGTCCAACCTTGGCAACTTTAAGACTTGTGGACTTCAACTCCCAGAATTCCTTTGCTGGCTGAGGAATTCTGGGAGTTGAAGTCCACAAGACTTAAAGTTGCCAAGGTTGGACACCTCTGATCTATCCCATTCCATTCGTCTATTCTCTAATTCAATTCAATTCTATTCAGTTCATACATAGCAATAATCATGGCTGACTGGGGGATTCCGGGAGTCGAAGTCCACACATCTCCCAGCTGCTGAGGTGTGTGATGGTGGTGGGGGCACGCACCGGGCTTGGAGCGACCCCCGACATCCTTCTCTCCTGTCTTCTCCCTTCGCCCCCTCACTCCCTTTGGGGCTCCTCCACCCGAAAGACCCACCGGGCTGCCTGGAGCGCTCGGAGGATCTCTGCGGAGAAGTGGTCGGTGCCAAAGAAGAGGATTCGCCAGGGGGGCTTCTCGCGCCTCGGGGCCTCCCCCGCGGCGGTCGCGCGGCCCCTACCCCACCCGCCCCGCCAGGCTCGCAAGAACCGCGTGCTCATCACCGCCCCCGGCAGCCGCTTCCGCATTCCCCCTGGCCGTCGCGCCCTGATGACGTAGGAGGATTTGAGCGACCATTACTTCGGTCCAAGCGAGCTCGCCGCGAGAGCTTCTGGGATTGCTCGAGCCCGGGGAAGTTGCCGCGTAGCCATAGCAACCGGGGGCTCGCCGTATCCATGACGATCTCTGGGAGCCTTGCTGAGGCGCGTCAAAACAGCCGCGTTCGGACAACTGGCTTGAACGAGTGACGGGATTCCAACAAAGATTATGCACCAATTGCTATTGTTCACCCAATAAATACAATGAGCCATAAATAAGGTTTAACACAGAATTGGTTTAGTCTGCAGACAGAAGACTAGCCACTGGTTAGCAGCTGGAGTGTTAATGCCTCTTTGCAACATGTTAGTGTTAATGCCTCTGTCCAACTGCTGCATTGCACCGCAGGCAGAAATTAAACAGGGAGAACTTTAGAACTGAGCATAAGGTGCTGTCTATTGTTTCTTCCTAAAAGTTTTGCGACCTGCAGGAATAGTTTGCAGCATTTGGATTTTTTTTTTTCCATCAAAAAAGAGTGATTCCTCCAGCCCCGTTTAAAAAGAAATTACTTTGGTTAGATAGATGGCAGTGATGATTATGGTTAATCTTGAAGAGGGGTAGATATTATAAAGGTTTGTCCTGTGTTTAATGTTGGTGCACCTGCATTTAAATTGTAGGTCTGTTTCATGCAAATAAGGAATTGAGAACCAGAGTAATAACTGCACACTTTATGATTTTATTATCTCTACTTTTTTTTTACATTATTTTCTAAAACAAAATTACCACACTGCAGATCTTTGGGAACCATTTGTAATCTTAAGCATAAAAAACGCATGTACCCTGTTCTGAAATAGTTTTAAATTACCGGCAATTTATGAGTACATTATAAAACTATAGTTAAAAACTGTTGCTTATCTCCATTATTGAATGCCAATGTCTCTTGGTTATAAACTAATAAAAGAAACAAAATAATTCATGTTGATTTCTTTTTCAAAAAAAAAAAAAGATAACTTAATGTCAAAAGAGGTGACCTGAAGTGCAATCGTAGATATGCATCCTCAGATATAAAAGCTACTGAGTATGATACATATATGATTACAACAAGCCTGGTTACTCTGTAACCAAGAGCCTAGGTTAAAGACCCTGCAAACAGAAGAGTTTCAAGGACTGATAAAGCAAAGTAAATATACTAAATGCACATTGTACTTTCTTCTGAGGCATATCAAGGGCAAAAGTGGACAGAAGAAAAACCACCAAAGATTTTCTTGGCAGGATTCAAGCACTAAGGAAATGCAGGGCAGAATTTGCAGCAGGCTCTAATTGTAGAACTGAGAAAAATAGAAGGCGAAATGGATCAAAATGTGTATAACCTTCCACCTGTCTTCTTGAATGAGGTAACATGAATGGAGCTTATCAGAGAAAAGACTTAACTGTGCTGTTGAGTATACGTATCTCTATGCTGATGTCACAATTACTCCATTGACAGTTTTCTAGTCAGAAATAAAAGCATTCAGCAAAATAATATAATCTTTGAGGGTTGTTTTGAGGGTTGATTCAGCCTTCCATCCTTCCAAGGTCAGTAAAATGAGGATGCAGATTGTTGAGGGTACAAGATGCTTACTCTGTAAACCACTTAGAAAGGGCTATAAAATACCATGAAGTGGTGTATAAGTCTAAGTGCTATATTGCTATAGCTATTTGCACAGTGGCCTCATCCTATCAAGTCACGAAAAACATAGCAGGGAAATTCTTTTGCACAGCTTCCAGTTTTTAAAGGAAGGCCTTGTGGTCAACTCTCAGTCCATTCTGCTTCTCTTCAGATCCTTCCCATGGAACTGAGACTCTGCACCATTCCTCAAACTGGCATAAAATTGGCCATGCTCCTTGCTGAGAGTGCCTGCATCCAATGGTCTGAAAAGTTAAGATGGCAGCTGTAATGGTGCCATTTCTGCTAGTATAAAATGATAGTTTTTGGGAAGGGTTAAATCCATTATTATTATTATTTTGGCTATTGAATGGCATGGGAGTGAAGGACCCACTCTGAAAACTTCATTGGGGAATAGACAAGTGATGAAATATCATCCTTGAAGTGGTGTATAAGTCACCCTTATACACTTGTGATGCAGATACAAACTAATGGATGTCACAATGCACATTTCAGGATTTTGGCATCATTTGGGTTAGGAATGGAAACCAACAATAGATATATGATAATTGTTTTTTTTTTAATTAAATTTTTATCCTGCCCCTCTCACCAAGGCGACTCACCTTTAAATAAAATGATGAAAGCAGTTCTGTTCTTTGGACATGCTGGGACACTGTGACATGTACAAAAGGAGTGGGCATTGTATCATGATGGCACAGTGCTGCTTTCATCAAACATTAGTTTGACACACAAACATACCCTGCACCCATGGAAAATACTGGATGGATGATGGATGGATGGATGGATAAACAAATAAAGATAGATAGAGGTAGATATAGAGATAGAAAGGAGATAGAAAGAGAGAGTATGTGTCTAAAGAAATGGAGATAATTTTTTGTCAAATAAAATCTAGCAGCTTGTTCTGGAGCATCTTAAAAGAGAAGTGAAACTAAGTCTCAAAGGGAAAACTATGAGTCTAGCTATGGGCTGGTGGCATGCTTTCATTTTTGGGAAAAAATGTCATTGGTAATAATGGCATTCATGTTAATTAAAGACAAACTTTCAGAAGAGGAATGGCCTTTTCTGTGTGTGGCATTTTTTGGACCAAGACAGAATCACGAGTCTTCCTTCTGACAAGCAGCCAAGAGGCTCTGATTGGGGAAAAGTTCACTCACCTTTGGCAGAAAGTTGCATGGGTGTGACGGGTGTGGAGACTTTAAAAATGCCTTTTCCCTGGGTTACAAGTTCTCTTAGCTACAAGAGAGGGCAACAAATGGGCTGCATTCTATAAGTTACAGCATCTGAAGGGGTGAATGCCATGGTTCTCCCAGCCTGCCAGATGTTCTGAATGCTGCATGGGATCGCATCTTGCTGTCTTCCATTCATCTGGGCCAAGCTACGTATCTTTTGGTAAGGTTTTTTTCTTCTTCTTCAAGATTGGACAAGTAGAGTAAAAGGAAGCTAAGAACATTTATGGGGCCAGGAGGACAATGACTAGATTTTAAAAGAGAGGGGCGAGGGAGAGGGAAGCGTAACTTTTGTGCCAGGTGTGTGAAAAGTGCTGAGTCGAGCTCGCTGCTCATGCTTGGAAACATTTTTGATTTCCTCTCCTTTCACCTGGGTCTGTGGCTCTGTCACTTTCAGGGAAATTTGTCTCCGTTCAAATTCAGATTCATCCCTAGGGCTCCTTAGAGAAGGAATAGGCACAAGGCATATTAATATGCATCATCTAAGTGATTGAAAGACCAGCTAAGCACCTGGTAAGCACTGTTCACCAGCTTCAGATTTTCCAAGGGGAAAATGTATAAATCATTGCCTTCCACTTTTAATATTTGGTTGATCTGCTTCTTTTGGTTTTTGGGATTTTTTTCCTTCCTTCCTTCCTTCCTTCCTTCCTTCCTTCCTTCCTTCCTTCCTTCCTTCCTTCCTTCCTTCCTTCCTTCCTTCCTTCCCCTTCCTCCTCCTCCTCCTCCTCTCCTCCTCTTCTTCTCCCTCCTCTTTCTTTCTTTCTTTCTTTCTTTCTTTCTTTCTTTCTTTCTTTCTTTCTTTCTTTCTTTCTTTCTTTCTTTCTTTCTTTCTTTCTTTTTCTGGTGTATTCTACTCCATTCAAAAAGTCAATTGAGGAAGGAAAGACACCGAGAACATAATAAGTTCTGTCAGGAAGACTTTCCAAAGCAGCATCGGATGGAAAGGAAGTTTGCCCCTCATGAAAATGTAGGGAGGTGGAGCAGATCAAATATAATAACATTTGGGTGCATTTATACAACCAACCTTGCTTGATTTTTTTTATTTTTCAGGTTTGTGCAATACATATTGAATCAGAAGTAAGCCAAATGTGTAGTTTGCCTTACATGCTCAGCCAGTTGGGGGGGGGGGAGGGGGGGAATCCACCAAAATTAAGATAAATTATATTGTATATTGTCACTCAGCATAATGTATGCTGTCTCTTCAGCTCTTTACCTGATTGTGTTGTGTTACACTATGTATGAACTTATGGGCTGCAGAGGCAGACCAGTGGAATTGGTATTCAGGCTAAAAGGTATTCTGAACTTCAGCCTTGCAGATAACAGTGCTATAAAAATGCAACGAATTAATGCATGAATTAGAGCTATACTTACAGAAAAAAGGGGGGGAAAGAGAAAGAATATCACATACCTCCTTCAGTCCTGGTTTTTGTCCAAGGTTCAAACTTTTAGTTATGCACTCTGAACTTTGCATTATAAAGAAGTAAAGGAGAGGAATGTATCCAGAAAGATATTACAGAGGTCACTAACAGATAGGACGTATGGCTTCATGTCCAGGCAGCAAGATTGGGGGAAGTGTGCTTAATAAGCATCCCAGGCAGAATTCTCACTCAGAGCAGTGAGGAGGGATCAGGCAACTGAAGAAAAAAAAAATGCTCCTAAAGCAATTGCCAGAAAAACAACTTTAACCCATTCTTTCTCTACCTGCCTTTCTTATCTATCTCCTTCACATCTTTCCTCCTCCTCCTCCTCCTCCTCCTCCTCCTCTACATTCTTTTCTCTGTTTTCAATGCTTCAAGCTATCTAACGGAATGTGGATCACTGCTAATCATATCTATAAACATCACTGTATTGAATCAATACAATGAAACAAGATTTATAAGGAAAAATAAATAAAAAGTAGCTTTAATTACAGCCTATTTCAAGAGTTAGCTCTAAGTTTAAATTTGACTCAGCCATGGCTGCCTGCAGACTTTCAACATAACAGCAGCAACAACAACACAACGAACACAGCATTGGATTGCAAAACCAAAGGGAGCCCCATCCCCCACTTAAGAGAATAATTAAGAGGATTGCTTATGACATTGTGTAATGCAGGCACAGAAAGAATGGGTGGGATTGTATTGTGTTGTGTCAGTACAATGCTGTTTACTTCAGATTGACTTAGAATGCCACTGGGTCTCCCTTTCATCTTGTTTTATTTTATTGTGTAATTTATATGATTTAAAAATATAAAATTATGCTATTAAAACTGTCATTTTTACAAGGGAATCTGTACGCATGGCCTCTGTTGGATCCTCCTCCCCACTCTTCTTTTCTGTTCCAACACAGAGAAAAGGTTGGCACATTGCTTGTGCTAAACCATCCTGCAGTTGGTTTGGGTTTGGGCTAAATTCAATGTGCGTTCTGGCCAGTGCAGTTAATTAACTGGGTAAAAGTTCTACAAGACTTTAACACACACACTCTCTCCTCCTCCCTCCCTCCTCCCCCTCTCTGGTTCTGGCTCTGGCTCTAAAAAAGCAATTTTACAAATCATGGCTATTGGACTTAGAGTTTGCCAGCTTTTTGCACACAGAGCATAAAACAGTCCTGAGAATTTACACTGGTTAAATATTCCACCACAAACTGCTGCCAGTCTTGACTCTGCATGTATAAGGATTTTTTTTCACCTCATGTTCAGGTCAGGTTGTGGGTGCTCCATCATTGGAGGCTTTTAAGAAGAGACTGGACAGCCATTTGTCTGGAATGGGATAGGGTCTCCTGCTTGAGCAGGGGGTCAGACTAAAAGACCTCCAAGGTCCCTTCCAACTCTGTTCTCCTGTTATTCTAAGTGCACAGATTTGCCAATCCTGCTCCTGTACTGTTCCTGGAACCCCAAAGAAAAGGTCAAGTGAGCCCCTGTTTATTGGATTTGCCCACATGCCATGATAAGCCACTAACAATCAGGGTTGAACTTACACAGCCATTAGTGTCCATGTGGGTTTGAAAGAGTTAAGATAGAGGCTCTGGCTCTTTGATTGAAACCCTGCCTAATTTTTACAGGTGACACCTGTTAGGGATACACACCCTAGCAGAACGTGCAACGGCAGTCTAGCGGGCAGGCAAATGATGTGAGATAAACGTTGTTGTAGTTTACACTCAGTAAGACAGATACACTGTGCCAGTTAAATAGTTTTTTATTCCAGCAAGAGTTATAGCATAGTCAAAAACAGTCCATATGTCATACACTAGTTCAGTCCATCCAGGGATTAATCAGTTGCAAAGTCCAGTGTTCAAAATAGAGGTCAGTAAACTCACAAATAATCAGTCCAGAAATATATCTCTTTTGCAGTCAGAGATATGAAGAAAATCAAACCCTTTTCTTCCTTTCAGCAACAGCAGGGAAACACACGCAGTTATCACCGTCAATCCAACATTGTCAGCTACTACAAGTAAAAGCCAGCAGACAGTGAGCTCTCTTGCCCCCTCTTATGGTGATTTTACAACCGCACCCAAAATACATGTTTTGCAGTTAAAGTGATACACACACTTAAACTCACTAACATAGTTTATATATTATTTTTACCCAAACTAAGTTAGGTAACCAATGTTATCCCTAACAACACCCACTGCAAAAGGGCCAGGGCTTTGATAGCACTTCTGTCACCACTGTTTGGGGGAGTTTTGACACTTCTGTGGATGTCCCACTCCTTGAACCCAGATGAAACTTTTGCTGGTGGATTCTGGCACTGTAATAACTGTAATAACTGGAGTATTTATGTCTGCCTGAAAAGGAAAAGCCATGTTTTCTATTCGATGCTCATGCCATGAATCTCTCTTTAAAGATACTGAATTGTTTATGCCTGCAATATGGACATCCAAAATTACAATTATATATATATGGATCTTTGGTTATTCGGGTTTTCTCCCATGTAAAATTGGAAGTATCTAGGCGACATTTCGATGAAATCTCATGCATCATCTTCAGGCTTGTGTCTTCGGCTTTGTGCTTCTCGGAGTAATGTGAGCTTGCAGCTGCTTCTTCCTTTTAACTGCTAGTGGGGGTGTGACTTGATTGGGTGAGGTCTTGGCTGTGTTCTGATTGGGTGGGGGTGTGTTCTGATTGGTTGGGGGTTTGGCTGTGTTCTGATTGGTTGGGGGGTTGGCTGTGTTCTGATTGTCTGGGGGTGTGTTCTGTTCAGGTGGGGGCTTGGTTGTGCTTGGGTTAGTCTTAGTTGCTGGGGGATTTGAGCTGGTGAGCTGTGATCCTGCTGTTTGGCTTCACATTCGTGGTCGTGCCACATCTTTTTTTAATAAATAAATTTTTATTGATTTTACAATTAAAACAAACCAACAACACATACACAAATAAAAAAAGATAAAAAAAGGGAGAAGAAAATAGAAAGAAAAAAATAGAAAACAATTAAAAACATTCTCATCTTCAACAGTTTGTAAGACCTCTTTTTTTATCCTTAATTTATGCCATATGCACACACCTAATCCTTACATATATCTGTGTATCACTACTATGGATTTATCCTATTTATCCTGGCAGCTTGCAGACCTTCAACACCCCAGCAGTACAACAACAATACAATGAATACAGCATTTGATTGCAAAACCAAATGCAGCTTCATCCCCCAATTAAGAGAATAATTAAGACAATTGCTTATGACATTGTGTAATGCAGGCACAGAAAGAATGGGTGGGGTTGCGTTGTGTCAATACCATGCTGTTTACTTCAGACTGAGTTGTTTGACTCCTCAGAGGAATGACACTGGGTCTTTCTTGTTTTCTTGTTCTATTTTATCATGTATTTTATATGATTTAAAAATATAAAATTATGCTATTAAAACTGTAATTTTTACAAGGGAATCTGTATTTATGGCCTCTGTTAGATCCTCCTCCTCCTTCCCCTCCTCCTTCCTCTCCTCCTCCTCCTCCTCCTCCTCCTCCTCCTCCTCCTCCTCCTCCTCCTCCTCCTCCTCCTCCTCCCACTTCTAGTATATCCTGGGGGCAAAGGAACAGTTTTAATTCCTTATTTTGAGCATCCAATTTGGATCATCCACTGCGGAGATGCTTGCATAAAAACTGTGTTTATGTGTCTCTATGTGTTTAAATCCTTTTGTTGGGATAATGCCATTATTAAAGGAAAAGGAATGATTAAGCCAAGAACCACTGATCGATGGTAAGGCAGACAAATCTCAGGACTAAGTATCTTGGTTTTTCTTTTCCTAGCTTCCACTGAGGGATCCTTTGAAAGAAGAGTTTCCCCTTGAAGGATGCTTCAAACCAACATGGGGATATTTTGGACAATCTTATGCTTCCTGGTATATGGTGAGTTCACTGTTTTGAATTAATGTCAATCCTATGAAGTAGACCAGATCAAGAAACCAACCCTCAGGAAGATTCTTCTTTACTTATATAGCTACAGAAACCATATCTTGCAAATCTGATTTTGCAAGTCCTCTTCCATTCCAGGAAGCTAGGAAAGAACCAGCCGAAGTCTCTTCTAAATAGAAGAGAATATTTGTAGCTCAGGGGTGAACTGTGGGGCCCTTGGTGCTCTCTGAGCTTGGTGGTTTTCTTGCAGGCGTTTCATTACCCAACTAGGCACCAACATCAGTGCTAGAAGGGAATGGGACTTGCTCTCTGTTTATATAAAAGGACAGAAGCATTGATTAAGGTCTGGATGCCCAAAAGTGGATTGCTCTGTCAGTGTGGTTGAGATTGCCTCTTGCATATAAACAGAGAGCAAACCCCACTCTCTTCTAGCACTGATGATATTAGCTAGTCAGGTAAGAAAACATCTGCAAGAAAACAGCCAAGATAAGCCTTTTTCCAGTACTATTTCCTTTTCCAGAACTTAAAAGTTCTGTCCTTTTTGTTCACAGAATGGTCCAAATATTTGCTTCAAGCCACATCTGTGACTCTTTGCTTATAGTGATCGTAGAAGTATGGAACACTAAATATTTCCTTGCAGAAATACTTTCCAATGAACTTCGTCAATTGAATGTTGTTTTAAAATGCAGTCAACCAATAAACCTATCAATAACTGTAATGAGAAGTGCATTGAGGCATTGTGCTGAAGAACAGACGAGTCCTCTTGTACAAATCTTACTGGAGTCTAAAGTAGATGTGTTTCATTTTGAGTCTGTACAAGGAAATTGTCAAGCGCAGGGGAAATTAGGAGATTCGGGCAGTTCAAATGAATATAAAGATTTATTGCACGCATAAGCTCTCCATAAGAATCTGGCCAACTAACAGTCAAGGGAAATGAGCAGGAGATAAGAAAGGCATTCAAGGTGGGCTGAACTTGGATCTCTTGGGCATGCGGGGACTCGTGACTTATGACACATTTAACCCCTCCCTTGGTTTCAGCCTGCTGATCTACAGAATTGCTGCAATGATTACACTCTTACTCATCCCCTTGCAGATCACAGATACATTATCAGTGGCTGAAGAACTGCATGTTGATTTTAACCTTGACCCAAGTTTATGATCCATCCATTCCAAGTGTGTGGCTCCTACAGGGTTTCCATTTTGTCAATTGCATCAGAATCTGAAATTCTTTGCTCTTCAAAGTTGGTTGGCTTTCATCTCCTACAGTTCAGTGCTCGGTGTTGGCAAGATCCGATATCTCATTATCTTGAGGTTCTCCAACCATGAGGAATACAACTCATGCACCATGTCATAAAATTCTTCAACCTTGCTGTATTTCTAACTCAGCATTTCACACCCAGTGCTTCCTGAAGGACGATAATCACAGTGTTAGTTTGATTAGAGGTAGCCGAGTTTCATCAATCTCCAGCTAAAAAAATACTCGGTACCAAAAGCCAACAAGACCCCTAAGATAATTAATATAATTAATAATGTTAATTATATAACCCCTAAGATAATTATATTGATATATAAGTAATATATAACTATTAGAATGGTAGAAAAACAAGCATAGATTCACTCAGAAAATGCACTCGCAAGTATTCTCTGGACATAGACTATAGTCTTCAGATAAGGATGGGCAAGAAATTTGTATAAAGTATCAGATATCTTCAGTGTCTTATTATGGTGCAGAAATAAGACCATTTCAGAACATTTGTGCACCAAAATATGAAACGGGCTTTGCTTTTTAAAAATCAGATAATTGTTAGGAACTTGGTCAGAGAGGAGAACTCTTATTAATTCCACCTTAACTTGTTCATATTTTCAGTTTTTAATGCAACCTGAGAATCACTCTGGGAGAGAGATGGACAGTTTGTAAATTGGATAAATAAAGAAATAAAAAATAAGCCATTTCAAAGTGGTGAGAGAAGTACTCCAAGAGCATAACAGGAATCCTGATTGTTGAAAACAGATTCAAAACTGTTCCCACGACACATTCATCCTAGTTGGGGAAAGATTCACAGTACAACAGACTAACCTAAGCTTGCATAAGCTTGTTTATGCCACCAGGCTTGAAATTTTGGACTTAGACAACTTAGAACTATGCCGCCTATGGTCTGACCTAAGCTTAGTACACAAAATTGTCTGCTACAATGTCCTACTGGTCAATGACTACTTCAGCTTCAACTGCAATAACATACGGGCAAACAGTAGATACAAACTCAAAGTAAACCGCTCCAAACTCGATTGCAGAAAATATGACTTCAGCAACAGAGTGGTCAATGCCTGGAACTCACTAACTGACTCTGTTGTTACATCCTCAAACAAATCCCCAAAACTTTAACCTCAAGCTGTCTACCGTGGACCTCACTCCATTCCTAAGAGGTCTGTAAGGGGGCATGCATAAGCGCACCAGCATGCCTATTGTCCCTGTCCTATTGTTCCCATTTATTCGTACTAATTTATTATGTATATACTTATACCTGTTTATACTTATATGTTTATATGTTAGGTTCATACTTATATTTGTTTTCTCATACATGCTTGACAAACTAAACTAAATAAATAAACCTCAGTTTAGTTTTAAGACCCAGCCAATTTTATGATTTACTGTATTTGCAAAACCAGTGAATGGATTAGTTTAGGAAACGAGTGAAATGTGTTGTGTAAATGCATTTAATGTAAGTCCAGAATACATTTTGTTGTTGTTGTTTTCTCAGTGGTCAAAGAGTCAGGGCCAAAATTGGTTCTAACAGTAACTACAATTGGACTAAATGCACATTTCTCTGCCAAGTTTTCTTTTCTGTCTTTTCTCTTTTAAACTGATGTTTTCTACTTTTCTTTGAAGGGAAGGTCAGCTTGCCCTCTCATCTTCTAGCCAATGGCTTTATTATTTAGTCTGGAATGCACATTTCATGGGATGATTAAATAGGAATACTTTCCAAGAGCAAATGGATCCCACCCCACCCCAATTAACAGAAGCACACAGCTTTTA